>CM060888.1:1207500-1625000 GCA_030762935.1 Hymenopus coronatus | reverse complement strand
ATAAATCCTGAAATGTCTCAGGAATCAAATGAAACAGTGAATCAAATGTTCTGAAACTAATCCATCTTTGAAACTTCACCCGAGAACTGATATGATAGGTTTCATATGTTTGAGAAGAGCGGTGGAGAACGAGGTGAGAAACTGATATGATAGGTTTCATGTGTTTGAGAATAACAGTAGAGAACGAGGTGAGAAACTGATATGATAGGTTTCATGAGTTTGAGAAGAGCGATAGAGAGCAGGTGAGAAACTGATATGATAGGTTTCATGTGTTTGAGAAGAGCGGTAGAGAACGAGGTGAGAAACTGATATGATAGGTTTCATGTGTTTGAGAAGAGCAATAGAGAACGAGGTGAGAAACTGATATGATAGATTTCATGTGTTTGAGAAGAGCGGTAGAGAAGGAGGTGATGAAGCAGAGGAGTTGGAATAAAGCCTTGATGATGTTTCGGTGTCGCAAATAAGAAAGCGTCCAGTTGGGTTGGTGTATTACCTGAACACCCCCGCCTGTTCGGGCCCTTTTACCAGCTCTGTGATCACTCTTATAGCCCGCCTGCCTCTCTCTCATTTTTTGTGCCGCTGCTCATAGACAACTTCTCCAATTCCGTCTGCTTTGTGTAAAACCTGAACATTCATCAATGTCCATTCGCTCGTTATATAGAGCTTACCACACGTGGGACTTTACTGTTCAGCATTTATATTATATCAATATACACTTCTAGTTACGATAGTGTTCGTTATATAGACCTTACCACACGAGGGACTTTACCGTTCAGCATTTATATTATATCAATATACACTTCTAGTTACGATAGTGTTCGTTATATAGAGCTTATCGCACGAGGGACTTTGCTGTTCAGCATTTATATTATACCAATATACACTTCTAGTTACGATAGTGTTCGTTATATAGAGCTTATCGCACGAGGGACTTTACTGTTCAGCATTTATATTATATCAATATACACTTCTAGTTACGATAGTGTTCGTTATATAAAGCTTATCGCACGTGGGACTTTACTGTTCAGCATTTATATTATATCAATATACACTTCTAGTTACGATAGTGTTCGTTATATAGAACTTATCGCACGAGGGACTTTACCGTTCAGCATTTATATTATACCAATATACACTTCTAGTTACGATAGTGTTCGTTATATAGAGCTTACCACACGTGGGACTTTACTGTTCAGCATTTATATTATATCAATATACACTTCTAGTTACGATAGTGTTCGTTATATAGAGCTTATCGCACGAGGGACTTTGCTGTTCAGCATTTATATTATATCAATATACACTTCTAGTTACGATAGTGTTCGTTATATAGAACTTACCACACGAGGGACTTTACTGTTCAGCATTTATATTATAGCAATATACACTTCTAGTTACGATAGTGTTCGTTATATAGAGCTTATCGCACGAGGGACTTTACCGTTCAGCATTTATATTATACCAATATACACTTCTAGTTACGATAGTGTTCGTTATATAGAGCTTACCACACGAGGGACTTTACTGTTCAGCATTTATATTATAGCAATATACACTTCTAGTTACGATAGTGTTCGGTATATAGAGCTTATCGCACGAGGGACTTTGCTGTTCAGCATTTATATTATACCAATATACACTTCTAGTTACGATAGTGTTCGGTATATAGAGCTTATCGCACGAGGGACTTTACCGTTCAGCATTTATATTATATCAATATACACTTCTAGTTACGATAGTGTTCGTTATATAGAGCTTACCACACGAGGGACTTTACCGTTCAGCATTTATATTATAGCAATATACACTTCTAGTTACGATAGTGTTCGGTATATAGAGCTTACCACACTAGGGACTTTGCCTGTTATACTATATCAATATACATGTTATAGTTTCGATAGTGTTCGTTATATAGAGCTTACCACACTAGGGACTTTACCTGTTATACTATATCAATATACATGTTATAGTTTCGATAGTGTTCGTTATATAGAGCTTACCACACTAGGGACTTTGCCTGTTATACTATATCAATATACATGTTATAGTTATAATAGTGTTCGTTATATAGAGCTTACCACACTAGGGACTTTGCCTGTTATACTATATCAATATACATGTTATAGTTATAATAGTGTTCGTTATATAGAGCTTACCACACTAGGGACTTTGCCTGTTATACTATATCAATATACATGTTATAGTTATAATAGTGTTCGTTATATAGAGCTTACCACACTAGGGACTTTGCCTGTTATACTATATCAATATACATGTTATAGTTTCGATAGTGTTCGTTATATAGAGCTTACCACACGTGGGACTTTACTGTTTATTTTAATATATGAAAATATACCTTATTAAATAAAACAAATGTTACAATATAGCATATCTAGTTTCCTAGTCTTCTAGGTTCAAATTCCGGAGAATTAGAACATTCCTACATATACGTGTGTGAGAGAGAGAGAGAGAGAGAGAAAGAGAGAGAGTGAGAGAGGATGAGAGAGTGAGCGAGGGAGAGAGAGGGAGAGAAAGGGAGGGGGGTAGAGAGAGAGGATGAGAGAGTGAGCGAGGGAGAGAGAGGGAGAGAAAGGGAGGGAGGTAGAGGAACGAGAGAGAGCGAGAGAGGCATAATAGTGTTATTTCAAAGCTCAGTTTAGTATCAGAAGTTCCCAAATGTTTTATTTGGAATACACACTATATATTATTTGAACTTATTTATGTTTGTTTATGATATTTTGATGTTTTACTTATTGTAAGAGCTTAGAGTTTTTCAATAATTTGCTTCCCTTCAGCAACAACTGAATCGTCAGATAAATGAATATCTTATTACACTAACATTTTCCCAAATTGTAACTAAGAAATGTTTCCGGGCTGTTTTGCCGTGGTCTGCTGGTGTTAGGAGTACCAGACGTTTCTTAGTTACAATGACTCCGGCCGTGAAAGCCTACGTTCTCTCATTTTCCCAAATATTTGAGAAGTGTAGATGTGATAAAACACGAAACTAGTAATAGATATATTTCTGTAACGTTAAGCATTTCCGAGATGTTATGGTCTGTTTCATTAATAACGTGAGGACACAACAAATTAAAATTTAGTAGCCAGTCGTCTTGTTCATTTCACACGTTCCTGGCGCCTAATTTGCCGGTCTTGTTCCAGTCGCTGACCCGTAATAGGCCTTTTCCTTGCGGCGGTGCTAATTAAAACCGTCCTTCTTTCTGCGAGAAACCCAACTATCCTCACAGCTCCTTATCTATCAGAGAGCCAACTGTTTTAAAAGCTGCTTACTTGATCACGAGAAAGAAAACCAAATAACGACTTCCCGCAAAATAAATAAATATATATAATCATTTTAAAACAAAATTCAATATCGACAAATATCTTAGAAGCTGTTAACTTCACAAAGAAATGTGTTACACATAAATTGTGTGTTTTAACGAGATTTATATAACTCTTATGTAGCCAGTTTTTGTCTATCTCTTACAGTTTACAAAAGTCATCCAGAATAAAGAGGTCTTCAGAGGCTATTCCCAGAAAATTCAACATACACATTTTATTTGCCATGTAAAGATCTAAGCATATGGTATATTAACTAACATTTTGAGGAGTTTTTTAGACAAGAGAAAGCACACAAGAATCATCAGTTTTGAGAGCAAATTGATAACCAGAAAAAATGCTAATTGTTTTTTTCAGAGACACAAAGTCAGGAAGAGTGCAGTAAGATAAAGGGGGCTGACTAAGTGATAGGCAAATGTTTTAACAGCTGGCGTCTTAACCACGAGAGAGAAAAGCGAACAAGTATTCTAAAACAAACGAGCAATATCTCAGAAACTGTGTTTTGTTTTAACGAGATCTGTTCCAGTTGTCATGGAAATATCTAAACATCTGATATATTTACCAACACTTTAGAGCAACTGCTTAGAAAGCAAGACAAGGTTTTAGTTTTAAGAGTAATTTGTGGTTGGTGCGCATTTTTTCTGCTGTTGCTATTCACAAAGCCGAACGCAGAGTGTTTTCTTTATAGCTTTTCTGGGGTCCTCAAAACGCGTATTTTCTGTGTAATATCAATAGGTAAAAGAAAAGAAAAAAATAGTTGGAGAGTTAAGTTTTGTAACCATCTCCTTAGCGCGTTGCTGCTTGCCAAGCGGGGGACCTGGGTTCGACTCCCAGTGCCGGCGTGGGGATTTGTCCCCCGCTGGAGAACTGGACGGGGTACACTCAGCCTCGTGAGGTCAATTGAGGAGCTACTTGATGGAGAAATAGCGGCTCCAGGTCGTGAAGACCGCATTAACTGGCCGGGGGGGGTTTCGAGGCGCTGACTCCCAATACTGCACCCCATCCATGACGCCTGTAATGGACCGAGATGGCAGGCGGTTGGCGAAGGCTCTTGGTGAGCTGTGCCGCACCGAAAACTGAAATGTAAATGTTATGTGAAACATATTAGGTTGTACCTGGCGATGCCTTTACTAGAACAACCACATTTCACAGCAAATACATGTTCCATTAGGTTGTACCTGGCCATGACTTTAGCAGAACAACCACATTTCACAGCAAATACATGTTCCATTAGGTTGTACCTGGCCATGACTTTAGTAGAACAACCACATTTCACAGCAAATACATGTTCCATTAGGTTGTACCTGGCCATGACTTTAGTAGAACAACCACATTTCACAGCAAATACATGTTCCATTAGGTTGTACCTGGCCATGACTTTACTAGAACAACCACATTTCACAGCAAATACATGTTCCATTAGGTTGTACCTGGCCATGACTTTAGTAGAACAACCACATTTCACAGCAAACACATGTTCCATTAGGTTGTACCTGGCCATGACTTTAGTAGAACAACCACATTTCACACCAAATACATGTTCCATTAGGTTGTACCTGGCCATGACTTTAGTAGAACAACCACATTTCACAGCAAATACATGTTCCATTAGGTTGTACCTGGCCATGACTTTAGTAGAACAACCACATTTCACACCAAATACATGTTCCATTAGGTTGTACCTGGCCATGACTTTAGTAGAACAACCACATTTCACACCAAATACATGTTCCATTAGGTTGTACCTGGCCATGACTTTAGTAGAACAACCACATTTCACACCAAATACATGTTCCATTAGGTTGTACCTGGCGATGCCTTTACTAGAACGACATTTCACAGCAAATACATGTTTTGAGGCAGGTGAACCAAAAACAATTTAATTTACTTTGTTTTCTTAACTTTGTCTGCGAACCACAAACTACCCTTTACGTGTAAAGGGTACACGGCTCTATTGGAGAATAGACAAGCCAGCAATTTCATCTCATGACACGGGCCATCCAAGTCTAAGCTTGTGGTTAAAATAACATATGTGTAACAAAATGTCATGCAAAATGAAATGTATATCTTTAATTCTCTTTATTCTGAATGAGTTTTTTATGTAACTGGCAAACTGTAAGAGATATACAAAAAGTCATTAAAACACACAATTTATGTCAGATGCATTTGTTTTTCAGCAAAAAGAGGTCGCTGTTTTCGCAGACAGTATTTGTGCGGGAGCGCAAGGATTTGTAAGTGGAGATGTAAATCCCAAGCGATGATGGCGGGATTGTGTAGCTCTAAAGCTGCCACTCGATCTTCAACTGTCTCATTTGTTCTTCTTCTTCCAATGTCAAAAACGTCTCATGTGTTCCATTCACATCACTTTCTCTACAACAAATTATTGTTACAAAGCTTATGCTTCTATTTACTTCATGCTAATCGAGAAAAAATTAGCAGAAATAGTCTTATTACTTGCTTCCTTGTAAGTAGGAGAGAAATAAGGGAGTATCATAGGTTAAAGTGATAGTCAAAAGCTGGTTGCTATGTGACTGAAGTTCCTTTGTTTGTATGGACAGGAGTTGACAAATTCCTGTATGAGAAAACTAGAACTTTTTTCAAAGCTGAAACAAAAAAGAAGGAATATGTCAAAAACAATCAACTCTACGAAACAAATGTAGAATACATAAATTGTGTGTTTTAACGTGTTCTACATTTTGTGTGTGGTAAGTGTTTGTCCATCTCTTACTGTTTAACATTTACGCAAAATTCCCTAAAATTGATCCAGAATAAAGTAGTCTTCAGAGGCTATTCCCAGAAAATTCATGATATACATTTCATTTGTCAGATAAATATCTTTAGTATACTATATTTTAATCAAAATCGTTAGAGCCATTTTTAAGAGAATAAAAAATTTCGAAAAAAGTTTCATGTAAAGGGTAGTAGGGGGTGGGGATATTTTCTTGAAAAATCTTTGTGTCGTATCCTTTGAAAATACCGATGTGAACACCAAGTTTGGTATTCGACGGTCTTTTCATTTTTGAGCTATGCTGTCCACAGACACACACACGGACCTTTATCTGAAAATGCTTCGTTTGGATTCAGGGGGAACCAAGACATATTTCCGGTGAAATCTCGGTATCGAAATTTTGTGTGGAATGCAATACCTTCTCTATAACTATGTACATAGTAAGTATAGAGAAAGTAATACTTTCATCGTCTAGGCTTTGATGTATCCTAGGAAACAACAACAATCTTTAAATAACTTGCTTGTGTCACAAGTACAGCTGTTTTACCATCATCTGCAGTTTAAACAAGAACCAGAATTGAGACGAACGAAACACTAATAGTATTCCAGTTGTACAATATTACACGTGTGCTGAACATATACTTGTAATACTCTATTTAACTCACTTGTAATGTAAACAACTATTATTACTCATTTTAAACAGACTGAAGTGATAGTCACATGTTTAAAAAATCCAATTCACATGACTTTTTCTGCTTATTCTGTAACAAACTATTCTTACAAAAGTTTATTCTTGTATCTACTCCATGCTAATCGAGATAAACATTAATAGAAATTGTCTTATTACTTGCTTCCTTTTAAGTAGAAGGGAATACACTCGGATAAAGTGATAGTCAAATGTTTTAAAAACTGGTAGCCATGGAATTCAAATTACATACTCTTTGCATGTTCAGGAATAAAATTAAACAAAAAGGAATAATAAATACGCATTTGAGAAAACTTTTAGTATTTTAAAACTGAAACCAACAACAAAAATCTGATGTGTTACGCTCACATGACTTTCTCTAGCTGTTCTACAACCTTCATACATAAGATTCTTCTTTCTGCACCTTGCTAATCGCGGTACTCATTAGCACAATGTTCTTACTATTTAGTTCCGTATAAGTAGGAAGAAAATAAGGGAATACACTAGGCTAAATCGATAGTCAAATGTTTTAAAAGCTGTCGTTATGTGATTGTCATTACAAAGCTCTTCTTTGCTTGGCCAGGAGTAGAACAAAAGAAAAACGGACACTCCCGTCTGAAAAAAGTATAAGTACTTCACAACTGAAACTAATAACAATGAATACCTCGAAAACGGTAAGTTCCACGAGAAAAATGTATATGACATAGTTTGTGTATTTAAACAAGACCTGAATTTTTTGTATAGTAAGTTTTTGTCTATCTCTTACGGTTTACTAGTTATGCCAAATTAAGCAAAATTCATCCAGAATAAAC
This sequence comes from Hymenopus coronatus, assembly GCA_030762935.1. Classification (NCBI taxonomy): domain Eukaryota; kingdom Metazoa; phylum Arthropoda; class Insecta; order Mantodea; family Hymenopodidae; genus Hymenopus; species Hymenopus coronatus. The sequence continues at coordinate 1,617,439 of CM060888.1, read as the reverse complement.
AGGTCTTTAGAAGCTATTCCCAGAAAAGTCAAGATTTACATTTTATTTGTTAGGTAAATATCTTTAATATATGATATTTAAATCAAAATCGTTAGAGTCATTTTTAAGAAAATCAAAATTTTCGAAAAAAAGTTCCATGTAAAGGGTAGTTTGGGGTAAAGGGATTTTTCTCAAAATCTTTGTGTCGCATCCCTGGAAGATACTAAACTTAAATACCAAGTTTGGTATTTTACCTACTTTTCGTTTTTGAGTTATCGTGTTCAAGGACACACGGACACACACACATGAACCTTTTTCTGAAAGTGCTTTTTTTTGGATACAAGGGGTCCTAAAACATGTATTTCTGGTGAAATCTCAGTATCGAATTTTTGGGTGGAATACAATACTTCTCTATCACTATGTACATTGTACATATGGGGCTAGAGGAAGTAAAAATCTGATGTCTATCATTCACATGACTTTCTCTATATCCCTGCAACAAATTATTCTTAAAAAGCTTATACTTCCATTTACTTTATGCTAATCAGAAAAAATTAGTAGAAATAGTCTTATTACTTGCTTCCTTGTAAGTAGAAGCGAAATAAGGGACTACCATAGGTTAAAGTGATAGTCAAAAGCTGGTTGCTATGTCAATGAAGTTCATTTGTTTATATGGATAGGAGTTGACAAGTTCCTGTATGAGAAAAGTATACGTTTTTCATAGCAGAAACCAAAAATACAGAATGTCTCGAAAACGACGAGCTCCACGAAAAAAATGTATATAACATAAATTGTGTGTTTTAATGTGCTCTACAGTTTTGTGTAATAAGTTTTGGTCCATCTCTTACGGTTTAGCAGTTATTCAAAATTCAGCAAAATTCATCCAGAATAAGCTACTCTTCAGAGGCTATTCCCAGAAAATTCAAGATATACGTTTTATTTGTCAGGTAAATATCTTTAATATACGAAATTTTAATCAAAATCGTTAGAGCCATTTTTGAGAAAATCAACATTTTCGAAAAAAGCTCTATGTAAAGGGTAGTAAGGGTGGGGGGATTTTTCTCAAAATCTTCATGTCGCATCCCTGGAAGATACTAAACTTAAATACCAAGTTTGGTATTTTACCGACTTTTCGTTTTTGAATTATCGTGTTCACAGACACACGGACACACACACACACACACACACGGACCATTTTGTGAAAATTCTTTTTTTGGATATTGGGGACCCTAAAACATATATTTCCGGTGAAATCTCGGTATCGAATTTTTGGGTGGAGTGCAATACCTTCTCTATAGTGTGTATAGAGAAAGTAAAAGTTTGACTGCACAAGAAATGTGTATTTTTATGAGGTGTACATTCTTGTTCAGTAAGTTTTTGTTTATCTCTTACCAGTTACACAAAACTCATCCAGAATGAAGAGGTCTTCAGAGGCTGTTCCCACAAAATTCATCCAGAATGAAGAGGTCTTCAGAAGCTGTTCCCACAAAATTCAACATATGCATTTTTTTTTCTCTGATGCATCTTTAATGAGTGCTCTTTCAAAATCGTTAGAACCGTTTTTTAAGGAAATGAAAAACTTTGAGTGTAAAAGTTGAAAGTCTTGAACTTAAAAATGCTCTTTGGTAATTACCAACTTTCCATTTTTGAGTTATGCCGTTCGGTCACACAGGAAACTTTTTCCAAAAATGTCGGAAGTCTCAAAACGAGTATTTCCGTTGGAATCCCGGTATTGAATTTTTGGGTTCAATAAAATAGTTCCGCAAGGTACTATATGTAATAGGTAAAGTAAAACTTTGTTGCGTTACATTCAAATGACTTTCTCTGCCGAGTTTTCTTAGAAAGAGTTATAATCATATCAGCTTCATGTTCGCAGAAATGTTTCACTGTATAAGATAGTAAAATGCTTAAAAACGGGTAGCTTGTACATTACGAGGGGTAATAAAGCGCTTCAAAAATAAATCCAAACGAATAACAAGTATCGGACTGCTACAAACATTAAGATGTTCGTCTTCTTGTGGTTGAAGGAGTCGTCCCCATCTTCAGCTCATGAGAGACTGCACTCATCTCTCAACACCGAGGTCTTCATTCTCACTAAATGTGTTTTCTTGTGGTTGAAGGAGTCGTCCCCAGCTCATGAGAGACTGCACTCATCTCTCAACACTGAGGTCTTCATTCTCACGAATTGTGTTTTCTTGTGGCTGAAGGAGTCGTCCCCATCTTCAGCTCATGAGAGACTGCACTCATCTCTCAACACCGAGGTCTTCATTCTCACGAATTGTGTTTTCTTGTAGTTGAAGGAGTCGTCCCCAGCTCATGAGAGACTGCACTCATCTCTCAACACCGAGGTCTTCATTCTCACGAATTGTGTTTTCTTGTGGTTGAAGGAGTCGTCCCCATCTTCAGCTCATGAGAGACTGCACTCATCTCTCAACACCGAGGTCTTCATTCTCACTAAATGTGTTTTCTTGTGGTTGAAGGAGTCGTCCCCAGCTCATGAGAGACTGCACTCATCTCTCAACACCGAGGTCTTCATTCTCACGAATTGTGTTTTCTTGTGGTTGAAGGAGTCGTCCCCATCTTCAGCTCATGAGAGACTGCACTCATCTCTCAACACCGAGGTCTTCATTCTCACGAATTGTGTTTTCTTGTGGTTGAAGGAGTCGTCCCCATCTTCAGCTCATGAGAGACTGCACTCATCTCTCAACACCGAGGTCTTCATTCTCACGAATTGTGTTTTCTTGTGGTTGAAGGAGTCGTCCCCATCTTCAGCTCATGAGAGACTGCACTCATCTCTCAACACCGAGGTCTTCATTCTCACGAATTGTGTTTTCTTGTGGTTGAAGGAGTCGTCCCCATCTTCAGCTCATGAGAGACTGCACTCATCTCTCAACACCGAGGTCTTCATTCTCACGAATTGTGTTATCTTGTGGTTGAAGGAGTCGTCCCCATCTTCAGCTCATGAGAGACTGCACCCATCTCTCAACACCGAGGTCTTCATTCTCACTAAATGTGTTTTCTTGTGGTTGAAGGAGTCGTCCCCATCTTCAGCTCATGAGAGACTGCACTCATCTCTCAACACCGAGGTCTTCATTCTCACGAATTGTGTTTTCTTGTGGTTGAAGGAGTCGTCCCCATCTTCAGCTCATGAGAGACTGCACTCATCTCTCAACACCGAGGTCTTCATTCTCACGAATTGTGTTTTCTTGTGGTTGAAGGAGTCGTCCCCATCTTCAGCTCATGAGAGACTGCACTCATCTCTCAACACCGAGGTCTTCATTCTCACGAATTGTGTTTTCTTGTGGTTGAAGGAGTCGTCCCCATCTTCAGCTCATGAGAGACTGCACTCATCTCTCAACACCGAGGTCTTCATTCTCACGAATTGTGTTTTCTTGTGGTTGAAGGAGTCGTCCCCAGCTCATGAGAGACTGCACTCATCTCTCAACACCGAGGTCTTCATTCTCACGAATTGTGTTTTCTTGTGGTTGAAGGAGTCGTCCCCATCTTCAGCTCATGAGAGACTGCACTCATCTCTCAACACCGAGGTCTTCATTCTCACGAATTGTGTTTTCTTGTGGTTGAAGGAGTCGTCCCCATCTTCAGCTCATGAGAGACTGCACTCATCTCTCAACACCGAGGTCTTCATTCTCACGAATTGTGTTTTCTTGTGGTTGAAGGAGTCGTCCCCAGCTCATGAGAGACTGCACTCATCTCTCAACACCGAGGTCTTCATTCTCACGAATTGTGTTTTCTTGTAGTTGAAGGAGTCGTCCCCATCTTCAGCTCATGAGAGACTGCACTCATCTCTCAACACCGAGGTCTTCATTCTCACGAATTGTGTTTTCTTGTGGTTGAAGGAGTCGTCCCCATCTTCAGCTCATGAGAGACTGCACTCATCTCTCAACACCGAGGTCTTCATTCTCACGAATTGTGTTTTCTTGTGGTTGAAGGAGTCGTCCCCATCTTCAGCTCATGAGAGACTGCACTCATCTCTCAACACCGAGGTCTTCATTCTCACGAATTGTGTTTTCTTGTGGTTAAAGGAGTCGTCCCCAGCTCATGAGAGACTGCACTCATCTCTCAACACTGAGGTCTTCATTCTCACGAATTGTGTTTTCTTGTAGTTGAAGGAGTCGTCCCCAGCTCATGAGAGACTGCACTCATCTCTCAACACCGAGGTCTTCATTCTCACTAAATGTGTTTTCTTGTGGTTGAAGGAGTCGTCCCCAGCTCATGAGAGTCTGCACTCATCTCTCAACACCGAGGTCTTCATTCTCACGAATTGTGTTTTCTTGTAGTTGAAGGAGTCGTCCCCAGCTCATGAGAGACTGCACTCATCTCTCAACACCGAGGTCTTCATTCTCACGAATTGTGTTTTCTTGTGGTTGAAGGAGTCGTCCCCATCTTCAGCTCATGAGAGACTGCACTCATCTCTCAACACCGAGGTCTTCATTCTCACGAATTGTGTTTTCTTGTGGTTGAAGGAGTCGTCCCCATCTTCAGCTCATGAGAGACTGCACTCATCTCTCAACACCGAGGTCTTCATTCTCACGAATTGTGTTTTCTTGTAGTTGAAGGAGTCGTCCCCAGCTCATGAGAGACTGCACTCATCTCTCAACACCGAGGTCTTCATTCTCACGAATTGTGTTTTCTTGTGGTTGAAGGAGTCGTCCCCATCTTCAGCTCACGAGAGACTGCACTCATCTCTCAACACCGAGGTCTTCATTCTCACGAATTGTGTTTTCTTGTGGTTGAAGGAGTCGTCCCCAGCTCATGAGAGACTGCACTCATCTCTCAACACCGAGGTCTTCATTCTCACGAATTGTGTTTTCTTGTGGTTGAAGGAGTCGTCCCCATCTTCAGCTCATGAGAGACTGCACTCATCTCTCAACACCGAGGTCTTCATTCTCACGAATTGTGTTTTCTTGTGGTTGAAGGAGTCGTCCCCATCTTCAGCTCATGAGAGACTGCACTCATCTCTCAACACCGAGGTCTTCATTCTCACGAATTGTGTTTTCTTGTGGTTGAAGGAGTCGTCCCCAGCTCATGAGAGACTGCACTCATCTCTCAACACCGAGGTCTTCATTCTCACTAAATGTGTTTTCTTGTGGTTGAAGGAGTCGTCCCCAGCTCATGAGAGACTGCACTCATCTCTCAACACCGAGGTCTTCATTCTCACGAATTGTGTTTTCTTGTGGTTGAAGGAGTCGTCCCCATCTTCAGCTCATGAGAGACTGCACTCATCTCTCAACACCGAGGTCTTCATTCTCACGAATTGTGTTTTCTTGTGGTTGAAGGAGTCGTCCCCATCTTCAGCTCATGAGAGACTGCACTCATCTCTCAACACCGAGGTCTTCATTCTCACGAATTGTGTTTTCTTGTGGTTGAAGGAGTCGTCCCCATCTTCAGCTCATGAGAGACTGCACTCATCTCTCAACACCGAGGTCTTCATTCTCACGAATTGTGTTTTCTTGTGGTTGAAGGAGTCGTCCCCATCTTCAGCTCATGAGAGACTGCACTCATCTCTCAACACCGAGGTCTTCATTCTCACGAATTGTGTTTTCTTGTGGTTGAAGGAGTCGTCCCCATCTTCAGCTCATGAGAGACTGCACTCATCTCTCAACACTGAGGTCTTCATTCTCACTAATTGTGTTTTCTTGTGGTTGAAGGAGTCGTCCCCATCTTCAGCTCATGAGAGACTGCACTCATCTCTCAACACCGAGGTCTTCATTCTCACGAATTGTGTTTTCTTGTGGTTGAAGGAGTCGTCCCCATCTTCAGCCCATGAGAGACTGCACTCATCTCTCAACACCGAGGTCTTCATTCTCACGAATTGTGTTTTCTTGTAGTTGAAGGAGTCGTCCCCAGCTCATGAGAGACTGCACTCATCTCTCAACACCGAGATCTTCATTCTCACGAATTGTGTTTTCTTGTGGTTGAAGGAGACGTCCCCATCTTCAGCTCATGAGAGACTGCACTCATCTCTCAACACCGAGGTCTTCATTCTCACGAATTGTGTTTTCTTGTGGTTGAAGGAGTCGTCCCCATCTTCAGCTCGTGAGAGACTGCACTCATCTCTCAACACCGAGGTCTTCATTCTCACGAATTGTGTTTTCTTGTGGTTGAAGGAGTCGTCCCCAGCTCATGAGAGACTGCACTCATCTCTCAACACCGAGGTCTTCATTCTCACGAATTGTGTTTTCTTGTGGTTGAAGGAGTCGTCCCCAGCTCATGAGAGACTGCACTCATCTCTCAACACTGAGGTCTTCATTCTCACGAATTGTGTTTTCTTGTAGTTGAAGGAGTCGTCCCCAGCTCATGAGAGACTGCACTCATCTCTCAACACCGAGGTCTTCATTCTCACTAAATGTGTTTTCTTGTGGTTGAAGGAGTCGTCCCCAGCTCATGAGAGACTGCACTCATCTCTCAACACCGAGGTCTTCATTCTCACGAATTGTATTTTCTTGTGGTTGAAGGAGTCGTCCCCAGCTCATGAGAGACTGCACTCATCTTTCAACACCGAGGTCTTCATTCTCACTAAATGTGTTTTCTTGTGGTTGAAGGAGTCGTCCCCAGCTCATGAGAGACTGCACTCATCTCTCAACACCGAGGTCTTCATTCTCACGAATTGTGTTTTCTTGTGGTTGAAGGAGTCGTCCCCATCTTCAGCTCACGAGAGACTGCACTCATCTCTCAACACCGAGGTCTTCATTCTCACGAATTGTGTTTTCTTGTGGTTGAAGGAGTCGTCCCCAGCTCATGAGAGACTGCACTCATCTCTCAACACCGAGGTCTTCATTCTCACGAATTGTGTTTTCTTGTAGTTGAAGGAGTCGTCCCCATCTTCAGCTCATGAGAGACTGCACTCATCTCTCAACACCGAGGTCTTCATTCTCACGAATTGTGTTTTCTTGTGGTTGAAGGAGTCGTCCCCAGCTCATGAGAGACTGCACTCATCTCTCAACACTGAGGTCTTCATTCTCACGAATTGTGTTTTCTTGTAGTTGAAGGAGTCGTCCCCATCTTCAGCTCATGAGAGACTGCACTCATCTCTCAACACTGAGGTCTTCATTCTCACGAATTGTGTTTTCTTGTGGTTGAAGGAGTCGTCCCCAGCTCATGAGAGACTGCACTCATCTCTCAACCCCGAGGTCTTCATTCTCACGAATTGTGTTTTCTTGTGGTTGAAGGAGTCGTCCCCATCTTCAGCTCATGAGAGACTGCACTCATCTCTCAACACCGAGGTCTTCATTCTCACGAATTGTGTTTTCTTGTGGTTGAAGGAGTCGTCCCCATCTTCAGCTCATGAGAGACTGCACTCATCTCTCAACACCGAGGTCTTCATTCTCACGAATTGTGTTTTCTTGTGGTTGAAGGAGTCGTCCCCAGCTCATGAGAGACTGCACTCATCTCTCAACACCGAGGTCTTCATTCTCACGAATTGTGTTTTATTGTAACCGTTTGCTGTACTTGCTCAGTCCCAAAGAAACAAATTTAAATAATCTCATGTGTTCCTTTCACATGACTTTCTCTACAACAAATTATTGTTAAAAAGCTTATGCCTCTATTTACTTCATGCTAATCGAGAAAAAATTAGCAGAAATAATCTTATTACTTGCTTCCTTGTAAATAGAAGCGAAATAAGGGAGTAGCATAGGTTAAAGTGATAGTCAAAAGCTGGTTGCTATGTGACTGAAGTTCCTTTGTTTGTATGGACACGAGTTGACAAATTCTTGTATGAGCAAAGTTCAAGTTTTTTAAAGCTGAAACTAAAAACAAGGAATATCTGAAAATCCATCAGCACCACGAAAAAATGCATAGGTATAACATAAATTGTGTGTTTTAACGTGTTATACATTTTTTGTGTCGTAAGTTTTTCTCCATCTCTTACGGTTTATCAGATATGTAAGATTCCCTAAAATTCTTCAGAGGCTATTCCCAAAAAAGTCAAGATATTCATTTTATTTGTCAGGTAAATATCTTTAATATATGACATTTAAATTTTGAGTTATGGTGTGCACATCTTGGCACCTAAAAATATGTGGAAATTAGATTCATATCTGAAAATCTCAGCTTTTAAAATATTCAGATTTGCATGAAGGTCTCTCAGCTTTGACTCATAAGATTTTCTCGTCTGAATCGTCTAGGAAACACTTGTATTTGCTAACACGCATTTCCTTCAAAGCGATAGTCAAATGTTTTAAAATCCGTTCGCTATGCGATTCTCTTTTCTTTGTATAAACCTATATGCACTTCTGAAAATGTAAGGCAATAACAAAGAACATGTCAAAAGTAGCTGAGACCATCAAAATGTAGATATTGTTGCTTTCTCTACACGTATTATGTACATAGTGTATGCAGAAGGTATTGTATTCTACCCAAAAATCCAATACCGAGATATGTTATGAGACCCTCTGAATAAAAAACAACAACAACAAAACACAATTTTAGACAAGTGTTCGTGTGTCTGTGAACACGATAACTCAGAAACAAAAAGTCGGTAAGAATTATTTAAGTTTAGTATTTTCCAGGAATGCGACACGAAGAAAAATCGCTCTTACCTTTTATATGGAGAAATTTAGGAAAGTTTTCATTTTCTCAAAAATGATTAAAATGTCGTATATTGATATATTTACAGGAGAATTATAATATATTTCTGGGAATAGGCTTCGAGGACCTCTTTATTTCGGCTGGATTTTGCATAACTAGTAAACCGTAAGAGGTAGACAAAAACTTACTAAACAAAAAAAATATAGATTTCGTTAAAACACAAAATTTGTGTCATTTATCATTTTTTTCGTGGAATTGTCAATTTTGAAGACATTCCTTGATATTGGTTTTAAAATACTAAAAGTTTTCAGAGAAGTTGTCAACTCCTGGCCACGTTAAGAAACGTTCCATGGCAACCAGCTTTTCAAAGATCTGGCAATCACGTTATCCTAATGCATTCCCTTCTACTCACAAGGAAGCAAGTAATAAGACAATTTCTGTTAGTGTTTATCTTGAAGTAGATAGAAGATTAAAGTTTTGTAACAATAATTTGTTACAGAGATGCAGAGAAAGTCATGTGAATGGAAGACATCACGTTTGACGAAAGTGTTCTTCATTTGTCACAAGAGGCATGTTGGAAAACATTATAAATAAGGAAAATTGTTCCATGTAAAGGGGGGGGGGGAGGTTTGCTTGAAAATCTTCGTGTCGCATCCTTGGAACATACTGAACATAAATACCAATACGTTTTTGAATTATGCTGTCCACAGACACACACACAGACCTTTTTCTAAAGATGCTTTTTTCGTAATCAGGGATCTCAAAACATATATATCCAGTGAAGTCTCGGTATTGATGGTTGGGTGGAATACAATACGTTCTCTATACACTATGTACATATGGGAGGAAGAGAGATGTTTCATTTCACAAATAAAGTAACACTTTACTGTTTCAGGTATTCAGCGCCAAGTCATTTCACGAGTTTCTCTTGCGTATGGAAACCTTTTTCATAACAAAAGTTTTAAGAATGCATACCTCCCTAGGCAAGCCACACTTGTAAACCTTTTTACACACGATGCAACATTTTAGTAACTCGTTTAAAAATTATTTTCACTGCACTATTTTTTTAAAATAATGTTCTTAATTTGAGAAGTAAATTAAGTTTTTGGAGGTTACAGAAAGTAATACTTTGTTCACTAACTAGGAGTTCGGATAAAAAAATCTGATGTTTTCGGTAAAATTTACTGAAAATCTCAGTTTTGGATGTGGTCATGTTACAGCACGTGACTTTTTCTGACAAACACACAAGTTGTTCTTCTTTTATCTACCATTAGCACACTTGCTTTCTTGTAACTGGAAGGAAATACAGCGATAGTCAAATATTTTAAAAGCTGTCGCTATGTCAAACATTTAAATTTGGTTCTCTTTACCTGGCCAGGAGTTAAACAAAGAGATGTGAAACGAAAGATGTCTTCACGTTTGACAAAATGAAGTAGCTTAAAATTGAAACCAATATTTATCTTGGAAACGGTTAACTCTGAAAGGAATTGTATGTTTTTACGTGATCTAAATGTTGTGTCTAGTATCGTCTATGTTTCACAAAAGGCATCCGCAGTGAAGAAACTAGTCAACATATACATTTGTACAATATGGTGTTTTAATCATATCCTTTTCCATTGGGGGCGGAAATGCTCGTGTGGAACATGCCAAGTTTGCTTTTAACGGAATTGTCTTCTTAGTGCTATGTTGTCCACACACACACACACACAAATAGACTGTTCTAAAAATGCTTCCTTTTTGTTTTGGCTCAGATTGGGGGGTGTGTAAAAATAATATTTGCGGTGAAATACAATAGTTTGTGTTGTACATACGTGCTAGAGAAGGAATTGCTTGCGTGTGAAGTATCTCACTTTTATTCACTTGTTTTGTTAGGTAGCGACAGGCTCGCCAGCCAACCCAAAATAAACACCAACTTCTGTCTCCATAGGTAGAGAAGCTATTGCATTCCATACACATTTTACAAAAATAATTTAGATTAAGTTCCGCGTGCGTCTGTAAACACGATAACTCAAAAACGAAAAGTAAGCAAAATCTAAATTAAGTTTAGTATCTTCCAAGGATAGAGGAACCCCCCCCCCCCCCAACTGAGACATTGATGTTTGATTTTCTCAAAAACGGCTCTTACGATTTGATTAAAACACCGTGTATTAAAGATGTTTATAACAGAAACAAAATGTGTGTGTTGAGTTTTCTGGGAATAGTCTCTTCATTGTGAATGACTTCTGCACAAGCGTTAAACCGTGAGAGATAGACAAAACTTACTAAACAAAAATATCTGATGTGTTCCATTCGCATGACTTTCTCTACATCTATGTAACAAATTATTGTTAAAAAGCTTATTCTTCTATCTACTTGAAGCTAATCAAGATAAACATTACCAGAAATTGTCTTATTACTTGCTTCCTTGTAAGTAGAAGGGAATACACTAGGATAAAGTGATAGTAGTCAAATGTTTTAAAATGTGGTTGCTATGGGATTGGAATTGGTTGCTTTGCGTTGCCAGGAGTTGAGAAGTTGCCGTAAGATTTAAAAGTGAAACCAATAACAAGGAATATCTCAAAAATGGTGAACTGCACAGAAAAAGTATGAGATGTGTTTCTCTCTTACGATTTAGTTGTTCTTCAAAACTAATCGCGAACAAAAAGTTGCTCAGAGGCTGTGTACATTTTATTTGCGGTATTTGAATCAAAGTTTTACTTCCTCCCGCACTCTCAGTTAGAAGCATTAGCTAACACTACAACAAGCAATGAGGTAATGATTTGCTTTGCTAAGTCACTATGTTTGTAATGGAACAACACATCGCCAAAGTATCAAATGTAAGATTCTTGCCTAACGTAGGTAGAGGAGGTATTGCACTGCACCCGATACCGAGATTTTACCGGAAATACATACTTTAGGGTGCCCTGTATGCGTGCGTGTCTGTGAACACGGTTACAACAGTAAGTTCAGTATCTTCCAAGCATGCGACACAAAGATTTTGAGAAAAAAAATCTCCCACCACAAATTACCCTTTACATGGAAAAAATTACAGGTTTATTTTCTCAAAAATGGCTCTACGATTCTAATTAAAATACGGTATATTAAAATGTTTATCTTGCAGTTTCTGGGAACAGCCTCTGAAGACCTCTTCATTCTGGAAGGCTTTTATCTAACTGGTAAACTGTAAGAGACAGATAAAAACTTACTGCACAAAAAAATGTACATCTCGTTAAAACAGCCAATTAATGCCAAACATTTTGAGAAATTCCTTGTTATGGTTTTGTTCTACGGGAATTTGAAGTGCTGACCACGCAAAGGAAGGGATTTCACAGAATGGAACGGAACACGCCACATGGCATTATTACAAGGATATATCACACTCTAATCTTCTTTTTTCAACAAGAGGAGCGTTTCACAGACAGCTGTACCATAAGCAAAAATATCTAATGTGTCACATGACTTTCTCTGTAACAAATATTGTTAAAAGGTTATTCCTTTTTCTACTTCATTCTAATCGAGAGTAACATTAACATTGTTACTTGCTTGCTTGTAACTAGAAGTGAATACACTAGGATAAACCGATATTCACATGTTTTAAAAGCTGCTTGCTATGTGATTGAAATCCATGTTTTTGTAGGTTGAATATTAGCATTTAACAGACTTTTCCATTTTGAGCTACGCTGCCCACACACACACAGACAGATACACACGAATCTTTTTCTAAAATGCTCTGCTTAGATTTAGGGGGTCGCAAAACATGTATGTGCGGTGAAATGTCGGTATTGAATTTTTGAGTGCAATACCTTCTCTGTACACTATGTACGTGTAGAGAAAGCAATAAGGATATTTAAGTTGTGGCTGCCCTAACACCAACAGGCTCGACAACCACTCCAAGCCGACTTTCACACGCAACCCGAACACCAACAGGCTCGACAACCTCTCCAAGCCGACTTTCACACACAACCCGAACACCCACAGGCTCGACAACCACTCCAAGCCGACTTTCACACACAACCCGAACACCAACAGGCTCGACAACCTCTCCAAGCCGACTTTCACACACAACCCGAACACCAACAGGCTCGACAACCTCTCCAAGCCGACTTTCACACACAACCCGAACACCAACAGGCTCGACAACCACTCCAAGCCGACTTTCACACACAACCCGAACACCAACAGGCTCGACAACCACTCCAAGCCGACTTTCACACACAACCCGAACACCAGAATAAAAAATCTAATGTGTACCATTCACATGACTTTCTCTATATCCCTGCAACAAATAATTCTTAAAAAGCTTATACTTCTATTTACTTTATGCTACAAATTGGCAGAAATAGTCTTATTACTCGCATCCTTGTAATTAGAAGCGAAATAAGGGACAACCGTAGGTTAAAGTGATAGTCAAAAGCTGGTTGCTATGTCAATGAAGTTCCTTTGTTTATATGGATAGGAGTTGACAAGTTCCAGTATGAGAAAAGTATACGTTTTTCATAGCAGAAACCAAAAATAAGGAATGTCACAAAAACGACGAACTCCACGAAAAAAATGTATATAACATAAATTGTGTGTTTTATTATGCTCTACATTTTTGTGTAGTAAGTTTTTTTCCATCTCTTACGGTTTAGCAGTTATTCAAAATTTAGTAAAATTCATCCAGAATAAACTACTCTTCAGAGGCTATTCCCAGAAAATTCAAGATATGCATTTCATTTGTCAGGCAAATATGTTTAATATCCGAAATTTTAGTCAAAATCGTTAGAGCCATTTTTGAGAAAATCAAAATTTTCGAAAAAAGTTCCATGTAAAGGGTAGTTGGGGGTGGGGCGATTTTTCTCAAAATCTTCGTGTCGCTTCCATGAAAGATACTAAACTTAAATACCAAGTTTGGTATTTTACCGACTTTTCGTTTTTGAGTTATCGTGTTCACAGGCACACGGACACACGGACACACACACACACACACACCCACCCACCCACACACACACACACACATACTGACCTTTTTGTGAAAATGCTTTTTTTTGGATATTGGGGACCCTAAAACATATATTTCCGGTGAAATTTCGGTATCGAATTTTTGGGTGGAGTGCAATACTTTCTCTATACACTATGTACATAGTGCGTATGGAGAAAGTAAAAACGCAAAGTCTCTTAAATATAATTTCACTTCCCCCACAACAAGGTTTTTTATTAAATCCCTTCATCAGCACACTGCCCCTCACATCGAACGCTTTTCGAAAATTTTGAACTCACAAATATGGCTGTAACGATTTTGATTAAAGTATCGTGTATTTTTACTTTCTCTATACGTACTATGTGCCACAAACAAGAAACGTCGCCAATACACCGACTTTTTTACTTTCTCTATACGTACTGTGTGCCACAAACAAGAAACGTCGCCAATACACCGACTTTTTTACTTTCTCTATACGTACTGTGTGCCTCAAACAAGAAACGTCGCCAATACACCGACTTTTTTTACTTTCTCTATACGTACTGTGTGCCTCAAACAAGAAACGTCGCCAATACACCGACTTTTTTTACTTTCTCTATACGTACTGTGTGCCTCAAACAAGAAACGTCGCCAATACACCGACTTTTTTACTTTCTCCTCACGTACTGTGTGCCTAAAAAAAAAAAACGTCGCCAATACACCGACTTTTTTACTTTCTCTATACGTACTGTGTGCCTCAAACAAGAAACGTCGCCAATACACCGACTTTTTTACTTTCTCTATACGTACTGTGTGCCTCAAACAAGAAACGTCGCCAATACACCGACTTTTTTACTTTCTCTATACGTACTATGTGCCACAAACAAGAAACGTCGCCAATACACCGACTTTTTTACTTTCTCTATGCGTACTGTGTGCCTCAAACAAGAAACGTCGCCAATACACCGACTTTTTTACTTTCTCTATACGTACTGTGTGCCTCAAACAAGAAACGTCGCCAATACACCGACTTTTTTACTTTCTCTATACGTACTGTGTGCCTCAAACAAGAAACGTCGCCAATACACCGACTTTTTTACTTTCTCTATACGTACTATGTGCCTCAAACAAGAAACGTCGCCAATACACCGACTTTTTTACTTTCTCCTCACGTACTATGTGCCTACATAGTGTATACACAAGGTATTGTATTCTACACAAAAATTCGATACCGGGATTTCACCGCAAATACATGTTTTGAATCCAAAAAAAGAATTTTTAGAAAAAGGTCCGTGTGTATGTGACTGTCGGGAGCATAGTTCAAAAACGAAGGACCTGTTTAACACCAAACTTGGCAAGGATGCGACACGAAGAAAATCTCCTCACTGCAACCAACCCTTTACAGGGAACAAGTTTGATTTTCTGAAAAATGATGTAACGATTTTTATTAAAAGCCCACATATTAAAGTTATTTACATCCCAAATAAAATGTGTATCTTGAACTTTCTAGGAATAGCCTACGAAGACCTGTTTATTCTGGATGAATTTTGCCGAATTTTCTTTACTGCTAAAGCGTAAGAGATAGACAGAAGTATAGATCTCACTAAAACACACAATTTATGTCTTTACGTTTTTGTTGTGGAGGTAACCGTTTATTCTGGATGAATTTTGCCGAATTTTCTTTACTGCTAAAGCGTAAGAGATAGACAGAAGTATAGATCTCACTAAAACACACAATTTATGTCCTTTACGTTTTTGTTGTGGAGGTAACCGTTTCGGAGATATTCCTTGTTGTTGGTTTGAATTGTAAGGTACTTATGCTTTTTAAACAGGAGATGTCCGTTTTTCTTTTGTTCCACTCCTGGCCAAGCAAAGAAGCGATTTACAATGACAATCTCATAACGACATCTTTTAAAACATTTGACTACTAGGAAGCATGTTCTGTTAATCTGTATCTTGAATGTTACACACATGTAGAGAAAGTTATGTGTA
This sequence comes from Hymenopus coronatus, assembly GCA_030762935.1. NCBI lineage: Eukaryota > Metazoa > Arthropoda > Insecta > Mantodea > Hymenopodidae > Hymenopus > Hymenopus coronatus. The sequence goes on along the minus strand of CM060888.1, from coordinate 1,602,000 downwards.
AACAAAAGAGCACAAGTGTTTGAAGAGGGGGAAGCTAATACGATACACTCAATAAAAGTCAATTACCGGCAGTAAACGGCAGTCGTCGGCAGTAAAGTCGCCCGGGGAGGTGCTACTGGGCCCACGTAACTCATCCTATCTTACCTTTACTCTACATTACAATACTTTTACTTTCTCTATACGTATTGTAATGCACCCCAAACTTCAATACCTCATTTCACCGGAAATACATGTTTTAGAGGTTCGTGCGTCTGTGAACATGATAGCTCAATAAAATACCAAACTTGGTACTCAAGTTTATTATCTTCTAGGGATGCGACACGCGGATTTTGAACAAAATCCCACCAACCCCAACCATCCTCTACAAGGAACATTTTTCGAAAATTTTGATTTTCTAAAAAAAGACTAACCATTTTGATTAAAGTACATTACATTTAAGATATATTTATGACAAATGAAATCTTTATTTTGAATTTTCTGGGAATAGCCTCTGAAGACCTCTTTATTCTGGATTATTTTTGTATAACTGGTAAAGAGTGAGAGATATACAAAAACTTATTACAGAAAAGTGTAGAGCTCATTAAAACACACAATTTATGTCATATACATTTTTTTTTAATAGAGGCACCATTTTTTAGATATGCTGTTCTATTAGTTTCAGTTTTAAAATACTTAAAACTTTTCACATACCTACGGAAATTGGTCAACACCTGACAACGCAAAGATCTGCTTTTAAAAAATGTGACTGTCCTTTTATTCTATTGTTTTCCTTCTACTTACAAAATAGTAGTTCTGCTAATCCTTAGCATGAAGTAAATAAAAGAATAAGCTTATTGCACACATGTAGAGAAAGTCATCACATTCTTTAAATAAAGCTCAAAAGGATGATTTTTAAATTGTAAAGAAATAACTAATCGTTCTACATTCTGTTAAAATAAATGCACATGTGTGGAACAATGAAATAAACATGTTTACAAACACAAGTGGGATGCTACTTCACAACCAGCGTACCTACATCTACAACAGGAATACCAAAATGGGTTGCATATTCGAATATTTACATGCAATTAAAACATGAAAATAGAAAAACGTTATTTCGTTCATCTTGTGATAGACTATCCTAAAGTAGTGATTTTGAGTTGCTATAGCAGCAAACACGGGGTTTGTCAAAATTCAATTAAATAGCATCGTAGAGTTTACAGAAAACAGTCTCATGTCACTTTCTCTATTCACCGTCGTTTACTTTTATTGCACCACAAAACTCATCTGTCTCAACATAACTCAAATAAATGATATTCAAGATATTTCAATTTCTATATTGTTTTTGTGACATCACGAGAAACAAAAAGATGTTATAAATATACTTCTTAAAATAAATAAATAATAATGATATTAGAATTTACATAAATTAGTGTTTTAGACAAATGCGTAGCCAGAAAAATGTTATGGGTACTTATAGAGGGATGCATTTTTTGAACAGCTAGCATAAAATCAATTTAAATCTCGAATTGAAATACTCTTAAAATTTTTTTTACATTATTCGTAAGTTAAGGTGATGCATGTGTGAACTATCACCAAAAATGCTGGACATTTTAAAACTTACTTTGTTTCATAATAAAATGATATGAATTGTAAAGTTAAAGAAAATCCATGATGTTTGCTCAATTTTATATAGCTACTTATTAAAAGGCACAAGCACATCAAAGAAAATGGTCATATAACTTTTTCAAAATAATGCTCCGATTTTGATGAATAAACTATTACAATTTGAAAAGGGAAGAGTTTTGGAGAGCACGAAAAGTGATAATTTGTCTACAGCAACTAGGGCTAATATAAAAAAATATAATATGAGAAATCTACTTGTATATTCATGTACTGTAAAACTGGATTTTGGTATAAAGGTAGGTATTTTGAAAAATGCATCGCGTGGCTCATTTTTGTTACAACACTGAATTTAGGCAGTAAAAATTATCATTTAAATCACCATACAAGCTAGAATTTTGATACGCAGTGAAAACATTTAATATTACTATGCATAATAACTGATGTAAATTTGAATAGGACAATATTGTGCATCATCAGGAGCAGTTTATCTTTTGTTTGCAATAGAGGATGCTGTAAAGATGTAGTTACCTCACTCCTTGAGACGCTTTCTTACAAGTTAAAACATTGTCATTTGGTAGCACGTGATTCTCTCCTCTCAATACTCACAAATATTGGAGCAAGCAGACCTCCCTTTACTAAGAAGATGAGATAGCACTCGAGTTGACGGAGACCTGGAGACGCCTGCTTCACGAATACCAGTCCCCCAGAGCATAACCAAGTATATATTTCCCAGGTCCCTACAGTTAATTTCCCCCAGAACATTATGAACTGCATTTCCTTGATGGGACCCATGATAGAAAAGGTCCCTACAGTTAATTTCCCCCAGAACATTATGAACTGAATTTCCTTGATGGGACTCATGACAGAAAAGGTCCCTACAATTAATTTCCCCCAGAACATTATGAACTGCATTTCCTTGATGGGACCCATGATAGAAAAGTTCCCTACAGTTAATTTTCCCCTAGAACATAATGAAGTTTTAATAGACTGGATGGGACCCATGACGGAGGAGGGTTTGCTCCCCTGACTATAATGACCTAGTTACCTGGGTTAGAGGCGAGTCCTGACGCGAAGGGGCCCATGACGGAGGAGGCTCCTGCAGGGAACATGGTGCCCGGGTAGTGTCCCACGGGCCAGCCGGTGCCAGGATGGTGGTGGAGTCCTGCCGAGTACGCCGCTGCCGCCGCCGCTAGTGCCGAAAACGGCGTGGGCCTGACAGGGGTGACCACGGCTCCAGGCGACGCGCTGTGTGCGTGGTGCTGGAGGACGAACCTCGCCGCCCCCAGCGCCGGGTTGGGCAGAGGCGGCGTGTTCGAGGTGGCCGGGGAGTTGGAGTCGCGGAGGATCTCCACGTCCACGATGCTGCCCTGCCCGGATTCCGCGTCATCCTCCTCGTTGAGGTCCTCCTCCGAGGACGAGCTGGCCACCACGTGAGGCGGAGAGGGAGACCGAGAGACGCAGCGTCTGGAGGAAGGCTTCTTGTCGGCCAGGAGCGCCGCAACGCTGAAGCTGATGTGTGCAGGACGCTGCGTGCTTGTCGTCTGTTGTTGTTGGGAACCTGGAGGTTGTTGCATCGTCACCCCCCGAGAGTCAAGGTTGTCGTCGTGCTCTCGGGGAAACTTCAGCACGGTCATGGTCTCTTCGAGCATGGGTTCCCCGTCTACACTCGCACTTCACCACACTGAGAGGCCTGGAGCAGCACTGAGGTCGTGGAGGCAGAGAGGGGGCAGTGGAGAGAGACGGGGGGCGGTACCTAGAGGCGGGGCCAACAAGCTCCGCCCCTCGCTCTGCCTTTTTTATCATCATTATTATTATTATTACTTCTCTCTTCAAACTAGATCGAACTTTTCTCGTTGCGAGCTTGTGACGTCACACAGACTGTCATCGTATGGTCTCCTCTAATTGTGTTCAAGCAAACTTAGGAGCGTTCGTACGTTCTCTACCGCGTACAATCAATATACGTAGAGGAGTGGTCATCAAACACGTTCTGGGCGCGCGTATAACTCAGAAAGCAAACTTGCTTTTTAACAGCTTTCAGTTCAGCCCAAACCAAGCTTTCCATACAACATTGTCGCAATTTTCGAGTTTTCAAAAATAACTGGAAAAGTTTTAATATATGTCAAAATGTATAAGTTGAATATTGTCTGATGACTTTTATATCATTCACATGAATTTCTCTACATCTCTGTGTTAAATTGTTACTAAAAAGCTTATTCTTCTGTCGAGATAATCGAAGAAATGCTTTCTCGTAAATACAAGAGACTAAAACGTCATGTGCTTGAAACCTATTTCTTTGCATTGCCAGCAAATAAAAAATCTGATGTGTACCATTCACATGACTTTCTCCATATCCCTGCAGCAAATAATTCTTAAAAAGTTTATACTTCTATTTACTTTATGCTAATCAGAAAAAATTGGCAGAAATAGTCTTATTACTCGCTTCCTTGTAAGTTGAAGCGAAATAAGGGACAACCGTAGGTTAAAGTGATAGTCAAAAGCTGGTTGCTATGTCAATGAAGTTCCTTTGTTTATATGGGTAGGTGTTGACAAGTTCCTGTATGAGAAAAGTATACATTTTTCATAGCAGAAACCAAAAATAAGGAATGTCACAAAAACGACGAACTCCACGAAAAAAATGTATATAACATAAATTGTGTGTTTTAATGTGCTCTACATTGTTTGTGTAGTAAATTTTTGTCCATCTCTTACGGCTTAGCACTTATTCAAAATTTAGTAAAATTCGTCCAGGATTAACTACTCTTTAGAGGCTATTCCCAGAAAATTCAAGATATACATTTCATTTGTCAGGTAAATATGTTTAATATCCGAAATTTTAATCAAAATCGTTAGAGCCATTTTTGAGAAAATCAAAATTTTCGAAAAAAGTTCCATGTAAAGGGTAGTTGGAGGTGGGGCGATTTTTCTCAAAATCTTCGTGTCGCATCCCTGGAAGATACTAAACTTAAATACCAAGTTTGGTATTTTACCGACTTTTCGTTTTTGAGTTATCGTGTTCACAGACACACGGACACACACACACACACACGGACCTTTTTGTGAAAATGCTTTTTTTGGATATTGGGGACCCTAAAACATATATTTCCGGTGAAATCTCGGTGGAGATTTTTGGGTGGAGTGCAATACACTATGTACATAGTGCGTATGGAGAAAGTAAAAATTCCCGTCCGTATGTGATAACTTTTAAAACTGAAACAAGGAATATCTCAGAAATGGTCAACACGACGAAAAATTGTGTGCTTCAATGTTTCTGTCTGTCTCTTACGATTTGCTAGCAGCAAGTCATCCAGAGTAAAGAGGTCATTCAGAGACACACTGACACACACACACGCACGGACCTTATTCTAAATGTGCTGTTTTATACAGGGGACCCTAAAACGTCTATTTCCGCTGAAATCTCAGCATCGAATTTTTGGGTGCAATACCTTCTCTATACACTATGTATATAGTACGTGTAGAGAAAGTAAAATTGTAGATAATAGAACTCGTTAAACCACTATTTGTAAAATTTTCTTTTTGGGACGCGGTAGCCATTTGCGAAATATTCCTTGTCTTTTGTTTTAAATTTGCCAATACATATACTTTTCTCAAATGAGAAGTTCTTTGTTTTTCTTTCATTATTTCTCTTTCTTATCATACTGGGTATGGAAGGAGAGCGGAAATACATCACATAGCGACCAAAACTAAAAAGATTTGCCTATCGTAGATATGCCCTTATTTCCTCTTGTAGGTATCTACCGAAAAATATGTATGTGGTAAAGTTTATTTTGATTAGCATGAAATAGATAGAAGAATAAGATTTTGTAAGGATATTTTTTTTTTGTAAAATATATGGAGAAAGCCATGTGAATTGAACACGTTCCGATTGTGAACAAGAATGTTATGCTCTGGAAACCCCAAGATATACTTTCATTGCTTGTTAGGACCGCCTGGCCAGTATTAGGACAGCATATAAACCAACTTCTTGCTTATTGCGATAAATATATAAGTTATTTAACTGATGTTGACGTCACTACCAACGTGCAAGCCCTGAAACAACAAGCTGAACCAACTTCTTGCTTATTGCGATAAATATATAAGTTATTTAACTGATGTTGACGTCACTACCAACAGGCAAGCCCTGAAACAACAAGCTGAACCAACTTCTTGCTTATTGCGATAAATATATAAGTTATTTAACTGATGTTGACGTCACTACCAACGTGCAAGCCCTGAAACAACAAGCTGAACCAACTTTTTGCTTATTGCGATAAATATATAAGTTATTTAACTGATGTTGACGTCACTACCAACGTGCAAGCCCTGAAACAACAAGCTGAACCAACTTCTTGCTTATTGCGATAAATATATAAGTTATTTAACTGATGTTGACGTCACTACCAACGTGCAAGCCCTGAAACAACAAGCTGAACCAACTTTTTGCTTATTGCGATAAATATATAAGTTATTTAACTGATGTTGACGTCACTACCAACGTGCAAGCCCTGAAACAACAAGCTGAACCAACTTCTTGCTTATTGCGATAAATATATAAGTTATTTAACTGATGTTGACGTCACTACCAACAGGCAAGCCCTGAAACAACAAGCTGAACCAACTTTTTGCTTATTGCGATAAATATATAGGTTATTTAACTGTTGTTGACGTCACTACCAACAGGCAAGCCCTGAAACAACAAGCTGAACCAGCTTTTTGCTTATTGCGATAAATATATAAGTTATTTAACTGATGTTGACGTCACTACCAACAGGCAAGCCCTGAAACAACAAGCTGAACCAACTTCTTGCTTATTGCGATAAATATATAAGTTATTTAACTGATGTTGACGTCACTACCAACAGGCAAGCCCTGAAACAACAAGCTGAACCAACTTTTTGCTTATTGCGATAAATATATAGGTTATTTAACTGTTGTTGACGTCACTACCAACAGGCAAGCCCTGAAACAACAAGCTGAACCAGCTTTTTGCTTATTGCGATAAATATATAAGTTATTTAACTGATGTTGACGTCACTACCAACAGGCAAGCCCTGAAACAACAAGCTGAACCAACTTCTTGCTTATTGCGATAAATATATAAGTTATTTAACTGATGTTGACGTCACTACCAACGTGCAAGCCCTGAAACAACAAGCTGAACCAACTTCTTGCTTATTGCGATAAATATATAAGTTATTTAACTGATGTTGACGTCACTACCAACGTGCAAGCCCTGAAACAACAAGCTGAACCAACTTCTTGCTTATTGCGATAAATATATAAGTTATTTAACTGATGTTGACGTCACTACCAACGTGCAAGCCCTGAAACAACAAGCTGAACCAACTTTTTGCTTATTGCGATAAATATATAGGTTATTTAACTGTTGTTGACGTCACTACCAACAGGCAAGCCCTGAAACAACAAGCTGAACCAACTTCTTGCTTATTGCGATAAATATATAAGTTATTTAACTGTTGTTGACGTCACTACCAACGTGCAAGCCCTGAAACAACAAGCTGAACCAACTTCTTGCTTATTGCGATAAATATATAGGTTATTTAACTGATGTTGACGTCACTACCAACGTGCAAGCCCTGAAACAACAAGCTGAACCAACTTTTTGCTTATTGCGATAAATATATAAGTTATTTAACTGATGTTGACGTCACTACCAACAGGCAAGCCCTGAAACAACAAGCTGAACCAGCTTTTTGCTTATTGCGATAAATATATAAGTTATTTAACTGATGTTGACGTCACTACCAACAGGCAAGCCCTGAAACAACAAGCTGAACCAACTTTTTGCTTATTGCGATAAACATATAAGTTATTTAACTGATGTTGACGTCACTACCAAAAGGCAAGCCTGAAACAACAAGCTGAACCAACTTTTTGCTTATTGCGATAAATATATAAGTTATTTAACTGATGTTGACGTCACTACCAACAGGCAAGCCCTGAAACAACAAGCTGAACCAGCTTTTTGCTTATTGCGATAAATATATAAGTTATTTAACTGATGTTGACGTCACTACCAACAGGCAAGCCCTGAAACAACAAGCTGAACCAACTTTTTGCTTATTGCGATAAACATATAAGTTATTTAACTGATGTTGACGTCACTACCAAAAGGCAAGCCTGAAACAACAAGCTGAACCAGCTTTTTGCTTATTGCGATAAATATATAAGTTATTTAACTGATGTTGACGTCACTACCAACAGGCAAGCTGCAACAATATAACTAGTGATGCAAAAAACATTTCTCGCTAGGTCACAAAAGATTCCACCAACATGTTCCTTTTCATTTAACACTTTATGTGTGAGCTGGTAGGTTGCATTATCTGTCGCTACTCCTTTTCTAAAGACAAACTGTTCTTTGGCAAGTAAGTTGTACTTTTCCAAGTAATTATAGAGTCTATTGAACATTACTTTCTCAAATACATTTGAGAAAACAGACAAGAGAGTAATAGGTCCATAATTTGATATATTATCTTGTTTTCCTTTTATAAAATGTGGTTTGACAATAGAGTACTTCATTCTGTCAGGAAATATTCCACTCTTTAGTGATTCGTTACATAAATAGCTAAGGGGAATGCATATTAGGTCAGAACATGCTTTTAGGATTTTACTTGATATTTCATCATATCCAGAGGAATTTTTGGTCTTGAACAAATTTATTATATTTTCTATTTCAAATGGTGTAGTCATTTTTACTTTAAATTCAGGGACTTTGTTCACAAAAGAAGTTTTCAAAAAATGTATTGCTGATTCTTTACATCCATAGTTTATTTTTGATTTGCCTGTTACATTCAAAACGAAATTGTTTAAAATATCTGCGAACTTTTGAGGATCATCAATTTTTTGATTACCGGGAATTCAGTGCAATTGAGGGGCTTTCTTGAGAGCTCTTACCTGTTTCCCTTTTTATTATATTCCAGATAGTTTTTATTTTATTATTAGAATTGGATATCTCTTTATTATAATGCAATATTTTAGCAGCTTTTATTGTTTCTTTGAGAATTTTACAGTACTTTTTGTAGTGACATTCTAAGTGTGGGGACTCATTATGTTTCAATTCTTGGTATAATTTTCGCTTATGTTTGCAAGAAGTTTTAATGTCTGTTATTTTACTTCTGATTATTAGTTTACAATAGTTGACTGGAAAGGATGATACAAAATGAGAGTTGAAATGTTGTAGGAAATGATTGAACTTGTCATTTACTCCGTTTATTTCAGTCCATGATGTGGTTTCAGCCACAGACTCTATATCAGAGAGATAAGTCACGATGTGTGATCAGTCGGATGTCTGTTTAGAAGCAGAGAGACTCTATATCACAGAGAGTAGTCAGGATGTGAGATCAGTCTGATGTCTGTTTAGAAGCAGAGAGACTCTATATCACAGAGAGTAGTCAGGATGTGAGATCAGTCTGATGACTGTTGACAAGCAGAGAGACTCTATATCACAGAGAGTAGTCAGGATGTGAGATCAGTCTGATGACTGTTGACAAGCAGAGAGACACTATATCACAGAGAGTAGTCAGGATGTGAGATCAGTCTGATGACTGTTGACAAGCAGAGAGACTCTATATCACAGAGAGTAGTCAGGATGTGAGATCAGTCTGATGACTGTTGAGAAGCAGAGAGACTCTATATCACAGAGAGTAGTCATAATGTGAGATCAGTCTGATGACTGTTGAGAAGCAGAGAGACTCTATATCACAGAGAGTAGTCAGGATGTGAGATCAGTCTGATGACTGTTGAGAAGCAGAGAGACTCTATATCACAGAGAGTAGTCAGGATGTGAGATCAGTCTGATGACTGTTGAGAAGCAGAGAGACTCTATATCACTGAGAGTAGTCAGGATTCATGATCAGTCTGATGTCTATTTAGAAGCAGAGAGACTCTATATCACAGAGAGTAGTCAGGATGTGAGATCAGTCTGATGACTGTTGAGAAGCAGAGAGACTGTATATCACTGAGAGTAGTCAGAATTCATGATCAGTCTGATGTCTGTTTAGAAGCAGAGAGACTCTATATCACAGAGAGTAGTCAGGATGTGAGATCAGTCTGATGACTGTTGAGAAGCAGAGAGACTCTATATCACTGAGAGTAGTCAGGATTCATGATCAGTCTGATGTCTGTTTAGAAGCAGAGAGACTGTATATCACTGAGAGTAGTCAGAATTCATGATCAGTCTGATGACTGTTGAGAAGCAGAGAGACTCTATATCACAGAGAGTAGTCAGGATGTATGATCAGTCTGATGTCTGTTGAGAAGCATAGAGACTGTATATCACTGAGAGTAGTCAGAATTCATGATCAGTCTGATGTCTGTTTAGAAGCAGAGAGACTCTATATCACAGAGAGTAGTCAGGATGTATGATCAGTCTGATGTCTGTTTAGAAGCAGAGAGACTGTATATCACTGAGAGTAGTCAGAATTCATGATCAGTCTGATGTCTGTTTAGAAGCAGAGAGACTCTATATCACAGAGAGTAGTCAGGATGTATGATCAGTCTGATGTCTGTTGAGAAGCATAGAGACTCTATATCACAGAGAGTAGTCAGGATGTGTGATCAGTCTGATGTCTGTTGAGAAGCATAGAGACTCTATTTCACAGAGAGTAGTCAGGATGTGTGATCAGTCTGATGTCTGTTTAGAAGCACAGAGACTCTATATCACAGAAAGTAGTCAGGATGTGAGATCAGTCTGATGTCTGTTGAGAAGCAGAGAGACTCTATATCAGAGAGAGTAGTCAGGATGTGTGATCAGTCTGATGTCTGTTTAGAAGCACAGAGACTCTATATCACAGAAAGTAGTCAGGATGTGAGATCAGTCTGATGTCTGTTGAGAAGCAGAGAGACTCTATATCACAGAGAGTATTCGGGATGTGTGATCAGTCTGATGACTGTTGAGAAGCAGAGAGACTCTATATCACAGAGAGTAGTCAGGATGTGTGATCAGTCTGATGACTGTTGAGAAGCAGAGAGACTCTATATCACAGAGAGTAGTCAGGATGTGTGATCAGTCTGATGACTGTTGAGAAGCACAGAGACTCTATATCACAGAAAGTAGTCAGGATGTGTGATCAGTCTGATGACTGTTGAGAAGCACAGAGACTCTATATCACAGAAAGTAGTCAGGATGTGTGATCAGTCTGATGACTTTTGAGAAGCACAGAGACTCTATATCACAGAGAGTAGTCAGGATGTGTGATCAGTCTGATGACTGTTGAGAAGCAGAGAGACTCTATATCACAGAAAGTAGTCAGGATGTGTGATTAGTCTGATGTCTGTTTAGAAGCAGGGAGACTCTATATCACAGAAAGTAGTCAGGATGTGTGATCAGTCTGATGACTGTTGAGAAGCAGAGAGACTCTATATCACAGAGAGTAGTCAGGATGTGTGATCAGTCTGATGTCTGTTTAGAAGCACAGAGACTCTATATCACAGAGAGTAGTCAGGATGTGTGATCAGTCTGATGACTGTTGAGAAGCAGAGAGACTCTATATCACAGAGAGTAGTCAGGATGTGAGATCAGTCTGATGACTGTTGAGAAGCAGAGAGACTCTATATCACAAAGAGTAGTCAGGCTGTGTGATCAGTCTGATGACTGTTGAGAAGCACAGAGACTCTATATCAGAGAGGGCAGTCAGGATGTGTGATCAGTGTGATGTCTGTAGAGAAGCAGAGAGACTCTGATCAGAGAGAGTAGTCAGGCAGTGTGATCAGCCTGATGTCTGTTTAGAAGAAAAGAGACTCTGATCAGAGAGGGCAGTCAGGATGTGTGATCAGTCTGATGACTGTTGAGAAGCACAGAGACTCTATATCAGAGAGGGCAGTCAGGATGTGTGATCAGTCTGATGACTGTTGAGAAGCATAGATACTCTAATCAGAGAGAGTAGTCAGGATGTGTGATCAGTCTGATGACTGTTGAGAAGCATAGATACTCTAATCAGAGAGAGTAGTCAGGCAGTGTGATCAGCCTGATGTCTGTTTAGAAGAAGAGAGACTCTGATCAGAGAGGGCAATCAGGATGTGTGATCAGTCTGATGACTGTTGATAAAGCAGAGAGACTTTGATCAGAGAGAGTAGTCAGGATGTGAGATCAGTCTGATGACTGTTGAGAAGCAGAGAGACTCTATGTCACAGAAAGTAGTCAGGATGTGAGATCAGTCTGATGGCTGTTGAGAAGCAGAAGGACTCTATATCACAGAGAGTAGTCAGGATGTATGATCAGTCTGATGTCTGTTGAGAAGCATAGAGACTCTGATCAGAGAGAGTAGTTAGGATGTATGATCAGTCTGATGACTGTTGAGAAGCAGAGAGACTCTATATCACAGAGAGTAGTCAGGATGTATGATCAGTCTGATGTCTGTTGAGAAGCATAGAGGCTCTGATCAGAGAGAGTAGTCAGGATGTGTGATCAGTCTGATGTCTGTTGAGAAGCATAGAGACTCTGATCAGAGAGAGTAGTCAGGATGTATGATCAGTCTGATGTCTGTTGAGAAGCATAGAGACTCTGATCAGAGAGAGTAGTCAGGCAGTGTGATCAGTCTGATGACTGTTGAGAAGCAGAGAGACTCTATATCACAGAGAGTAGTCAGGATGTGTGATCAGTCTGATGACTGTTTAGAAGCAGAGAGACTCTATATCACAGAGAGTAGTCAGGATGTGTGATCAGTCTGATGTCTGTTTAGAAGCACAGAGACTCTATATCAGAGAGGGCAGTCAGGATGTGTGATCAGTGTGATGTCTGTAGAGAAGCAGAGAGACTCTGATGAGAGAGAGTAGTCAGGCAGTGTGATCAGCCTGATGTCTGTTTAGAAGAAAAGAGACTCTGATCAGAGAGGGCAGTCAGGATGTGTGATCAGTCTGATGACTGTTGAGAAGCACAGAGACTCTATATCAGAGAGGGCAGTCAGGATGTGTGATCAGTCTGATGACTGTTGAGAAGCATAGATACTCTAATCAGAGAGAGTAGTCAGGATGTGTGATCAGTCTGATGACTGTTGAGAAGCATAGATACTATAATCAGAGAGAGTAGTCAGGCAGTGTGATCAGCCTGATGTCTGTTTAGAAGAAGAGAGACTCTGATCAGAGAGGGCAATCAGGATGTGTGATCAGTCTGATGACTGTTGATAAAGCAGAGAGACTCTGATCAGAGAGAGTAGTCAGGATGTGACATCAGTCTGATGACTGTTGAGAAGCAGAGAGACTCTATATCACAGAGAGTAATCAGGATGTGTGATCAGTCTGATGACTGTTGATAAAGCAGAGAGACTCTGATCAGAGAGAGTAGTCAGGATGTGAGATCAGTCTGATGACTGTTGAGAAGCAGAGAGACTCTATGTCACAGAAAGTAGTCAGGATGTGAGATCAGTCTGATGGCTGTTGAGAAGCAGAGAGACTCTATATCACAGAGAGTAGTCAGGATGTATGATCAGTCTGATGTCTGTTGAGAAGCATAGAGACTCTGATCAGAGAGAGTAGTCAGGCAGTGTGATCAGTCTGATGACTGTTGAGAAGCAGAGAGACTCTATATCACAGAGAGTAGTCAGGATGTATGATCAGTCTGATGTCTGTTGAGAAGCATAGATACTCTAATCAGAGAGAGTAGTCAGGCAGTGTGATCAGCCCGATGTCTGTTTAGAAGAAGAGAGACTCTGATCAGAGAGGGCAATCAGGATGTATGATCAGTCTGATGACTTTTGATAAGCAGAGAGACTCTATATCACAGAAAGTAGTCAGGATGTGAGATCAGTCTGATGACTGTTTAGAAGCAGAGAGACTCTATATCACAGAGAGTAGTCAGGATGTGTGATCAGTCTGATGACTGTTGAGAAGCAGAGAGACTCTATATCACAGAAAGTAGTCAGGATGTGTGATGAGTCTGATGACTGTTGAGAAGCAGGGAGACTCTATATCACAGATAGTAGTCAGGATGTGTGATCAGTCTGATGACTGTTGAGAAGCACAGAGACTCTATATCACAGAAAGTAGTCAGGATTTGTGATCAGTCTGATGACTGTTGAGAAGCACAGAGACTCTATATCACAGAGAGTAGTCAGGATGTGTGATCAGTCTGATGACTGTTGATGAAGCAGAGAGACTCTATATCACAGAAAGTAGTCAGGATGTGAGATCAGTCTGATGTCTGTTTAGAAGCAGAGAGACTCTATATCACAGAGAGTAGTCAGGATGTGTGATCAGTCTGATGACTGTTGAGAAGCAGAGAGACTCTATATCACAGAAAGTAGTCCGGATGTGTGATGAGTCTGATGACTGTTGAGAAGCTGGGAGACTCTTTATAACAGAGAGTAGTCAGGATGTGTGATCAGTCTGATGACTGTTGAGAAGCACAGAGACTCTATATCACAGAAAGTAGTCAGGATGTGTGATCAGTCTGATGACTGTTGAGAAGCACAGAGACTCTATATCACAGAGAGTAGTCAGGATGTATGATCAGTCTGATGACTGTTTAGAAGCAGAGAGACTCTATATCACAGAAAGTAGTCAGGATGTGTGATTAGTCTGATGTCTGTTTAGAAACAGAGAGACTCTATATCACAGAGAGTAGTCAGGATGTGTGATCAGTCTGATGACTGTTGAGAAGCACAGAGACTCTATATCACAGAGAGTAGTCAGAATGTGTGATCAGTCTGATGACTGTTGAGAAGCACAGAGACTCTATATCACAGAAAGTAGTCAGGATGTGTGATCAGTCTGATGACTGTTGAGAAGCAGAGAGACTCTATATCACAGAGAGTATTCAGGATGTGTGATCAGTCTGATGACTGTTGAGAAGCCCAGAGACTCTATATCACAGAAAGTAGTCAGGATGTGTGATCAGTCTGATGACTGTTGAGAAGCAGAGAGACTCTATATCACAGAGAGTAGTCAGGATGTGTGATCAGTCTGATGACTGTTGAGAAGCAGAGAGACTCTATATCACAGAGAGTAGTCAGGATGTATGATCAGTCTGATGACTGTTGAGAAGCATAGAGACTCTAATCAGAAAGAGTAGTCAGGCAGTGTGATCAGCCCGATGTCTGTTTAGAAGAAGAGAGACTCTGATCAGAGAGGGCAATCAGGATGTGTGATCAGTCTGATGACTGTTGATAAAGCAGAGAGACTTTGATCACAGAGAGTAGTCAGGATGTGTGATCAGTCTGATGACTGTTGAGAAGCAGAGAGACTCTATATCACAGAGAGTAGTCAGGATGTTTGATCAGTCTGATGTCTGTTGAGAAGCATAGAGACTCTGATCAGAGAGAGTAGTCAGGCAGTGTGATCAGTCTGATGACTGTTGAGAAACAGAAAGACTCTATATCACAGAAAGTAGTCAGGATGTGTGATCAGTCTGATGACTGTTGAGAAGCAGAGAGACTCTATATCACAGAAAGTAGTCAGGATGTGTGATCAGTCTGATGACTGTTGAGAAACAGAGAGACTCTATATCACAGAAAGTAGTCAGGATGTGTGATCAGTCTGATGACTGTTGAGAAACAGAGAGACTCTATATCACAGAAAGTAGTCAGGATGTGTGATCAGTCTGATGACTGTTGAGAAACAGAGAGACTCTATATCACAGAAAGTAGTCAGGATGTGTGATCAGTCTGATGACTGTTGAGAAACAGAGAGACTCTATATCACAGAAAGTAGTCAGGATGTGTGATCAGTCTGATGACTGTTGAGAAGCAGAGAGACTCTATATCACAGAGAGTAGTCAGGATGTGTGATCAGTCTGATGACTGTTGAGAAGCAGAGATACTCTGATCAGAGAGAGTAGTCAGGATGTATGATCAGTCTGATGACTGTTGAGAAGCAGAGAGACTCTATATCACAGAGAGTAGTCAGGATGTGTGATCAGTCTGATGACTGTTGAGAAACAGAGAGACTCTATATCACAGAAAGTAGTCAGGATGTGTGATCAGTCTGATGACTGTTGAGAAGCAGAGAGACTCTATATCACAGAGAGTAGTCAGGATGTGTGATCAGTCTGATGTCTGTTGAGAAGCAGAGAGACTCTGATCAGAGAGAGTAGTCAGGATGTATGATCAGTCTGATGAATGTTGAGAAGCAGAGAGACTCTATATCACAGAGAGTAGTCAGGATGTGTAATCAGTCTGATGACTGTTGAGAAGCACAGAGACTCTATATCACAGAAAGTAGTCAGGATGTGTGATCAGTCTGATGACTGTTGAGAAGCACAGAGACTCTATATCACAGAAAGTAGTCAGGATGTGTGATCAGTCTGATGACTTTTGAGAAGCACAGAGACTCTATATCACAGAGAGTAGTCAGGATGTGTGATCAGTCTGATGACTGTTGAGAAGCAGAGAGACTCTATATCACAGAAAGTAGTCAGGATGTGTGATTAGTCTGATGTCTGTTTAGAAGCAGAGAGACTCTATATCACAGAAAGTAGTCAGGATGTGTGATCAGTCTGATGACTGTTGAGAAGCAGAGAGACTCTATATCACAGAGAGTAGTCAGGATGTGTGATCAGTCTGATGTCTGTTTAGAAGCACAGAGACTCTATATCACAGAGAGTAATCAGGATGTGTGATCAGTCTGATGACTGTTGAGAAGCAGAGAGACTCTATATCACAGAGAGTAGTCAGGATGTGAGATCAGTCTGATGACTGTTGAGAAGCAGAGAGACTCTATATCACAAAGAGTAGTCAGGCTGTGTGATCAGTCTGATGACTGTTGAGAAGCACAGAGACTCTATATCAGAGAGGGCAGTCAGGATGTGTGATCAGTGTGATGTCTGTAGAGAAGCAGAGAGACTCTGATCAGAGAGAGTAGTCAGGCAGTGTGATCAGCCTGATGTCTGTTTAGAAGAAAAGAGACTCTGATCAGAGAGGGCAGTCAGGATGTGTGATCAGTCTGATGACTGTTGAGAAGCACAGAGACTCTATATCAGAGAGGGCATTCAGGATGTGAGATCAGTCTGATGACTGTTGAGAAGCATAGATACTCTAATCAGAGAGAGTAGTCAGGATGTGTGATCAGTCTGATGACTGTTGAGAAGCATAGATACTCTAATCAGAGAGAGTAGTCAGGCAGTGTGATCAGCCTGATGTCTGTTTAGAAGAAGAGAGACTCTGATCAGAGAGGGCAATCAGGATGTGTGATCAGTCTGATGACTGTTGATAAAGCAGAGAGACTTTGATCAGAGAGAGTAGTCAGGATGTGAGATCAGTCTGATGACTGTTGAGAAGCAGAGAGACTCTATGTCACAGAAAGTAGTCAGGATGTGAGATCAGTCTGATGGCTGTTGAGAAGCAGAAGGACTCTATATCACAGAGAGTAGTCAGGATGTATGATCAGTCTGATGTCTGTTGAGAAGCATAGAGACTCTGATCAGAGAGAGTAGTCAGGATGTATGATCAGTCTGATGACTATTGAGAAGCAGAGAGACTCTATATCACAGAGAGTAGTCAGGATGTATGATCAGTCTGATGTCTGTTGAGAAGCATAGAGACTCTGATCAGAGAGAGTAGTCAGGATGTGTGATCAGTCTGATGTCTGTTGAGAAGCATAGAGACTCTGATCAGAGAGAGTAGTCAGGATGTATGATCAGTCTGATGTCTGTTGAGAAGCATAGAGACTCTGATCAGAGAGAGTAGTCAGGCAGTGTGATCAGTCTGATGACTGTTGAGAAGCAGAGAGACTCTATATCACAGAGAGTAGTCAGGATGTGTGATCAGTCTGATGACTGTTTAGAAGCAGAGAGACTCTATATCACAGAGAGTAGTCAGGATGTGTGATCAGTCTGATGTCTGTTTAGAAGCACAGAGACTCTATATCAGAGAGGGCAGTCAGGATGTGTGATCAGTGTGATGTCTGTAGAGAAGCAGAGAGACTCTGATGAGAGAGAGTAGTCAGGCAGTGTGATCAGCCTGATGTCTGTTTAGAAGAAAAGAGACTCTGATAAGAGAGGGCAGTCAGGATGTGTGATCAGTCTGATGACTGTTGAGAAGCACAGAGACTCTATATCAGAGAGGCCATCAGGATGTGTGATCAGTCTGATGACTGTTGAGAAGCATAGATACTCTAATCAGAGAGAGTAGTCAGGATGTGCGATCAGTCTGATGACTGTTGACAAGCAGAGAGACTCTATATCACAGAGAGTAGTCAGGATGTGAGATCAGTCTGATGACTGTTGACAAGCAGAGAGACACTATATCACAGAGAGTAGTCAGGATGTGAGATCAGTCTGATGACTGTTGACAAGCAGAGAGACTCTATATCACAGAGAGTAGTCAGGATGTGAGATCAGTCTGATGACTGTTGAGAAGCAGAGAGACTCTATATCACAGAGAGTAGTCATAATGTGAGATCAGTCTGATGACTGTTGAGAAGCAGAGAGACTCTATATCACAGAGAGTAGTCAGGATGTGAGATCAGTCTGATGACTGTTGAGAAGCAGAGAGACTCTATATCACAGAGAGTAGTCAGGATGTGAGATCAGTCTGATGACTGTTGAGAAGCAGAGAGACTCTATATCACTGAGAGTAGTCAGGATTCATGATCAGTCTGATGTCTATTTAGAAGCAGAGAGACTCTATATCACAGAGAGTAGTCAGGATGTGAGATCAGTCTGATGACTGTTGAGAAGCAGAGAGACTGTATATCACTGAGAGTAGTCAGAATTCATGATCAGTCTGATGTCTGTTTAGAAGCAGAGAGACTCTATATCACAGAGAGTAGTCAGGATGTGAGATCAGTCTGATGACTGTTGAGAAGCAGAGAGACTCTATATCACTGAGAGTAGTCAGGATTCATGATCAGTCTGATGTCTGTTTAGAAGCAGAGAGACTGTATATCACTGAGAGTAGTCAGAATTCATGATCAGTCTGATGACTGTTGAGAAGCAGAGAGACTCTATATCACAGAGAGTAGTCAGGATGTATGATCAGTCTGATGTCTGTTGAGAAGCATAGAGACTGTATATCACTGAGAGTAGTCAGAATTCATGATCAGTCTGATGTCTGTTTAGAAGCAGAGAGACTCTATATCACAGAGAGTAGTCAGGATGTATGATCAGTCTGATGTCTGTTTAGAAGCAGAGAGACTGTATATCACTGAGAGTAGTCAGAATTCATGATCAGTCTGATGTCTGTTTAGAAGCAGAGAGACTCTATATCACAGAGAGTAGTCAGGATGTATGATCAGTCTGATGTCTGTTGAGAAGCATAGAGACTCTATATCACAGAGAGTAGTCAGGATGTGTGATCAGTCTGATGTCTGTTGAGAAGCATAGAGACTCTATTTCACAGAGAGTAGTCAGGATGTGTGATCAGTCTGATGTCTGTTTAGAAGCACAGAGACTCTATATCACAGAAAGTAGTCAGGATGTGAGATCAGTCTGATGTCTGTTGAGAAGCAGAGAGACTCTATATCAGAGAGAGTAGTCAGGATGTGTGATCAGTCTGATGTCTGTTTAGAAGCACAGAGACTCTATATCACAGAAAGTAGTCAGGATGTGAGATCAGTCTGATGTCTGTTGAGAAGCAGAGAGACTCTATATCACAGAGAGTATTCGGGATGTGTGATCAGTCTGATGACTGTTGAGAAGCAGAGAGACTCTATATCACAGAGAGTAGTCAGGATGTGTGATCAGTCTGATGACTGTTGAGAAGCAGAGAGACTCTATATCACAGAGAGTAGTCAGGATGTGTGATCAGTCTGATGACTGTTGAGAAGCACAGAGACTCTATATCACAGAAAGTAGTCAGGATGTGTGATCAGTCTGATGACTGTTGAGAAGCACAGAGACTCTATATCACAGAAAGTAGTCAGGATGTGTGATCAGTCTGATGACTTTTGAGAAGCACAGAGACTCTATATCACAGAGAGTAGTCAGGATGTGTGATCAGTCTGATGACTGTTGAGAAGCAGAGAGACTCTATATCACAGAAAGTAGTCAGGATGTGTGATTAGTCTGATGTCTGTTTAGAAGCAGGGAGACTCTATATCACAGAAAGTAGTCAGGATGTGTGATCAGTCTGATGACTGTTGAGAAGCAGAGAGACTCTATATCACAGAGAGTAGTCAGGATGTGTGATCAGTCTGATGTCTGTTTAGAAGCACAGAGACTCTATATCACAGAGAGTAGTCAGGATGTGTGATCAGTCTGATGACTGTTGAGAAGCAGAGAGACTCTATATCACAGAGAGTAGTCAGGATGTGAGATCAGTCTGATGACTGTTGAGAAGCAGAGAGACTCTATATCACAAAGAGTAGTCAGGCTGTGTGATCAGTCTGATGACTGTTGAGAAGCACAGAGACTCTATATCAGAGAGGGCAGTCAGGATGTGTGATCAGTGTGATGTCTGTAGAGAAGCAGAGAGACTCTGATCAGAGAGAGTAGTCAGGCAGTGTGATCAGCCTGATGTCTGTTTAGAAGAAAAGAGACTCTGATCAGAGAGGGCAGTCAGGATGTGTGATCAGTCTGATGACTGTTGAGAAGCACAGAGACTCTATATCAGAGAGGGCAGTCAGGATGTGTGATCAGTCTGATGACTGTTGAGAAGCATAGATACTCTAATCAGAGAGAGTAGTCAGGATGTGTGATCAGTCTGATGACTGTTGAGAAGCATAGATACTCTAATCAGAGAGAGTAGTCAGGCAGTGTGATCAGCCTGATGTCTGTTTAGAAGAAGAGAGACTCTGATCAGAGAGGGCAATCAGGATGTGTGATCAGTCTGATGACTGTTGATAAAGCAGAGAGACTTTGATCAGAGAGAGTAGTCAGGATGTGAGATCAGTCTGATGACTGTTGAGAAGCAGAGAGACTCTATGTCACAGAAAGTAGTCAGGATGTGAGATCAGTCTGATGGCTGTTGAGAAGCAGAAGGACTCTATATCACAGAGAGTAGTCAGGATGTATGATCAGTCTGATGTCTGTTGAGAAGCATAGAGACTCTGATCAGAGAGAGTAGTTAGGATGTATGATCAGTCTGATGACTGTTGAGAAGCAGAGAGACTCTATATCACAGAGAGTAGTCAGGATGTATGATCAGTCTGATGTCTGTTGAGAAGCATAGAGGCTCTGATCAGAGAGAGTAGTCAGGATGTGTGATCAGTCTGATGTCTGTTGAGAAGCATAGAGACTCTGATCAGAGAGAGTAGTCAGGATGTATGATCAGTCTGATGTCTGTTGAGAAGCATAGAGACTCTGATCAGAGAGAGTAGTCAGGCAGTGTGATCAGTCTGATGACTGTTGAGAAGCAGAGAGACTCTATATCACAGAGAGTAGTCAGGATGTGTGATCAGTCTGATGACTGTTTAGAAGCAGAGAGACTCTATATCACAGAGAGTAGTCAGGATGTGTGATCAGTCTGATGTCTGTTTAGAAGCACAGAGACTCTATATCAGAGAGGGCAGTCAGGATGTGTGATCAGTGTGATGTCTGTAGAGAAGCAGAGAGACTCTGATGAGAGAGAGTAGTCAGGCAGTGTGATCAGCCTGATGTCTGTTTAGAAGAAAAGAGACTCTGATCAGAGAGGGCAGTCAGGATGTGTGATCAGTCTGATGACTGTTGAGAAGCACAGAGACTCTATATCAGAGAGGGCAGTCAGGATGTGTGATCAGTCTGATGACTGTTGAGAAGCATAGATACTCTAATCAGAGAGAGTAGTCAGGATGTGTGATCAGTCTGATGACTGTTGAGAAGCATAGATACTATAATCAGAGAGAGTAGTCAGGCAGTGTGATCAGCCTGATGTCTGTTTAGAAGAAGAGAGACTCTGATCAGAGAGGGCAATCAGGATGTGTGATCAGTCTGATGACTGTTGATAAAGCAGAGAGACTCTGATCAGAGAGAGTAGTCAGGATGTGACATCAGTCTGATGACTGTTGAGAAGCAGAGAGACTCTATATCACAGAGAGTAATCAGGATGTGTGATCAGTCTGATGACTGTTGATAAAGCAGAGAGACTCTGATCAGAGAGAGTAGTCAGGATGTGAGATCAGTCTGATGACTGTTGAGAAGCAGAGAGACTCTATGTCACAGAAAGTAGTCAGGATGTGAGATCAGTCTGATGGCTGTTGAGAAGCAGAGAGACTCTATATCACAGAGAGTAGTCAGGATGTATGATCAGTCTGATGTCTGTTGAGAAGCATAGAGACTCTGATCAGAGAGAGTAGTCAGGCAGTGTGATCAGTCTGATGACTGTTGAGAAGCAGAGAGACTCTATATCACAGAGAGTAGTCAGGATGTATGATCAGTCTGATGTCTGTTGAGAAGCATAGATACTCTAATCAGAGAGAGTAGTCAGGCAGTGTGATCAGCCCGATGTCTGTTTAGAAGAAGAGAGACTCTGATCAGAGAGGGCAATCAGGATGTATGATCAGTCTGATGACTTTTGATAAGCAGAGAGACTCTATATCACAGAAAGTAGTCAGGATGTGAGATCAGTCTGATGACTGTTTAGAAGCAGAGAGACTCTATATCACAGAGAGTAGTCAGGATGTGTGATCAGTCTGATGACTGTTGAGAAGCAGAGAGACTCTATATCACAGAAAGTAGTCAGGATGTGTGATGAGTCTGATGACTGTTGAGAAGCAGGGAGACTCTATATCACAGATAGTAGTCAGGATGTGTGATCAGTCTGATGACTGTTGAGAAGCACAGAGACTCTATATCACAGAAAGTAGTCAGGATTTGTGATCAGTCTGATGACTGTTGAGAAGCACAGAGACTCTATATCACAGAGAGTAGTCAGGATGTGTGATCAGTCTGATGACTGTTGATGAAGCAGAGAGACTCTATATCACAGAAAGTAGTCAGGATGTGAGATCAGTCTGATGTCTGTTTAGAAGCAGAGAGACTCTATATCACAGAGAGTAGTCAGGATGTGTGATCAGTCTGATGACTGTTGAGAAGCAGAGAGACTCTATATCACAGAAAGTAGTCCGGATGTGTGATGAGTCTGATGACTGTTGAGAAGCTGGGAGACTCTTTATAACAGAGAGTAGTCAGGATGTGTGATCAGTCTGATGACTGTTGAGAAGCACAGAGACTCTATATCACAGAAAGTAGTCAGGATGTGTGATCAGTCTGATGACTGTTGAGAAGCACAGAGACTCTATATCACAGAGAGTAGTCAGGATGTATGATCAGTCTGATGACTGTTTAGAAGCAGAGAGACTCTATATCACAGAAAGTAGTCAGGATGTGTGATTAGTCTGATGTCTGTTTAGAAACAGAGAGACTCTATATCACAGAGAGTAGTCAGGATGTGTGATCAGTCTGATGACTGTTGAGAAGCACAGAGACTCTATATCACAGAGAGTAGTCAGAATGTGTGATCAGTCTGATGACTGTTGAGAAGCACAGAGACTCTATATCACAGAAAGTAGTCAGGATGTGTGATCAGTCTGATGACTGTTGAGAAGCAGAGAGACTCTATATCACAGAGAGTATTCAGGATGTGTGATCAGTCTGATGACTGTTGAGAAGCCCAGAGACTCTATATCACAGAAAGTAGTCAGGATGTGTGATCAGTCTGATGACTGTTGAGAAGCAGAGAGACTCTATATCACAGAGAGTAGTCAGGATGTGTGATCAGTCTGATGACTGTTGAGAAGCAGAGAGACTCTATATCACAGAGAGTAGTCAGGATGTATGATCAGTCTGATGACTGTTGAGAAGCATAGAGACTCTAATCAGAAAGAGTAGTCAGGCAGTGTGATCAGCCCGATGTCTGTTTAGAAGAAGAGAGACTCTGATCAGAGAGGGCAATCAGGATGTGTGATCAGTCTGATGACTGTTGATAAAGCAGAGAGACTTTGATCACAGAGAGTAGTCAGGATGTGTGATCAGTCTGATGACTGTTGAGAAGCAGAGAGACTCTATATCACAGAGAGTAGTCAGGATGTTTGATCAGTCTGATGTCTGTTGAGAAGCATAGAGACTCTGATCAGAGAGAGTAGTCAGGCAGTGTGATCAGTCTGATGACTGTTGAGAAACAGAAAGACTCTATATCACAGAAAGTAGTCAGGATGTGTGATCAGTCTGATGACTGTTGAGAAGCAGAGAGACTCTATATCACAGAAAGTAGTCAGGATGTGTGATCAGTCTGATGACTGTTGAGAAACAGAGAGACTCTATATCACAGAAAGTAGTCAGGATGTGTGATCAGTCTGATGACTGTTGAGAAACAGAGAGACTCTATATCACAGAAAGTAGTCAGGATGTGTGATCAGTCTGATGACTGTTGAGAAACAGAGAGACTCTATATCACAGAAAGTAGTCAGGATGTGTGATCAGTCTGATGACTGTTGAGAAACAGAGAGACTCTATATCACAGAAAGTAGTCAGGATGTGTGATCAGTCTGATGACTGTTGAGAAGCAGAGAGACTCTATATCACAGAGAGTAGTCAGGATGTGTGATCAGTCTGATGACTGTTGAGAAGCAGAGATACTCTGATCAGAGAGAGTAGTCAGGATGTATGATCAGTCTGATGACTGTTGAGAAGCAGAGAGACTCTATATCACAGAGAGTAGTCAGGATGTGTGATCAGTCTGATGACTGTTGAGAAACAGAGAGACTCTATATCACAGAAAGTAGTCAGGATGTGTGATCAGTCTGATGACTGTTGAGAAGCAGAGAGACTCTATATCACAGAGAGTAGTCAGGATGTGTGATCAGTCTGATGTCTGTTGAGAAGCAGAGAGACTCTGATCAGAGAGAGTAGTCAGGATGTATGATCAGTCTGATGAATGTTGAGAAGCAGAGAGACTCTATATCACAGAGAGTAGTCAGGATGTGTAATCAGTCTGATGACTGTTGAGAAGCACAGAGACTCTATATCACAGAAAGTAGTCAGGATGTGTGATCAGTCTGATGACTGTTGAGAAGCACAGAGACTCTATATCACAGAAAGTAGTCAGGATGTGTGATCAGTCTGATGACTTTTGAGAAGCACAGAGACTCTATATCACAGAGAGTAGTCAGGATGTGTGATCAGTCTGATGACTGTTGAGAAGCAGAGAGACTCTATATCACAGAAAGTAGTCAGGATGTGTGATTAGTCTGATGTCTGTTTAGAAGCAGAGAGACTCTATATCACAGAAAGTAGTCAGGATGTGTGATCAGTCTGATGACTGTTGAGAAGCAGAGAGACTCTATATCACAGAGAGTAGTCAGGATGTGTGATCAGTCTGATGTCTGTTTAGAAGCACAGAGACTCTATATCACAGAGAGTAATCAGGATGTGTGATCAGTCTGATGACTGTTGAGAAGCAGAGAGACTCTATATCACAGAGAGTAGTCAGGATGTGAGATCAGTCTGATGACTGTTGAGAAGCAGAGAGACTCTATATCACAAAGAGTAGTCAGGCTGTGTGATCAGTCTGATGACTGTTGAGAAGCACAGAGACTCTATATCAGAGAGGGCAGTCAGGATGTGTGATCAGTGTGATGTCTGTAGAGAAGCAGAGAGACTCTGATCAGAGAGAGTAGTCAGGCAGTGTGATCAGCCTGATGTCTGTTTAGAAGAAAAGAGACTCTGATCAGAGAGGGCAGTCAGGATGTGTGATCAGTCTGATGACTGTTGAGAAGCACAGAGACTCTATATCAGAGAGGGCATTCAGGATGTGAGATCAGTCTGATGACTGTTGAGAAGCATAGATACTCTAATCAGAGAGAGTAGTCAGGATGTGTGATCAGTCTGATGACTGTTGAGAAGCATAGATACTCTAATCAGAGAGAGTAGTCAGGCAGTGTGATCAGCCTGATGTCTGTTTAGAAGAAGAGAGACTCTGATCAGAGAGGGCAATCAGGATGTGTGATCAGTCTGATGACTGTTGATAAAGCAGAGAGACTTTGATCAGAGAGAGTAGTCAGGATGTGAGATCAGTCTGATGACTGTTGAGAAGCAGAGAGACTCTATGTCACAGAAAGTAGTCAGGATGTGAGATCAGTCTGATGGCTGTTGAGAAGCAGAAGGACTCTATATCACAGAGAGTAGTCAGGATGTATGATCAGTCTGATGTCTGTTGAGAAGCATAGAGACTCTGATCAGAGAGAGTAGTCAGGATGTATGATCAGTCTGATGACTATTGAGAAGCAGAGAGACTCTATATCACAGAGAGTAGTCAGGATGTATGATCAGTCTGATGTCTGTTGAGAAGCATAGAGACTCTGATCAGAGAGAGTAGTCAGGATGTGTGATCAGTCTGATGTCTGTTGAGAAGCATAGAGACTCTGATCAGAGAGAGTAGTCAGGATGTATGATCAGTCTGATGTCTGTTGAGAAGCATAGAGACTCTGATCAGAGAGAGTAGTCAGGCAGTGTGATCAGTCTGATGACTGTTGAGAAGCAGAGAGACTCTATATCACAGAGAGTAGTCAGGATGTGTGATCAGTCTGATGACTGTTTAGAAGCAGAGAGACTCTATATCACAGAGAGTAGTCAGGATGTGTGATCAGTCTGATGTCTGTTTAGAAGCACAGAGACTCTATATCAGAGAGGGCAGTCAGGATGTGTGATCAGTGTGATGTCTGTAGAGAAGCAGAGAGACTCTGATGAGAGAGAGTAGTCAGGCAGTGTGATCAGCCTGATGTCTGTTTAGAAGAAAAGAGACTCTGATAAGAGAGGGCAGTCAGGATGTGTGATCAGTCTGATGACTGTTGAGAAGCACAGAGACTCTATATCAGAGAGGCCATCAGGATGTGTGATCAGTCTGATGACTGTTGAGAAGCATAGATACTCTAATCAGAGAGAGTAGTCAGGATGTGCGATCAGTCTGATGACTGTTGAGAAGCATAGATACTCTAATCAGAGAGAGTAGTCAGGCAGTGTGATCAGCCTGATGTCTGTTTAGAAGAAGAGAGACTCTGATCAGAGAGGGCAATCAGGATGTGTGATCAGTCTGATGACTGTTGATAAAGCAGAGAGACTCTGATCAGAGAGAGTAGTCAGGATGTGACATCAGTCTGATGACTGTTGAGAAGCAGAGAGACTCTATATCACAGAGAGTAATCAGGATGTGTGATCTGTCTGATGACTGTTGATAAAGCAGAGAGACTCTGATCAGAGAGAGTAGTCAGGATGTGAGATCAGTCTGATGACTGTTGAGAAGCAGAGAGACTCTATGTCACAGAAAGTAGTCAGGATGTGAGATCAGTCTGATGGCTGTTGAGAAGCAGAGAGACTCTATATCACAGAGAGTAGTCAGGATGTATGATCAGTCTGATGTCTGTTGAGAAGCATAGAGACTCTGATCAGAGAGAGTAGTCAGGCAGTGTGATCAGTCTGATGACTGTTGAGAAGCAGAGAGACTCTATATCACAGAGAGTAGTCAGGATGTATGATCAGTCTGATGTCTGTTGAGAAGCATAGATACTCTAATCAGAGAGAGTAGTCAGGCAGTGTGATCAGCCCGATGTCTGTTTAGAAGAAGAGAGACTCTGATCAGAGAGGGCAATCAGGATGTATGATCAGTCTGATGACTTTTGATAAGCAGAGAGACTCTATATCACAGAAAGTAGTCAGGATGTGAGATCAGTCTGATGACTGTTTAGAAGCAGAGAGACTCTATATCACAGAGAGTAGTCAGGATGTGTGATCAGTCTGATGACTGTTGAGAAGCAGAGAGACTCTATATCACAGAAAGTAGTCAGGATGTGTGATGAGTCTGATGACTGTTGAGAAGCAGGGAGACTCTATATCACAGATAGTAGTCAGGATGTGTGATCAGTCTGATGACTGTTGAGAAGCACAGAGACTCTATATCACAGAAAGTAGTCAGGATGTGTGATCAGTCTGATGACTGTTGAGAAGCACAGAGACTCTATATCACAGAGAGTAGTCAGGATGTGTGATCAGTCTGATGACTGTTGATGAAGCAGAGAGACTCTATATCACAGAAAGTAGTCAGGATGTGAGATCAGTCTGATGTCTGTTTAGAAGCAGAGAGACTCTATATCACAGAGAGTAGTCAGGATGTGTGATCAGTCTGATGACTGTTGAGAAGCAGAGAGACTCTATATCACAGAAAGTAGTCCGGATGTGTGATGAGTCTGATGACTGTTGAGAAGCTGGGAGACTCTTTATCACAGAGAGTAGTCAGGATGTGTGATCAGTCTGATGACTGTTGAGAAGCACAGAGACTCTATATCACAGAGAGTAGTCAGGATGTATGATCAGTCTGATGACTGTTTAGAAGCAGAGAGACTCTATATCACAGAAAGTAGTCAGGATGTGTGATTAGTCTGATGTCTGTTTAGAAACAGAGAGACTCTATATCACAGAGAGTAGTCAGGATGTGTGATCAGTCTGATGACTGTTGAGAAGCACAGAGACTCTATATCACAGAGAGTAGTCAGAATGTGTGATCAGTCTGATGACTGTTGAGAAGCACAGAGACTCTATATCACAGAAAGTAGTCAGGATGTGTGATCAGTCTGATGACTGTTGAGAAGCAGAGAGACTCTATATCACTGAGAGTAGTCAGGATTCATGATCAGTCTGATGTCTGTTTAGAAGCAGAGAGACTGTATATCACTGAGAGTAGTCAGAATTCATGATCAGTCTGATGACTGTTGAGAAGCAGAGAGACTCTATATCACAGAGAGTAGTCAGGATGTATGATCAGTCTGATGTCTGTTGAGAAGCATAGAGACTGTATATCAC
The DNA here is from genome assembly GCA_030762935.1 of Hymenopus coronatus. NCBI lineage: Eukaryota > Metazoa > Arthropoda > Insecta > Mantodea > Hymenopodidae > Hymenopus > Hymenopus coronatus. Next base: position 1,573,739 of record CM060888.1, on the reverse strand, counting down.
TGAGAGTAGTCAGAATTCATGATCAGTCTGATGTCTGTTTAGAAGCAGAGAGACTCTATATCACAGAGAGTAGTCAGGATGTATGATCAGTCTGATGTCTGTTTAGAAGCAGAGAGACTGTATATCACTGAGAGTAGTCAGAATTCATGATCAGTCTGATGTCTGTTTAGAAGCAGAGAGACTCTATATCACAGAGAGTAGTCAGGATGTATGATCAGTCTGATGTCTGTTGAGAAGCATAGAGACTCTATATCACAGAGAGTAGTCAGGATGTGTGATCAGTCTGATGTCTGTTGAGAAGCATAGAGACTCTATTTCACAGAGAGTAGTCAGGATGTGTGATCAGTCTGATGTCTGTTTAGAAGCACAGTGACTCTATATCACAGAAAGTAGTCAGGATGTGAGATCAGTCTGATGTCTGTTGAGAAGCAGAGAGACTCTATATCAGAGAGAGTAGTCAGGATGTGTGATCAGTCTGATGTCTGTTTAGAAGCACAGAGACTCTATATCACAGAAAGTAGTCAGGATGTGAGATCAGTCTGATGTCTGTTGAGAAGCAGAGAGACTCTATATCACAGAGAGTATTCGGGATGTGTGATCAGTCTGATGACTGTTGAGAAGCAGAGAGACTCTATATCACAGAGAGTAGTCAGGATGTGTGATCAGTCTGATGACTGTTGAGAAGCAGAGAGACTCTATATCACAGAGAGTAGTCAGGATGTGTGATCAGTCTGATGACTGTTGAGAAGCACAGAGACTCTATATCACAGAAAGTAGTCAGGATGTGTGATCAGTCTGATGACTGTTGAGAAGCACAGAGACTCTATATCACAGAAAGTAGTCAGGATGTGTGATCAGTCTGATGACTTTTGAGAAGCACAGAGACTCTATATCACAGAGAGTAGTCAGGATGTGTGATCAGTCTGATGACTGTTGAGAAGCAGAGAGACTCTATATCACAGAAAGTAGTCAGGATGTGTGATTAGTCTGATGTCTGTTTAGAAGCAGGGAGACTCTATATCACAGAAAGTAGTCAGGATGTGTGATCAGTCTGATGACTGTTGAGAAGCAGAGAGACTCTATATCACAGAGAGTAGTCAGGATGTGTGATCAGTCTGATGTCTGTTTAGAAGCACAGAGACTCTATATCACAGAGAGTAGTCAGGATGTGTGATCAGTCTGATGACTGTTGAGAAGCAGAGAGACTCTATATCACAGAGAGTAGTCAGGATGTGAGATCAGTCTGATGACTGTTGAGAAGCAGAGAGACTCTATATCACAAAGAGTAGTCAGGCTGTGTGATCAGTCTGATGACTGTTGAGAAGCACAGAGACTCTATATCAGAGAGGGCAGTCAGGATGTGTGATCAGTGTGATGTCTGTAGAGAAGCAGAGAGACTCTGATCAGAGAGAGTAGTCAGGCAGTGTGATCAGCCTGATGTCTGTTTAGAAGAAAAGAGACTCTGATCAGAGAGGGCAGTCAGGATGTGTGATCAGTCTGATGACTGTTGAGAAGCACAGAGACTCTATATCAGAGAGGGCAGTCAGGATGTGTGATCAGTCTGATGACTGTTGAGAAGCATAGATACTCTAATCAGAGAGAGTAGTCAGGATGTGTGATCAGTCTGATGACTGTTGAGAAGCATAGATACTCTAATCAGAGAGAGTAGTCAGGCAGTGTGATCAGCCTGATGTCTGTTTAGAAGAAGAGAGACTCTGATCAGAGAGGGCAATCAGGATGTGTGATCAGTCTGATGACTGTTGATAAAGCAGAGAGACTTTGATCAGAGAGAGTAGTCAGGATGTGAGATCAGTCTGATGACTGTTGAGAAGCAGAGAGACTCTATGTCACAGAAAGTAGTCAGGATGTGAGATCAGTCTGATGGCTGTTGAGAAGCAGAAGGACTCTATATCACAGAGAGTAGTCAGGATGTATGATCAGTCTGATGTCTGTTGAGAAGCATAGAGACTCTGATCAGAGAGAGTAGTTAGGATGTATGATCAGTCTGATGACTGTTGAGAAGCAGAGAGACTCTATATCACAGAGAGTAGTCAGGATGTATGATCAGTCTGATGTCTGTTGAGAAGCATAGAGGCTCTGATCAGAGAGAGTAGTCAGGATGTGTGATCAGTCTGATGTCTGTTGAGAAGCATAGAGACTCTGATCAGAGAGAGTAGTCAGGATGTATGATCAGTCTGATGTCTGTTGAGAAGCATAGAGACTCTGATCAGAGAGAGTAGTCAGGCAGTGTGATCAGTCTGATGACTGTTGAGAAGCAGAGAGACTCTATATCACAGAGAGTAGTCAGGATGTGTGATCAGTCTGATGACTGTTTAGAAGCAGAGAGACTCTATATCACAGAGAGTAGTCAGGATGTGTGATCAGTCTGATGTCTGTTTAGAAGCACAGAGACTCTATATCAGAGAGGGCAGTCAGGATGTGTGATCAGTGTGATGTCTGTAGAGAAGCAGAGAGACTCTGATGAGAGAGAGTAGTCAGGCAGTGTGATCAGCCTGATGTCTGTTTAGAAGAAAAGAGACTCTGATCAGAGAGGGCAGTCAGGATGTGTGATCAGTCTGATGACTGTTGAGAAGCACAGAGACTCTATATCAGAGAGGGCAGTCAGGATGTGTGATCAGTCTGATGACTGTTGAGAAGCATAGATACTCTAATCAGAGAGAGTAGTCAGGATGTGTGATCAGTCTGATGACTGTTGAGAAGCATAGATACTATAATCAGAGAGAGTAGTCAGGCAGTGTGATCAGCCTGATGTCTGTTTAGAAGAAGAGAGACTCTGATCAGAGAGGGCAATCAGGATGTGTGATCAGTCTGATGACTGTTGATAAAGCAGAGAGACTCTGATCAGAGAGAGTAGTCAGGATGTGACATCAGTCTGATGACTGTTGAGAAGCAGAGAGACTCTATATCACAGAGAGTAATCAGGATGTGTGATCAGTCTGATGACTGTTGATAAAGCAGAGAGACTCTGATCAGAGAGAGTAGTCAGGATGTGAGATCAGTCTGATGACTGTTGAGAAGCAGAGAGACTCTATGTCACAGAAAGTAGTCAGGATGTGAGATCAGTCTGATGGCTGTTGAGAAGCAGAGAGACTCTATATCACAGAGAGTAGTCAGGATGTATGATCAGTCTGATGTCTGTTGAGAAGCATAGAGACTCTGATCAGAGAGAGTAGTCAGGCAGTGTGATCAGTCTGATGACTGTTGAGAAGCAGAGAGACTCTATATCACAGAGAGTAGTCAGGATGTATGATCAGTCTGATGTCTGTTGAGAAGCATAGATACTCTAATCAGAGAGAGTAGTCAGGCAGTGTGATCAGCCCGATGTCTGTTTAGAAGAAGAGAGACTCTGATCAGAGAGGGCAATCAGGATGTATGATCAGTCTGATGACTTTTGATAAGCAGAGAGACTCTATATCACAGAAAGTAGTCAGGATGTGAGATCAGTCTGATGACTGTTTAGAAGCAGAGAGACTCTATATCACAGAGAGTAGTCAGGATGTGTGATCAGTCTGATGACTGTTGAGAAGCAGAGAGACTCTATATCACAGAAAGTAGTCAGGATGTGTGATGAGTCTGATGACTGTTGAGAAGCAGGGAGACTCTATATCACAGATAGTAGTCAGGATGTGTGATCAGTCTGATGACTGTTGAGAAGCACAGAGACTCTATATCACAGAAAGTAGTCAGGATTTGTGATCAGTCTGATGACTGTTGAGAAGCACAGAGACTCTATATCACAGAGAGTAGTCAGGATGTGTGATCAGTCTGATGACTGTTGATGAAGCAGAGAGACTCTATATCACAGAAAGTAGTCAGGATGTGAGATCAGTCTGATGTCTGTTTAGAAGCAGAGAGACTCTATATCACAGAGAGTAGTCAGGATGTGTGATCAGTCTGATGACTGTTGAGAAGCAGAGAGACTCTATATCACAGAAAGTAGTCCGGATGTGTGATGAGTCTGATGACTGTTGAGAAGCTGGGAGACTCTTTATAACAGAGAGTAGTCAGGATGTGTGATCAGTCTGATGACTGTTGAGAAGCACAGAGACTCTATATCACAGAAAGTAGTCAGGATGTGTGATCAGTCTGATGACTGTTGAGAAGCACAGAGACTCTATATCACAGAGAGTAGTCAGGATGTATGATCAGTCTGATGACTGTTTAGAAGCAGAGAGACTCTATATCACAGAAAGTAGTCAGGATGTGTGATTAGTCTGATGTCTGTTTAGAAACAGAGAGACTCTATATCACAGAGAGTAGTCAGGATGTGTGATCAGTCTGATGACTGTTGAGAAGCACAGAGACTCTATATCACAGAGAGTAGTCAGAATGTGTGATCAGTCTGATGACTGTTGAGAAGCACAGAGACTCTATATCACAGAAAGTAGTCAGGATGTGTGATCAGTCTGATGACTGTTGAGAAGCAGAGAGACTCTATATCACAGAGAGTATTCAGGATGTGTGATCAGTCTGATGACTGTTGAGAAGCCCAGAGACTCTATATCACAGAAAGTAGTCAGGATGTGTGATCAGTCTGATGACTGTTGAGAAGCAGAGAGACTCTATATCACAGAGAGTAGTCAGGATGTGTGATCAGTCTGATGACTGTTGAGAAGCAGAGAGACTCTATATCACAGAGAGTAGTCAGGATGTATGATCAGTCTGATGACTGTTGAGAAGCATAGAGACTCTAATCAGAAAGAGTAGTCAGGCAGTGTGATCAGCCCGATGTCTGTTTAGAAGAAGAGAGACTCTGATCAGAGAGGGCAATCAGGATGTGTGATCAGTCTGATGACTGTTGATAAAGCAGAGAGACTTTGATCACAGAGAGTAGTCAGGATGTGTGATCAGTCTGATGACTGTTTAGAAGCAGAGAGACTCTATATCACAGAGAGTAGTCAGGATGTGTGATCAGTCTGATGTCTGTTTAGAAGCACAGAGACTCTATATCAGAGAGGGCAGTCAGGATGTGTGATCAGTGTGATGTCTGTAGAGAAGCAGAGAGACTCTGATGAGAGAGAGTAGTCAGGCAGTGTGATCAGCCTGATGTCTGTTTAGAAGAAAAGAGACTCTGATCAGAGAGGGCAGTCAGGATGTGTGATCAGTCTGATGACTGTTGAGAAGCACAGAGACTCTATATCAGAGAGGGCAGTCAGGATGTGTGATCAGTCTGATGACTGTTGAGAAGCATAGATACTCTAATCAGAGAGAGTAGTCAGGATGTGTGATCAGTCTGATGACTGTTGAGAAGCATAGATACTATAATCAGAGAGAGTAGTCAGGCAGTGTGATCAGCCTGATGTCTGTTTAGAAGAAGAGAGACTCTGATCAGAGAGGGCAATCAGGATGTGTGATCAGTCTGATGACTGTTGATAAAGCAGAGAGACTCTGATCAGAGAGAGTAGTCAGGATGTGACATCAGTCTGATGACTGTTGAGAAGCAGAGAGACTCTATATCACAGAGAGTAATCAGGATGTGTGATCAGTCTGATGACTGTTGATAAAGCAGAGAGACTCTGATCAGAGAGAGTAGTCAGGATGTGAGATCAGTCTGATGACTGTTGAGAAGCAGAGAGACTCTATGTCACAGAAAGTAGTCAGGATGTGAGATCAGTCTGATGGCTGTTGAGAAGCAGAGAGACTCTATATCACAGAGAGTAGTCAGGATGTATGATCAGTCTGATGTCTGTTGAGAAGCATAGAGACTCTGATCAGAGAGAGTAGTCAGGCAGTGTGATCAGTCTGATGACTGTTGAGAAGCAGAGAGACTCTATATCACAGAGAGTAGTCAGGATGTATGATCAGTCTGATGTCTGTTGAGAAGCATAGATACTCTAATCAGAGAGAGTAGTCAGGCAGTGTGATCAGCCCGATGTCTGTTTAGAAGAAGAGAGACTCTGATCAGAGAGGGCAATCAGGATGTATGATCAGTCTGATGACTTTTGATAAGCAGAGAGACTCTATATCACAGAAAGTAGTCAGGATGTGAGATCAGTCTGATGACTGTTTAGAAGCAGAGAGACTCTATATCACAGAGAGTAGTCAGGATGTGTGATCAGTCTGATGACTGTTGAGAAGCAGAGAGACTCTATATCACAGAAAGTAGTCAGGATGTGTGATGAGTCTGATGACTGTTGAGAAGCAGGGAGACTCTATATCACAGATAGTAGTCAGGATGTGTGATCAGTCTGATGACTGTTGAGAAGCACAGAGACTCTATATCACAGAAAGTAGTCAGGATTTGTGATCAGTCTGATGACTGTTGAGAAGCACAGAGACTCTATATCACAGAGAGTAGTCAGGATGTGTGATCAGTCTGATGACTGTTGATGAAGCAGAGAGACTCTATATCACAGAAAGTAGTCAGGATGTGAGATCAGTCTGATGTCTGTTTAGAAGCAGAGAGACTCTATATCACAGAGAGTAGTCAGGATGTGTGATCAGTCTGATGACTGTTGAGAAGCAGAGAGACTCTATATCACAGAAAGTAGTCCGGATGTGTGATGAGTCTGATGACTGTTGAGAAGCTGGGAGACTCTTTATAACAGAGAGTAGTCAGGATGTGTGATCAGTCTGATGACTGTTGAGAAGCACAGAGACTCTATATCACAGAAAGTAGTCAGGATGTGTGATCAGTCTGATGACTGTTGAGAAGCACAGAGACTCTATATCACAGAGAGTAGTCAGGATGTATGATCAGTCTGATGACTGTTTAGAAGCAGAGAGACTCTATATCACAGAAAGTAGTCAGGATGTGTGATTAGTCTGATGTCTGTTTAGAAACAGAGAGACTCTATATCACAGAGAGTAGTCAGGATGTGTGATCAGTCTGATGACTGTTGAGAAGCACAGAGACTCTATATCACAGAGAGTAGTCAGAATGTGTGATCAGTCTGATGACTGTTGAGAAGCACAGAGACTCTATATCACAGAAAGTAGTCAGGATGTGTGATCAGTCTGATGACTGTTGAGAAGCAGAGAGACTCTATATCACAGAGAGTATTCAGGATGTGTGATCAGTCTGATGACTGTTGAGAAGCCCAGAGACTCTATATCACAGAAAGTAGTCAGGATGTGTGATCAGTCTGATGACTGTTGAGAAGCAGAGAGACTCTATATCACAGAGAGTAGTCAGGATGTGTGATCAGTCTGATGACTGTTGAGAAGCAGAGAGACTCTATATCACAGAGAGTAGTCAGGATGTATGATCAGTCTGATGACTGTTGAGAAGCATAGAGACTCTAATCAGAAAGAGTAGTCAGGCAGTGTGATCAGCCCGATGTCTGTTTAGAAGAAGAGAGACTCTGATCAGAGAGGGCAATCAGGATGTGTGATCAGTCTGATGACTGTTGATAAAGCAGAGAGACTTTGATCACAGAGAGTAGTCAGGATGTGTGATCAGTCTGATGACTGTTGAGAAGCAGAGAGACTCTATATCACAGAGAGTAGTCAGGATGTGTGATCAGTCTGATGTCTGTTGAGAAGCATAGAGACTCTGATCAGAGAGAGTAGTCAGGCAGTGTGATCAGTCTGATGACTGTTGAGAAACAGAAAGACTCTATATCACAGAAAGTAGTCAGGATGTGTGATCAGTCTGATGACTGTTGAGAAGCAGAGAGACTCTATATCACAGAAAGTAGTCAGGATGTGTGATCAGTCTGATGACTGTTGAGAAACAGAGAGACTCTATATCACAGAAAGTAGTCAGGATGTGTGATCAGTCTGATGACTGTTGAGAAACAGAGAGACTCTATATCACAGAAAGTAGTCAGGATGTGTGATCAGTCTGATGACTGTTGAGAAACAGAGAGACTCTATATCACAGAAAGTAGTCAGGATGTGTGATCAGTCTGATGACTGTTGAGAAACAGAGAGACTCTATATCACAGAAAGTAGTCAGGATGTGTGATCAGTCTGATGACTGTTGAGAAGCAGAGAGACTCTATATCACAGAGAGTAGTCAGGATGTGTGATCAGTCTGATGACTGTTGAGAAGCAGAGATACTCTGATCAGAGAGAGTAGTCAGGATGTATGATCAGTCTGATGACTGTTGAGAAGCAGAGAGACTCTATATCACAGAGAGTAGTCAGGATGTGTGATCAGTCTGATGACTGTTGAGAAACAGAGAGACTCTATATCACAGAAAGTAGTCAGGATGTGTGATCAGTCTGATGACTGTTGAGAAGCAGAGAGACTCTATATCACAGAGAGTAGTCAGGATGTGTGATCAGTCTGATGTCTGTTGAGAAGCAGAGAGACTCTGATCAGAGAGAGTAGTCAGGATGTATGATCAGTCTGATGACTGTTGAGAAGCAGAGAGACTCTATATCACAGAGAGTAGTCAGGATGTGTAATCAGTCTGATGACTGTTGAGAAGCACAGAGACTCTATATCACAGAAAGTAGTCAGGATGTGTGATCAGTCTGATGACTGTTGAGAAGCACAGAGACTCTATATCACAGAAAGTAGTCAGGATGTGTGATCAGTCTGATGACTTTTGAGAAGCACAGAGACTCTATATCACAGAGAGTAGTCAGGATGTGTGATCAGTCTGATGACTGTTGAGAAGCAGAGAGACTCTATATCACAGAAAGTAGTCAGGATGTGTGATTAGTCTGATGTCTGTTTAGAAGCAGAGAGACTCTATATCACAGAAAGTAGTCAGGATGTGTGATCAGTCTGATGACTGTTGAGAAGCAGAGAGACTCTATATCACAGAGAGTAGTCAGGATGTGTGATCAGTCTGATGTCTGTTTAGAAGCACAGAGACTCTATATCACAGAGAGTAATCAGGATGTGTGATCAGTCTGATGACTGTTGAGAAGCAGAGAGACTCTATATCACAGAGAGTAGTCAGGATGTGAGATCAGTCTGATGACTGTTGAGAAGCAGAGAGACTCTATATCACAAAGAGTAGTCAGGCTGTGTGATCAGTCTGATGACTGTTGAGAAGCACAGAGACTCTATATCAGAGAGGGCAGTCAGGATGTGTGATCAGTGTGATGTCTGTAGAGAAGCAGAGAGACTCTGATCAGAGAGAGTAGTCAGGCAGTGTGATCAGCCTGATGTCTGTTTAGAAGAAAAGAGACTCTGATCAGAGAGGGCAGTCAGGATGTGTGATCAGTCTGATGACTGTTGAGAAGCACAGAGACTCTATATCAGAGAGGGCATTCAGGATGTGAGATCAGTCTGATGACTGTTGAGAAGCATAGATACTCTAATCAGAGAGAGTAGTCAGGATGTGTGATCAGTCTGATGACTGTTGAGAAGCATAGATACTCTAATCAGAGAGAGTAGTCAGGCAGTGTGATCAGCCTGATGTCTGTTTAGAAGAAGAGAGACTCTGATCAGAGAGGGCAATCAGGATGTGTGATCAGTCTGATGACTGTTGATAAAGCAGAGAGACTTTGATCAGAGAGAGTAGTCAGGATGTGAGATCAGTCTGATGACTGTTGAGAAGCAGAGAGACTCTATGTCACAGAAAGTAGTCAGGATGTGAGATCAGTCTGATGGCTGTTGAGAAGCAGAAGGACTCTATATCACAGAGAGTAGTCAGGATGTATGATCAGTCTGATGTCTGTTGAGAAGCATAGAGACTCTGATCAGAGAGAGTAGTCAGGATGTATGATCAGTCTGATGACTATTGAGAAGCAGAGAGACTCTATATCACAGAGAGTAGTCAGGATGTATGATCAGTCTGATGTCTGTTGAGAAGCATAGAGACTCTGATCAGAGAGAGTAGTCAGGATGTGTGATCAGTCTGATGTCTGTTGAGAAGCATAGAGACTCTGATCAGAGAGAGTAGTCAGGATGTATGATCAGTCTGATGTCTGTTGAGAAGCATAGAGACTCTGATCAGAGAGAGTAGTCAGGCAGTGTGATCAGTCTGATGACTGTTGAGAAGCAGAGAGACTCTATATCACAGAGAGTAGTCAGGATGTGTGATCAGTCTGATGACTGTTTAGAAGCAGAGAGACTCTATATCACAGAGAGTAGTCAGGATGTGTGATCAGTCTGATGTCTGTTTAGAAGCACAGAGACTCTATATCAGAGAGGGCAGTCAGGATGTGTGATCAGTGTGATGTCTGTAGAGAAGCAGAGAGACTCTGATGAGAGAGAGTAGTCAGGCAGTGTGATCAGCCTGATGTCTGTTTAGAAGAAAAGAGACTCTGATAAGAGAGGGCAGTCAGGATGTGTGATCAGTCTGATGACTGTTGAGAAGCACAGAGACTCTATATCAGAGAGGCCATCAGGATGTGTGATCAGTCTGATGACTGTTGAGAAGCATAGATACTCTAATCAGAGAGAGTAGTCAGGATGTGCGATCAGTCTGATGACTGTTGAGAAGCATAGATACTCTAATCAGAGAGAGTAGTCAGGCAGTGTGATCAGCCTGATGTCTGTTTAGAAGAAGAGAGACTCTGATCAGAGAGGGCAATCAGGATGTGTGATCAGTCTGATGACTGTTGATAAAGCAGAGAGACTCTGATCAGAGAGAGTAGTCAGGATGTGACATCAGTCTGATGACTGTTGAGAAGCAGAGAGACTCTATATCACAGAGAGTAATCAGGATGTGTGATCTGTCTGATGACTGTTGATAAAGCAGAGAGACTCTGATCAGAGAGAGTAGTCAGGATGTGAGATCAGTCTGATGACTGTTGAGAAGCAGAGAGACTCTATGTCACAGAAAGTAGTCAGGATGTGAGATCAGTCTGATGGCTGTTGAGAAGCAGAGAGACTCTATATCACAGAGAGTAGTCAGGATGTATGATCAGTCTGATGTCTGTTGAGAAGCATAGAGACTCTGATCAGAGAGAGTAGTCAGGCAGTGTGATCAGTCTGATGACTGTTGAGAAGCAGAGAGACTCTATATCACAGAGAGTAGTCAGGATGTATGATCAGTCTGATGTCTGTTGAGAAGCATAGATACTCTAATCAGAGAGAGTAGTCAGGCAGTGTGATCAGCCCGATGTCTGTTTAGAAGAAGAGAGACTCTGATCAGAGAGGGCAATCAGGATGTATGATCAGTCTGATGACTTTTGATAAGCAGAGAGACTCTATATCACAGAAAGTAGTCAGGATGTGAGATCAGTCTGATGACTGTTTAGAAGCAGAGAGACTCTATATCACAGAGAGTAGTCAGGATGTGTGATCAGTCTGATGACTGTTGAGAAGCAGAGAGACTCTATATCACAGAAAGTAGTCAGGATGTGTGATGAGTCTGATGACTGTTGAGAAGCAGGGAGACTCTATATCACAGATAGTAGTCAGGATGTGTGATCAGTCTGATGACTGTTGAGAAGCACAGAGACTCTATATCACAGAAAGTAGTCAGGATGTGTGATCAGTCTGATGACTGTTGAGAAGCACAGAGACTCTATATCACAGAGAGTAGTCAGGATGTGTGATCAGTCTGATGACTGTTGATGAAGCAGAGAGACTCTATATCACAGAAAGTAGTCAGGATGTGAGATCAGTCTGATGTCTGTTTAGAAGCAGAGAGACTCTATATCACAGAGAGTAGTCAGGATGTGTGATCAGTCTGATGACTGTTGAGAAGCAGAGAGACTCTATATCACAGAAAGTAGTCCGGATGTGTGATGAGTCTGATGACTGTTGAGAAGCTGGGAGACTCTTTATCACAGAGAGTAGTCAGGATGTGTGATCAGTCTGATGACTGTTGAGAAGCACAGAGACTCTATATCACAGAGAGTAGTCAGGATGTATGATCAGTCTGATGACTGTTTAGAAGCAGAGAGACTCTATATCACAGAAAGTAGTCAGGATGTGTGATTAGTCTGATGTCTGTTTAGAAACAGAGAGACTCTATATCACAGAGAGTAGTCAGGATGTGTGATCAGTCTGATGACTGTTGAGAAGCACAGAGACTCTATATCACAGAGAGTAGTCAGAATGTGTGATCAGTCTGATGACTGTTGAGAAGCACAGAGACTCTATATCACAGAAAGTAGTCAGGATGTGTGATCAGTCTGATGACTGTTGAGAAGCAGAGAGACTCTATATCACAGAGAGTATTCAGGATGTGTGATCAGTCTGATGACTGTTGAGAAGCCCAGAGACTCTATATCACAGAAAGTAGTCAGGATGTGTGATCAGTCTGATGACTGTTGAGAAGCAGAGAGACTCTATATCACAGAGAGTAGTCAGGATGTGTGATCAGTCTGATGACTGTTGAGAAGCAGAGAGACTCTATATCACAGAGAGTAGTCAGGATGTATGATCAGTCTGATGACTGTTGAGAAGCATAGAGACTCTAATCAGAAAGAGTAGTCAGGCAGTGTGATCAGCCCGATGTCTGTTTAGAAGAAGAGAGACTCTGATCAGAGAGGGCAATCAGGATGTGTGATCAGTCTGATGACTGTTGATAAAGCAGAGAGACTTTGATCACAGAGAGTAGTCAGGATGTGTGATCAGTCTGATGACTGTTGAGAAGCAGAGAGACTCTATATCACAGAGAGTAGTCAGGATGTGTGATCAGTCTGATGTCTGTTGAGAAGCATAGAGACTCTGATCAGAGAGAGTAGTCAGGCAGTGTGATCAGTCTGATGACTGTTGAGAAACAGAAAGACTCTATATCACAGAAAGTAGTCAGGATGTGTGATCAGTCTGATGACTGTTGAGAAGCAGAGAGACTCTATATCACAGAAAGTAGTCAGGATGTGTGATCAGTCTGATGACTGTTGAGAAACAGAGAGACTCTATATCACAGAAAGTAGTCAGGATGTGTGATCAGTCTGATGACTGTTGAGAAACAGAGAGACTCTATATCACAGAAAGTAGTCAGGATGTGTGATCAGTCTGATGACTGTTGAGAAACAGAGAGACTCTATATCACAGAAAGTAGTCAGGATGTGTGATCAGTCTGATGACTGTTGAGAAACAGAGAGACTCTATATCACAGAAAGTAGTCAGGATGTGTGATCAGTCTGATGACTGTTGAGAAACAGAGAGACTCTATATCACAGAAAGTAGTCAGGATGTGTGATCAGTCTGATGACTGTTGAGAAGCAGAGAGACTCTATATCACAGAGAGTAGTCAGGATGTGTGATCAGTCTGATGACTGTTGAGAAGCAGAGATACTCTGATCAGAGAGAGTAGTCAGGATGTATGATCAGTCTGATGACTGTTGAGAAGCAGAGAGACTCTATATCACAGAGAGTAGTCAGGATGTGTGATCAGTCTGATGACTGTTGAGAAGCAGAGAGACTCTATATCACAGAGAGCAGTCAGGATGTGTGATCAGTCTGATGTCTGTTGAGAAGCAGAGAGACTCTGATCAGAGAGAGTAGTCAGGATGTATGATCAGTCTGATGACTGTTGAGAAGCAGAGAGACTCTATATCACAGAGAGTAGTCAGGATGTGTGATCAGTCTGATGACTGTTGAGAAACAGAGAGACTCTATATCACAGAAAGTAGTCAGGATGTGTGATCAGTCTGATGACTGTTGAGAAGCAGAGAGACTCTTTATCACAGAGAGTAGTCAGGATGTGTGATCAGTCTGATGTCTGTTGAGAAGCAGAGAGACTCTGATCAGAGAGAGTAGTCAGGATGTATGATCAGTCTGATGACTGTTGAGAAGCAGAGATACTCTATATCACAGAGAGTAGTCAGGAAGTGTGATCAGTCTGATGTCTGTTGAGAAGCAGAGATACTCTATATCACAGAGAGTAGTCAGGATGTGTAATCAGTCTGATGACTGTTGAGAAGCAGAGATACTCTATATCACAGAGAGTAGTCAGGAAGTGTGATCAGTCTGATGTCTGTTGAGAAGCAGAGAGACTCTATATCACAGAGAGTAGTCACGATGTGTGATCAGTTTGATGTCTACTGAGAAGCAGAGATACTCTATATCAGAGGGAGTAATCACGATGTGTGATCAGTTTGATGTCTACTGAGAAGCAGAGATACTCTATATCAGAGGGAGTAATCACGATGTGTGATCAGTTTGATGTCTACTGAGAAGCAGAGATACTCTATATCAGAGGGAGTAATCACGATGTGTGATCAGTTTGATGTCTACTGAGAAGCAGAGATACTCTATATCAGAGGGAGTAATCACGATGTGTGATCAGTTTGATGTCTGCTGAGAAGCAGAGATACTCTATATCAGAGGGAGTAATCAGGAAGTGTGATCAGTTTGATGTCTACTGAGAAGCAGAGATACTCTATATCAGAGGGAGTAGTCAGGAAGTGTGATCAGTTTGATGTCTGCTGAGAAGCAGAGATACGCTATATCACAGAGAGTAGTCAGGAAGTGTGATCAGTTTGATGTCTGCTGAGAAGCAGAGATACTCTATATCAGAGGGAGTAGTCACGATGTGTGATCAGTTTGATGTCTACTGAGAAGCAGAGATACTCTATATCAGAGGGAGTAGTCAGGAAGTGTGATCAGTTTGATGTCTGCTGAGAAGCAGAGATACTCTATATCAGAGGGAGTAGTCACGATGTGTGATCAGTTTGATGTCTACTGAGAAGCAGAGATACTCTATATCAGAGGGAGTAATCAGGAAGTGTGATCAGTTTGATGTCTGCTTAGAAGCAGAGATACTCTATATCAGAGGGAGTAGTCAGGAAGTGTGATCAGTCTGATGTCTACTGAGAAGCAGAGATACTCTATATCAGAGGGAGTAATCACGATGTGTGATCAGTTTGATGTCTACTGAGAAGCAGAGATACTCTATATCAGAGGGAGTAGTCAGGAAGTGTGATCAGTTTGATGTCTGCTTAGAAGCATAGAGACTCTATATCAGAGAGACACACAGAGAGACAGACACACACAGAGACACAACACAGACACACAGAGAGACATACACACAGAGACACACAGAGAGACACACACGGAGACACACACACAGAGACGCACACACAGAGATACACAGAGACACTCACACGGAGACTCACACAGCGACACACACACAGAAACACACACAGAGACACACACACAGAAACACACACAGAGACACACAGAGACACACAGAGAGACACACAGAGTAACACACGAGAGACACACCCAGAGACACGCACACAGAGACACACACAGACCCAGAGAGAGACACACACTGAGACAGAGAGAGAGACACACACACAGAAACACACAGAGAGACACACACAGAGACAGAGAGAGAGAGACACACACACACAGAGACACACAGAGAGATACACACACAGAGACACACAGAGAGACACAAACAGAGACACAGAGACACACACACACAGACACATACTGACTTACACAGAACGAGACACACACATAGAGACACACACAGACACTCACAAAGACACGCACAGAGAGACAGACATACACAGAGACACAACACAGACACACAGAGAGAAACACAGAGAGAAACACACACACAGAGACACAGAGAGATACACACACATAGACACAGAGAGAGAGAGAGAGACACACAAGCACAGAGGCACAGAGAGAGACACATAGGGAGACATACAGAGAGAGACACACAGAGAGAGAGACACAATCACACAGAGACACAGAGAGAGACACACACACAGCGACACAGAGAGAGACACACACACAGAAACACAGAGAGATACACAGAGAGA
Source organism: Hymenopus coronatus (assembly GCA_030762935.1). Taxonomy (NCBI): domain Eukaryota; kingdom Metazoa; phylum Arthropoda; class Insecta; order Mantodea; family Hymenopodidae; genus Hymenopus; species Hymenopus coronatus. The sequence continues at coordinate 1,558,130 of CM060888.1, read as the reverse complement.
GACACACAGAGAGAAACACAGAGAGAGATACAGAGAGAAACACACAGAGAGAGATACACACACAGAGACATAGAGAGAGGGACACACAGTGAGACACACAGAGAGAGAGAGAAACAGAGAGACACAGAGAGACACACAGAAAGAGACACACAGAGAGGCACAGAGAGAGACTCACAGAGAGGGAAACAGAGAGAGACACACAGACAGACAGAGAAATGCACAGAGACTCAGAAAAAGAGACAAATAGAGAGCCACACAGAGAGGCACAGCCACAGAGACACAGAGAGAGAGACACACACACACACAGACACAGGGAGAGACACAGAGAGAGAGACACACAAACAGAGGCAGAGAGAGAGACACACACACTCAGAGACACAGAGAGACACACACACAGACAAAGAGAGAGACACACAGAGAGATAGACACACACAGAGACACAGACAGAGACACACAGAGAGACACACACACAGAGACACAGAGACACACACACAGACACACACACAGAGACACAGACAGAGACACACAGAGAGACACACACACAGAGACACAGAGACACACACACAGACACACACACAGAGACACAGAGAGAGACAAACAGAGAGAGACACAAATACAGAGACGCAGAGAAAGAGAGAGACACACACACACAGAGATAGACACTCAGAGATACAGAGAGAGACACACAGAGAGACACAGAGAGAGATACACACAGAGAGACACAGAGAGAGAGAGACATACACACAGAGACTCAGAGAGAGACAAACAGAGAGAGACACAAATACAGAGACGCAGAGAAAGAGAGAGACACACAGAGAGACACAGAGAGAGATACACACAGAGAGACACAGAGACACACACACAGAGACACAGAGAGAGACAAACAGAGAGAGACACAAATACAGAGACGCAGAGAAAGAGAGAGAGACACACACACAGAGAGATACACACTCAGAGATACAGAGAGAGACACACAGAGAGACACAGAGAGAGATACACACAGAGAGACACAGAGAGAGACACACACAGATACACACAGGGAGACACATACACAGAGACACACAGAGAGACACAGAGAGAGGTACACACAGAGAGACACAGAGAGAGACACTCACAGAGAGAGACACACACACAGAGAGACACATACACAGAGACACAGAGACACACACACAGAGCTACACACACAGAGACACAGAGAGACACAAGGAAAAAAAAAAGACACAGAAAGAGACACACAGAGAGACACAGAGAGACACATACAGAGACACACACACACAGACACAGAGAAAGTCACACAGAGAGACACAGACTTAGAGACATACAGAGAGACACAGATACACACAGATAGAGAAACACACACACGGGACACAGAGTCACACACACAGAGACACACACAGACACAGAGAAAGTCACACAGAGAGACACAGACTTAGAGACATACAGAGAGACACAGAGACACACAGATAGAGACACACACGGGACACAGAGAGTGGTACACCGAGAGAGACACTTAAACATAGACTCAGAGAGAGCCACACACACACAGAGACACACAGAGATTCAGGGAGGCACACACACAGACACAGAGAGAGAGACACACACACAGAGACACAGGGAGGGACACAGAGAGAGACACACAGAGAGACACACATACACACAGACACATTTAGGGACACACACACACAGACACAGAGAGAGACACACACAGAGACTCAGGGAGGGACCCACACCCAGGTAACACAGAGAGACACACACACAGAGACACAGGGAGAGACACACTCACAGACACAGGGAGGGACACACACATAGAGACACAGAGAGAGACACACATACGGAGACACAGGGAGGGACACACACACAGACACAGAGAGAGACACACACACAGAGACACAGAGAGAGACATACACAGAGACATAGGGAGGGACACACACACAGAGACACATAGAGAGACACACACACAGAGACACACAGAGAGAGAGACACACACACACACAGAGACACACACGCCGAGACACAGAAAGAAACACACACACAGACACAGAGAGAGACACAGGGAGAGTCACATACTCAGAGACACAGAGAGAAACACACACAGATATACAGAGAGAGACACACACACAGAGACACAGAGAGACATGGAGAGACACACAGAGGCACAGAGAGAGACACACATACAGAGACACAGGGAGGGCCACACACACAGAGACACAGAGAGAGACACACACACAGACACACCGAGAGAGACACGGAGACACATAGAGATACACACACAGAGACACAGAGAGTGACACAGACACAGAGAGACACAGAGAGAGAGAGACACACACAGAGACACAGGGAGGGACACACACACACAGAGACCCAGAGAAAGAGGCACACACAGAGACACAGAGAGAGAGACACACACAGAGACACAGAGAGGCACACACTTAGAGAGACACACAGAGAGACACTCAGAGAGACACACACACATACACACAGACATACACACAAAACACACAACAAAACACACACACAGAGACACACAGAGAGACACACACACAGAGACTCACGAACAGTGACACACACAGAGACATACATACAGAGACACACACACAGACACACACAGAGACACACACAGACCCACACACAGACACACACAGACACACACAGAAACACACACAAAAAACACACACAAGACACACACAAAGACACATACGACACATACACAGACACACACACACAGAAACACACAAGAGTCGCACACAAAGACACACACACAGACAGACAAAAAGACACACACAAGGACACACACGGACATACAAACAGAGACACACACACAGACATACACACACAGTGACACACACAGACTCACACAGAAACAAACTAAAAGATACACAGACATAAACACACACAGAGAGACACACACAGAGACACACACAGACACAATCAAACATACGCTAAGAGACACACACAGACATAACAGACACTGAGAGACACACACAGACACACACAGATGCACACTGAGACACAAACACAAAGACACACACATAGAGACACACACACAGACTCACACAGACACACAGATAGACACACATAGAGACAGACACTCAGACACACACAGCGACACAGACACTGAGACACACAGAAAGAGAAACACACTGAAACAAACACAGACACACACAGAGAGACAGACACAGAAACACACACACAGAGACAGACACAGTGAGAGACACACACAGAGAGACACACAGAGACACACAAAAAGAGACACTCAGAGAGACACACACACAGAGACTTACACACACAGAGAGACATACACACACAGAGACACACAGAGACAGAGACACTCAGAAAGAGAATCACACAGAGACACACACACAGAGACACACACAGAGACACAGAGAAACACACACACAAAGAGACACACATAGAGACTGACAGAGAGACAAACAGAGCGACACACGCACAGAGACTCACACAGAGACACACACAAAGAGACACACAGAAAGACACACAGAGAGACACACACACCCAGAGACTCACACAGAGACACACACAGATTACACAGAGACTCAAACAGAGACACACACACAGAGACACACACACAGACACACACACGGAGACTCACGCAGAGACACTCACAGAGACACAGACAGAGACACACAGAGATACACACGAGAGACACACACACAGAGGCACACACAGAGACACACACAAAGAGACACACAGAGAGAGACACACACAGAGACTCACACAGAGACACACTCACAGAGACACACAGAGACACACATAGAGAGACACACACAAAGACACAGAGACACACACTCACAGAAACACACACAAACACACAAAGTGACACACATACAGAGACTCACACCGACACACACAGAGAGACACACACAGAGAGACACACACCGACACACACAGAGAGACACACACAGACACACACAGACTGACACAAGGCACACACACAGAGACACAGGGACAGAAACACACACAGACATTCACAGAGAGAATCAGACAGAGAGACATACACATAGACACATACAGAGAGACACACACAGACACACACAGAGACATACACATAGACACTCACAGAAAGACACACACAAACTCACACAGAGAGAATCACACAGAGAGACACGCACAGACACACACTGAGAGAATCACTTTGAGAGGCACAAACACAGACACACACAAGAGACACACGGAGAGACACGCACACAGACACACACAGAGAGACACTCACAGAGACACACACACACGACACACCCAGACACACACACAGAGAATCACTTTGAGAGACACACACAGACACACACAGTGAGACCCACTCAGACACACACACAGAGAGAATCAATTTGAGAGTCACACACACAGACATACACAGAGTGACGCACACAGACACACACACAGACACCAAGAGACACACACAGACGCACACAGAGAGAATCACATGGAGAGACACACACAAAGACACACATAGAGAGACAGACACACACATAGAGACACCCAGAGACTCACACACCGACACACACAGGGACACACACACACGTAACACACACAGAGAGACACACAAAGAGACTCACACACCGACACACACAGGGACACACACACGTAACACACATAGAGAGACACACAAAGAGACACACACAGAGAGACACACACAGAGAGACACACACAAAGAGACACACACAAAGAGACACACACAGAGAGACACACACAGAGAGACACACACCGACACACACAGGGACACACACACGTAACACACATAGAGACACACACAAAGAGACACACACAGAGAGACACACACAGAGAGACACACACAGAGAGACACACACAGAGAGACACACACACGTAACACACACAGAGAGACACACACACAGACACACTCAGAGAGACACACTCTCAGACACATACACAGACACACACAGAGATACACACACAACACATACAGAGAGACACACACACAGACACACACAGAGAGACACATAGAGAGACACACAAAGAGACACACACACAGACACTCTCAGAGAGACACACTCTCAGACACATACACAGATACACACAGAGATACACACACAACACATACAGAGAGACACACACACCGACACACACAGAGACACACACACACAACACACCCAGAGAGACACACACACACAAACACACACACAGAGACACACACAGACACACTCAGAGAGACACACTCTCAGACACATACACAGATACACACAGAGATACACACACACAACACATACAGAGAGACACACACACCGACACACACAGAGACACACACACAACACACCCAGAGAGACACACACACAAACACACACAGAGAGACACACACACAGACACACATAGAGAGACGCACACACAGACACACGCTGAGAGACACACAGAGATACACACAGAGACATACACACAGACACACACAGACACCCTGTGTGTGAAGAGAGAGAGACACTGTCACACACAGAGAGACACACTCACGCACATACAGAGAGACACACACAGAGACACACAGAGAGACACACACAGAGAGACACACAGATCGAGACACAGACACACACACAGAGACACACACTCAGAGACACACAGAGAGAGGGACACACACAGACACACAGAGAGATTCACACAGAGAGAGACACACAAAGAGACACACAGAGAGACACACACAGACACACACTGTTACACACACAGACACACACAGAGACAGACATAGACAAACACACAGACACACACACACACATTCACACACACCGACACACACATAGAGACACACACACACACCGACACATACAGAGACACACACACACACAGACACACACCGACACATACACAGAGACACACTCAGACACACACACAGACATACACACAGAAACACACATAAACACACACAAGGCACACAGACACACAAACAGAGAATCACACAGAGAGACACACACAGCCAGAGTCACATACACACTTGACATGTAAGAAAAGAATGAGACAGGAGAAACCAATGACAAGGAATGTTCTGAAATGTTTTCTCTCCTAAAAATTGTGTTTTAACGAGATCTATACCTCTTTTGGAGTAAGCTTATGCTCCCTTTTTTATTACTCAAGAATTATGAAAACAACATCCAGAGTGAAGATATTTAAAAATGATTGTATTTTTAAATCAAAATATTAGAGGTTTTTTAGAAAATAAAAAATAACGAACTGTTTTACATGTAAAGGGTAGTTGGAAATGGTGGGATATTCCTGTAAAATCTTTTGAATAAACCAAACTGGGGGGGGGGGTTCCGGTAGATAATTGAAAATATACCTAACTAGGGAGGAATTTCCTGTAGCAACTTTAGAATATATCAAACTGTTGCGGGGGGGTGGGATCTTCCTGTAGCAACTTTAGAATCTACCAAACTGGGAAGGAGGGCATCTAGCTGTAATAACTTTAGAATGTACCAAACAGTGGAAGGGGGGATCTACCAATAGCAACATTAGAATATACCAAACTGGGGGGGGGGGATCTTCCTGTACCAACTTTAGAATATGCCAAACTGGGGCTGGGGGGGGGATCCTCCTGTAGCAACTTTAGAATATACCAATCTGGGGAGGGAGGGATCTTCCGGAAGCACCTTTAGAATATACTAAACTGGGGCGGGGGGGGGGCTCTTCCTGTAGCAACTTTAGAATATACCAAAATGGGGAGGGGGGATCTTCATGTAGCACCAATTGAATATACTAAACTGGGGCGGGGGGTATCTTCCTGTAACACCTTTAGAATATACCAAACTGGGGAGGGAGTTTTTTTCCTGTAGCAACTTTAGAATATACCAAACTGGGGTGGAGGTGATCTTGCTGTAGCAACTTTAGAATGTACCTTATAGGGGAGGGGGAATCTTCCTGTAGCAACATTAGAATATACCAAACTGGGGCGGGGAGGATCTTCCTGTATCACCTTTAGAATATACCAAACTGGGGCGTGGGAGGGGATCTTCCAGTAGCAAACTTAGAATATACCAAAATGGGGAAGCGGGGGATCTTCCTGTAGCAACTTTAGAATATACCAAACTGGGTCGGGGGGGGGGCTTCCTGTAGTAACTTTAGAATATACCAAATTGGGACGGGGGAGGAGATCTTCCAGTAGCAACTTTAGAATGTACCAAACTGGGGAAGGGGGGATCTTCCTGTAGCAGCTTTAGAATATACTAAACTGGGACGGGGGCGGGGATCTTCCTGTAGCACCTTTAGAATACACGAAACTGGGGCGGGGGTGGGGATCTTCCTGTAGCAACTTTAGAATATACCAATCTGGGTTAGGGGGGATCTTCCTAGTGCAACTTTAGAATATACCAAACTGGGGGGAGGGACCTTCCTGTAGCACCTTTAGAATATACCAAACAGGGGAAGGGGGATCTTACTGTAGCAGCTTTAGATAATACCAAACTGGGTAAGGGGTTGATCTGCCTGTAGCAACTTTAGAATATACCAAACTGGGGCGGAGGAGGGGATATTCCTGTAGCACCTTTAGAATATACCAAACTGGGTTAGGGGGGGATCTTCCTGGGGTAACTTTAGAATATACCGCACTGGGGGGTATCTTCCAGTAGCACCTTTAGAATATACTAAACTGGGGAGGGGGGATCTTCCTGTAGCGTCTTTATAGTATACTAAACTGGGGCGGGGGGGGACTTTCCTGTAGCACATTTAGAATATACCAAACTGGGACGGGGGGATCTTCCTGTAGCAACTTTAGAATATACCCAACTGGGGTGGGGGGATCCTCCTGTAGCACCTTTAAAATATATCCAACTGGGGAAGGGGGAGATCTTCCTGTAGCACCTTTAGAATATACCAAATTGGGGCCGGGGCGGGGATCTTCCTGTAGCAACTTTAGAATATGCCAAACTGGGGAGGGGTAGGGGATCTTCCTGTAGCAACTTTAGAATATACTAAACTGGGGCGGGGGAGGAGATCTTCCTGTAGCGACGTTAGAATATACCAGACTTGGTCAGGGGTTGGGATCTTCCTGTAGCAAGTTTAGAATATACTAAACTGGGCGGGGAGCGAGGCTCTTCCTGTAGCAACTTTAGAATACACCAAACTTGGGGGGGGGGGTCTTTCGTCCGGTAGCACCTTTACAATATACCAAATTGGGGAGCGGGGATCTTGCTGTAGCACGTTTAGAATATACCAAACTAGGGAGGGTTTTTTTTTCCTGTAGCAACTTACGAATATACCAAACTGGTGTAGAGGGGATCATGCTGTAGCAACTTTAGAGTGTACCTTATATGGAGAGGGGATCTTCCTGTAGCAACTTTAGGATATACCAAACTGAGGAAGGGAGGGGGATCTTCCTGTAGCAATTTTGGAATATACCAAACTGGGCCGCGGTAGGGATCTTCCTGTAGCATCCTTAAAATATACTAAACAGTGGCGGGGGTGATCTTCCTGTAGCACCTTTGGAATATATCATACAGGGGCGGTGGGAGGGGATCTTCCAATAGCAAATTTAAAATATACCAAACTGGGGAAGGGGAGGATCTTCCTGTAGCAACTTTAAAATATACCAAACTGGGTCGCGGTGGGGGGATCTTCCTGTAGCAACTTTAGAATATACTAAAATGGGGCGGGGGAGGGGAACTTCCAGTAGCAACTTTAGAATATACCAAACTGGGGGAGGGGGGGATCTTCCTGTAGCAACTTTAGAATATACTATACTGGGGCGAGGGCGCGTATCTTCCTGTAGCAACTTTAGTATATTCCAAACTGGTGCGGGGGAGGGTATCTTCAAGTAGTAACTTTAGAATATACCAAACTGGTGAAGGGGGGATCTTCTTGTAGCAACTTTAGGATATACCAAACTGGGGCGGGGGGAGATCTTTCTGTAGTAACTTTAGAATATACCAAACTTGGGCAGGGGGGGGGGGGATCTGCCTCTAGCAACTTTAAAATATACCAAATTGGGGTGGGGGATCTTCCTGTAGCAACTTTTGGATATATCAAATTGGGGCGGCGGGGATCTTCTTGTATCAACCTTAGAATACACCAAAGTGGGGAGGGGGGATATTCCGGTAGCACCTTTAGGACATACTAAACTGAGGCGGGGGGATTATCCTGTAGCAACATTAGAATATACCAGATTGGGGAAGAGGGGATCATGCTGTAGCCAATTTAGAATGTACCTTATAGGAACGGGGGATCTTAATGTAGCAAATTTAGAATATTCCAAACTGAAGAAGGAGGGGATCTTCATGTAGCAACTTTAGAATATACCAGACTGGGTAGCAGCATTAGGATATACTAAACTTGGGCGGGCGAAGGGCTCTTCCTTTAGCAACTTTAGAATATACCCAACTGGGGCGGGGGGGGATCTTCCTGTAGCACCTTTAGAATATACCAAACTAGGGAGGAGGCGATCTTGCTGTAATAACTTTAGAATGTACCAAACTGTGGAAGGGGGGTATCTTCCAGTAACAACATTAGAATATATCAAACTGGGGCGGAGGGAATCTTCCTATAGCAACTTTAGAATATACCAGACTTGGGCAGGGGTTCGGATCTTCCTGTAGCAACTTTAAAATATACTAAACTGGGGTGGGGGGCACGGATCTTCCTGTAGCAACTTTATAATACACCAAACTGGGAGGGAGAGATCTTCCGGGAGCACCTTTAGAATATACCAAACTGGGGAGGGGGGATGTTGCTGTAGCACCTTTAGAATATACCAAACTGGGGAGACGTTTTATTCCTGTAGCAACTTTAGAATACACCAATCTGGGGACGAGGGGATCATGCTGTAGCAACTTTAGAATGTACCTTATGTAGGAGCGGGGATCTTCCTGTAGCAACTCTAGAATATACCAAACTGAGGTAGGGGGGGAACTTTAGAATATACCAAAGTGGGGTGGGGGGATCTTCCTGTAGCAACTTTAAAATATACCAAACTGGGTCGCGGTGGGGGGATCTTCCTGTAACAACTTTGGAATGTTACAAACTTGGGAGGGGAGCGGGGTACTTCCTGTAGCAACTTTAGAATATATCAAAGTGGGGCGGGGGGGATCTTCCAGTAGCAACTTTAGAATATAACAAAGTGGGGTGGGGGGATCTTCCGGTAGCACCTTTAGAACATACTAAAGTGGGGCGGGGGGGATCTTCATTTAGCAACTTTAGCATATACCAAACTGTGACGGGGGGATCTTCATGTAGCAACTTTAGCATATACCAAACTGTGGCGGGGGGATCTTGCTTAAGCACCTTTAGAATATACCAAACTGGGGAGGGTTTTTTTTTTCCTGTAGCAACATTAGAATATACCAGATTGGGGAGGAGGGGATCATGCAGTAGCCACTATAGAATGTACCTTATAGGGAGGGGGATCTTCCTGTAGCAACTTAAGAATATATCAAACAGAGGAAGGGGGGATCTTCCTGTAGCAACTTTAGAAAATACCAAACTGGGGCGGGGGTGGAGGATATTCCTGTAACTCCTTTAGAATATTCCACACTGGGGCGGGGATCTTCCTGTAGCAACTTTTGAATATACCAAACTGGGTTAGCAGGGATCATCCTGTATCAACTTTAGAATATACCAAACTGAGTCGGGGGGGGGAAACTTCCTGTAGCAACCTCAGAATATACCAAAACATGGGAGGGGGGATCTTCCTGTAGCACCTTTACAATATACCAAACTAGGGATAGGGTGGGGTCTTCCTGTAGCAACTTTAGAATATACCAAACTGGGGCGGCGGAGGGGATCTTCCTGTAGCACCTTTAGAATATAGCAAACTGGGGTGGAGGGATCTTCATGTAGCAACTTTAGAATATACCAAACTGGGTCGGGGGGGATCTTCCTATAGCAACTTTAGAATATACCAAATTAGGGGGGGAATCTTTCTGAAGTACCTTTGGAATACACTAAACTGGGGAGGGGGGATCTTCCTGTAGCAAGTTTAGAATATACCAAACTGGGTTAGGGGGGGATCTTCCTGTAGCAACTTTAGAATATACCAAACTGGGGGGGGGGCATCTACCAGTAGCACATTTAGAATATACCAAACTGGGGTGGGGGGATCTTCCTTTAGCAACTTTAGAATATACCAAACTGCGTCGGGGGGGTTCTTCCTGGAGCAACTTTAGAATATACCAAACTGAGGCGGGGGGGATATTCCTATAGCACCTTTAGAATATGCCAAACTGGGGCGGGAGGGGGGGTTGATCGTCCTGTAGCTACTTTAGAATATACCAAACTGGGGCGGGAGGGGATCTTCCTATAGCAACTTTAGAATATACCAAACTGGGGGGTATCTTCCTGTAGCACCTTTAAAATATACCAACCTGTGGCGGGGGGGGGTATCTTTCTGCAGCAAGTTTAGAATATACCAAACTGGGGTGGGGGATTTTCCTGTAGCACCTTTATAATATACCAAACTGGGACGGGGGGATCATCATGTAGCAAATTTAGAATATACCAAACTGGGGGGGGGGGATCTTCCTGTAGCACCTTTAGAATGTACCAAATTGGGGAAGGGGGCGATCTTCCTGTAGCAACTTTAGAATATACCATACTGGGGCGGGGGATCTTCCTGTAGCACCTTTAGAATATACCAAACTGAGGGGGGGGTGTCTTTCTGTAGCAACTTTAGAATGTACCAAACCGTGGCGGGGGAGGGGATCTTCCTGTAGCGACTTTAGAATATACCAAACTGATGCGCGGGGGTGGAGATCTTCCTGTAGCACCTTTAGAATATTCCAAACGGGGGAGGGGGTTTCTTGCTGTGCAACTTTAGCATATACCAAACCGGGGGGGATCTTACTGTAGGAACTTTATAATATACCAAACTGGGGAGGGGGATTTTCCTGTAGCAAGTTTATAATATACGAAATTGTGGGGATTTTCTTGTAGCAAATTTAGAATATACCTAACTGTGTGGGGGGGATATTCCAGTAGCAACTTTAGAATATACCATGCTGGGGGGGATCTTCCAGTAGCACCTTTAGAATATACCATACTGGGGGGATCTTCGTGTAGCAAATTTAGAAAATACCATACTGGGAGGATCTTCCAGTAGCAACTTTGGGTTATACCATTATTTGGGGTATCTTCCTGTAGTAACTTTAGAATATACCATACTGGGGGTATCCTTCAGTAGCAAATTTAGAATATACCATACTGGGTGGATTTTCCTGTAGCAACTTTAGAATATACCAAACTGTGGGGGATCATCCAGTAGCAACTTTAGAATCTACCAAACCAGGGGGGGGGGGCGGGAATTTCCAGTAGCAGATTTGGAATATACCAAACTGGGGGGGGGGGATCTTCCTATAGCAACTTTAGAGTATACCTAACTGGGTGGGGGGGGATCTTCCTGTAGCAACTTTAAAATATACCATACTTGGGGGATCTTCCTGTAGCAACTTTTATAATATACCCTATTGGGGGTATCTTCCAGTAGCAACATTAGAATATACCATATGCGGGTATCTTCCTGTAGCAAGTTTAGAATATACAGTACTGGGGTGATCTTTCAGTAGCAATTTTAGATAATACCATACTGGGGGGATCTTCCTGTAGCAACTTTAGAATATACTATACTGGGGGCATCTTCCAGTAGCAACTTTAGAAAATACCTAACTCTAGGGGGGAATCTTCCTGTAGCAAGTTTAGGGTATGCCATACGTGGGTGGGGGATCTTCCTGTAGCACCTTTAGAATATACCATACTGGGGGGATCTTCCAGTAGTAACTTTAGAATATACTATACTGGAGGGATCTTTCTGCAGCACCTTTAGAATATACCATACTTGGGGGATGTTCCAGTAGCAACTTTAGAATATACCATACTGGGGGGATATTTCAGTAGCAACTTTAGAATATACCATACTGGGGGGATCTTCTAGTAGAAATTTAGAATATACCAAACCTGGGGGATCTTCCAGTAGCAATTTTAAAATATACTATACTGGGGGGATCTTACTGCAGCACCTTTAGAATATACCATACTTGGGGGATGTTCCAGTAGCAACTTTAGAATATACCATACTGGGGGGATATTTCAGTAGCAACTTTAGAATATACCATACTGGGGGGATCTTCTAGTAGAAATTTAGAATATACCAAACCTGGGGGATCTTCCAGTAGCAACTTTAGAATATACCATACGGGGGGATCTTTCAGTAGCAACTTTAGAATATACCATACTGGGGAGATCTTTCTGTAGCAATTTTAGAATATACCATACTGGGGGGGGGGGATCTTCCTGTAGCAACTTTACAATATACCAAACTGGGATGAAGGGGGGCACCTCCTGTAGCAATTTTAGAATATACCATACTGGGGGGGGGATCTTCCTGTAGCAACTTTACAATATACCAAACTGGGATGAAGGGGGGCACCTCCTGTAGCAACTTTACAATATACCAAACTGGGATGGGGGGCACCTCCTGTAGCAATTTAGAATATACCAAACTGTTAAGGGGGGGGCACCTCCTGTAGCAACTTTACAATATACCAAACTGGGATGGGGGGCACCTCCTGTAGCAATTTAGAATATACCAAACTGTTAAGGGGGGGCACCTCCTATAGCAACTTTACAATATACGAAACTGGGATGAGGGGGGGGCACCTCCTATAGCAACTTTACAATATACGAAACTGGAATGGGGGGCACCTCCTATAGCAACTTTACAATATACCAAACTGTGACGGGGAGCACCTCCTGTAGCAACTTTAGAATATACCAAATTGGGATGGGGGGGATCTTCCTGTAGCAACTTAGAATATAGCAAACTGTGATGGGGTCACCTCCTGTAGCAACTTTAGAGTATACGTAATACCAAACTATTCGCACCATTCAGTCAGATGCATATACATCTTCCTGTAGCAACTTTAGAGTATACCTAATACCAAACTATTCGCACCATTCAGCCAGATGATAGGGGATCTTCCTGTAGCAACTTTAGAGTATACCTAATACCAAACTATTCGCACCATTCAGCCAGATGATGGGGGGATCTTCCTGTAGCAACTTTAGAGTATACCTAATACCAAACTGTTCCCACCATTCAGTCAGATGCATATACATCTTCCTGTAGCAACTTTAGAGTATACCTAATACCAAACTATTTGCACCATTCAGTCAGATGCATATACATCTTCCTGTAGCAACTTTAGAGTATACGTAATACCAAACTATTCGCACCATTCAGTCAGATGCATATACATCTTCCTGTAGCAACTTTAGAGTATACGTAATACCAAACTATTCGCACCATTCAGTCAGATGCATATACATCTTCCTGTAGCAACTTTAGAGTATACCTAATACCAAACTATTCGCACCATTCAGCCAGATGATAGGGGATCTTCCTGTAGCAACTTTAGAGTATACGTAATACCAAACTATTCGCAGTCAGATGCATATACATCTTCCTGTAGCAACTTTAGAGTATACGTAATACCAAACTATTCGCACCATTCAGTCAGATGCATATACATCTTCCTGTAGCAACTTTAGAGTATACCTAATACCAAACTATTCGCACCATTCAGCCAGATGATAGGGGATCTTCCTGTAGCAACTTTAGAGTATACCTAACACCAAACTATTCGCACCATTCAGCCAGATGATGGGGGGATCTTCCTGTAGCAACTTTAGAGTATACCTAATACCAAACTGTTCCCACCATTCAGTCAGATGCATATACATCTTCCTGTAGCAACTTTAGAGTATACCTAATACCAAACTATTTGCACCATTCAGTCAGATGCATATACATCTTCCTGTAGCAACTTTAGAGTATACGTAATACCAAACTATTCGCACCATTCAGCCAGATGATGGGGGATCTTCCTGTAGCAACTTTAGAGTATACGTAATGGCAAACTATTCGCACCATTCAGCCAGATGATGGGGGATCTTCCTGTAGCAACTTTAGAGTATACGTAATGGCAAACTATTCGCACCATTCAGCCAGATGATGGGGGGATCTTCCTGTAGTAATTTTAGAGTATACCTAATACCAAACTATTCGCACCATTCAGCCAGATGGTGGGGGGATCCTCCCCTAGCAACTTTAGAGTATACCTAATACCAAACCATTCAGCCAGATGTTGGGGGGATCCTCCTGTAACAACTTTAGAGTATACCTAATACCAAACCATTCAGCCAGATGCATATACATTTTCTAAAAGCACTTTTTTACTTTCTCCACACGTACTGTGTAAATAATTTATAGAGAAGATATTGTGATGCACGCTAAAATTCGTTACCAAGATTTCACCGGAAATACATGTTTTGGGAGCCTCGAATCCAAAAAGCATTTTTTGGAAAAATGTCGTGTGTGTGTGTCTGTGGTCAGCATAACTCAAAAACGAAAAGACCGTTAAATGCCAAACTTGGTTTAGGTCTGGTAGCTTCCAAGGAAATGACTCGAGGATTTTCAAGAAAATCCTCACAACACAAACCACCCTTTACATGGAAAATTTTTCGGAAATGCTGATTTTCTTAAAAATGGCTGTAATGGTTTTGATTAGAATCCCGTGTAATAAATAAATTACATGACCAATAAAATATATATCTGGCAATAGTTTTCATTCTGATGACTGTTATTGAACTTTGCGTAAACATAAACTTACTACACCAAAACTGAAGACCTCGATAAAGCACACAATTTATTCTATATATATTTTTTTTTCGTGGAGTTGATTGTTTTGAGATATTCCTTGTTTCTGGTTTCAGCTTTAAAAAACTTATACAGGAATTTGTCATTTCCTGTCCATACAAACAAAGGAACTTAAGTCACATAGCAACCATCTTTTGACTATCACTTTAACCTATAGTACTCCCTTATTTCGCTTCTAGTTACAAGGAAGCAAGTAATAAGACTATTTCTGCTAATTTTTTCTCGATTAGCATGAAGTAAATGGAAGCATAAACTTTTAATAATAATTTGTTGCAGTGATGTAGAGAAAGTCATGTGAATGGAACACTTCAGATTTTTTTTAAATTTGAATTTAATGTGGTTACCGAAACGCTACATTTTCGGTTGAGAAAAAATTAGCAGAAATAGTCTTATTACTTGCTGCCTTGTAAGTAAAAGCGATATAAGGGGTACCATAGGTTAAAGTGATAGTCAAAAGCTGGTTGCTATGTGACTGAAGTTCCTGTGTTTGTATAGACACGAGTTGACAAATTCCTGTATGAGAAATGTATGTTTTTCAAAGCAGAAACCAAAAACAAGGATTATCTAAAAAACTATCAACTCCACGAAAAAATGGATATAACATAAATTGTGTGTTTTAATGTGCTATACCTGTTCTGTGTGGTAAGTGTTTGTCTGTCTTTTACGGTTTAGCAGTTATGCAGAAAATTCAACATATGCATTTTATTTGTCACGTAAATATCTTTAATATAGGAGATTTTAATTAAAATCGTTACAGCCATTTTTAAGAAAATCAAAAATTTCAATTTTTTTTCCATGTAAAGGGTAGTTTGGTGTGGGGGAATTTTCTTGAAAATCTTCATGTTCCATCCTTGGAAGATACCAAACTTACATACTAAATTCTGTTTTTAACGGTCTTTTCCTTTTTTAGCTATGCTGCCCACAAGCACACACACAGACAGGCAGACACGCACACGGACATTTTTCTAAAAATGCTTTTCTTTGGATTCAGGGGGTCTCAAAACATATATTTCCGGTGAAATCTCGGTATCGAATTTTTGGGCAAAATACAATACCTTCTCCATACACTATGTACATACTTCGTATAGAGAAAGCAAAAAGAGTGTATAAGAAGGCTTTGTCCATATAATTTAGATGTAGCCCTTCATTTGTTCATATTGAGAATTAGATTTTTCTCAATGTTCTATAAAATATTAAAAAGCAATTTTGATTTATTATCGTTTTTTTACAGTTTTTTACAAGTATTTCAGAAAGTAATTGGCTAATAACCACGAACTGTAAGATACTTATCAGATCTTGTATTCCCAATATACATTCTCGACCTGATAAGTATAACTTACTACGCTATATACAAGACTGGAATGTGGCATGGTTCAGATATGCAGTAATGCCAACATGAAATATACTATACTTTTCTGACAAGACTGGAATGTGGCATGGTTCAGATATGCAGTAATGCCAACATGAAATATACTATACTTTTTCTGACAAGACTGGAATGTGGCATGGTTCAGATATGCAGTAATGCCAACATGAAATATACTATACTTTTTCTGACAAGACTGGAATGGGCCATGGTTCAGATATGCAGTAATGCCAACATGAAATACACTATACGTTTTCTGACAGGACTGGAATGTGCCATGGTTCAGATATGCAGTAATGCCAACATGAAATATACTATACTTTTCTGACAAGACTGGAATGTGCCATGGTTCAGATATGCAGTAATGCCAACATGAAATATACTATACTTTTCTGACAAGACTTGAATGTGGCATGGTTCAGATATGCAGTAATGCCAACATGAAATATACTATACTTTTCTGACAGGACTGAAATGTGCCATGGTTCAGATATGCAGTAATGCCAACATGAAATATACTATACTTTTTCTTACAAGACTGGAATGTGCCATGGTTCAGATATGCAGTAATGCCAACATAAAATATACTATACTTTTCTGACAAGACTGGAATGTGCCATGGTTCAGATATGCAGTAATGCCAACATGAAATACACTATGCTTTTTCTGATAAGACTGGAATGTGCCATGGTTCAGATATGCAGTAATGCCAACATGAAATATACTATACTTTTCTGACAAGACTGGAATGTGGCATGGTTCAGATATGCAGTAATGCCAACATGAAATATACTATACTTTTTCTGACAAGACTGGAATGTGCCATGGTTCAGATATGCAGTAATGCCAACATGAAATGCACTATACGTTTTCTGACAGGACTGGAATGTGCCATGGTTCAGATATGCAGTAATGCCAACATGAAATATACTATACTTTTCTGACAAGACTGGAATGTGCCATGGTTCAGATATGCAGTAATGCCAACATGAAATACACTATACTTTTTCTGACAAGACTGGAATGTGCCATGGTTCAGATATGCAGTAATGCCAACATGAAATATACTATACTTTTCTGACAAGACTGGAATGTGCCATGGTTCAGATATGCAGTAATGCCAACATGAAATATACTATACTTTTCTGACAAGACTGGAATGTGCCATGGTTCAGATATGCAGTAATGCCAACATGAAATACACTATACTTTTTCTGATAAGACTGGAATGTGCCATGGTTCAGATATGCAGTAATGCCAACATGAAATACACTATGCTTTTCTGACAAGACTGGAATGTGGCATGGTTCAGATATGCAGTAATGCCAACATGAAATATACTATACTTTTTCTGATAAGACTGGAATGTGCTATGGTTCAGATATGCAGTAATGCCAACATGAAATATACTATACTTTTCTGACAAGACTGGAATGTGCCATGGTTCAGATATGCAGTAATGCCAACATGAAATATTTGTACATTTGACAATTCAAGAAGGGTTATTTGTTTAATTACGGGGCCGCTGTAATCTGCGTGCAGCGCCACAAAACAAAAAGCAATAAAAACAAAAAAGCAGCGCCTCATCATATAAATCCATTTAGATAACCTCTTTCTGGTGGAACCCATACGGTCGGGGGACAATAAAGTGCTGGCAGACATTGTTTATACAATCATTGTCGAGCAGATAAGCCGGTGGCCGCGCGCGCAGCCTTATCAGCGCCGGGCAACAACCATCCAAGCGCCGCGCCTTTTAACGAGCACCACAATAAAACATTGCACAAATAGAACATAAAAACAAAGCAGGGAAAGGATTTGTCGCTAATGATGCAAACCTTCGCTTGTTAAGGGCGCGCTCCCCCCCCCCCCCCCCAATTATAATTTTTGTTTCGCAAATATCTTGCTCATTATCAAGCAAAATCATATCCATATCGTAATCGTGTTCCTTGGGGCAGGGACATCTTTATTAAAGCTTCAAGACCTGCAGGGACGGTTTCAAATGCCGTAATGAGCTGGACCTTTTGTCATCATTATCTAGGGATTTCTTCTCCAGCTGTGTTAAATTGTCTTAGGCAGGCTCGTTGTTCAGGGACGTGTCGAAACTATAACCCACTATGGCTGTCTTGTCGTTCAGGGACTTATTGAAACTATACACACTAGGCCTGACTTCTTCAGGGACGTGTCGAAACTACACCAATAGGGTGACTTCAGGTTCAGGGACGTATCGTAACTAAACACACAAGGACTGTCATTTAGTTCAAAGACGTAGTGAAACTATTACACTCTATGGCTGTCTTGTCGTTAAGGGACGAATTGAAACTATACACACTAGGCCAGTGTTCTCCAGGGACCTGTCGAAACTATACACAGTAGGTCTGACTTGTGGTTCAGGGACGTATCGAAAATAAACACAGAAGGGCCGTCATGTAGTTCAGGGACGTACTGAAACTACTCGTATTACACACTAGGACTGTCTTGTCGTTCAGGGACATATTGAAACAATACACACTACGGCTGTCTTCCTCAGGGACGTGTTGAAACTATACACACTAGGGCAGACTTGTGGCTCAGGGACGTATCGAAATCATAAACACAAGGGCTGTCATGTAGTAAACGGACTTATTGAAACTATACACACTGAGGCTGTTCTGTAGTTCAGGGAGCTGATGAAACTATACACACTGGGGCTGTCGTGAAGTTCAGGGAGCTGGTGAAACAATAAACACAAGGGCTGTCGTGTAGTTCAGGGAGCTGGTGAAACAATACACACTGGGGCTGTTCTGTAGTTCAGGGAGCTGATGAAACTATACACATTGGGGCTGTTCTGTAGTTCAGGGAGCTGGTGAAACTATACACAAGGGGCTGTCGTGTAGTTCAGGGAGCTGGTGAAACAATACACACTGGGGCCGTTCTGTAGTTCAGGGAGCTGATGAAATTATACACACTGGGGCTGACCTGTAGTTCAGGGAGCTGATGAAATTATACACACTAAAGATGTTCTGTAGCTCAGGGAGCTGATGAAACTATACACACTGGGGCTGTCGTGAAGTTCAGGGAGCTGGTGAAACAATAAACACAAGGGCTGTCGTGTAGTTCAGCGAGCTGGTGAAACAATACACACTGGGGCTGTTCTGTAGTTCAGGGAGCTGATGAAACTATACACATTGGGGCTGTTCTGTAGTTCAGGGAGCTGATGAAACTATACACATTGGGGCTGTTCTGTAGTTCAGGGAGCTGGTGAAACTATACACAATAGGGCTGTCGTGTAGTTCAGGAAGCCGGTGAAACTATACACACTGGGGCTGTTCTGTAGTTCAGGGAGCTGATGAAACTATACACACTGGGGGTGACCTGTAGCTCAGGGAGCTGTAGAAATTATACACACTAAAGCTGTTCTGTAGCTCAGGGAGCTGATGAAACTATACACACTAAAGCTGTTCTGTAGTTCAGGGAGCTGATGAAACTATACACACTGAGGCTGTCCTGTAGTTCAGGGAGCTGATGAAACTATACACACTGAGGCTGTCCTGTAGTTCAGGGAGCTGATGAAACTATACACAATGGGGCTGTTCTGTAGTTCAGGGAGCTGATGAAACTATACACACTGAGGCTGTCCTGTAGTTCAGGGAGCTGATGAAACTATACACACTGAGGCTGTCCTGTAGTTCAGGGAGCTGATGAAACTATACACACTGGGGCTGTTCTGTAGTTCAGGGAGCTGATGAAACTATACACACTGGGGGTGTCCTGTAGTTCAGGGAGCTGATGAAACTATACACACTAAGGCTGTACTGTAGTTAAGGGAGCTGATGAAACTATACACATTGGGGCTGTTCTGTAGTTCAGGGAGCAGGTGAAACAATACACATTGGGGCTCTTCACTAGTTCAGGGAGCTGATGAAACTATACACACTGGGACTGTCGTGTAGTTCAGGGAGCTGGTGAAACAATACACACTGGGGCTGTTCTGTAGTTCAGGGAGCTGGTGAAACTATACACAATAGGGCTGTCGTGTAGTTCAGGGAGCTGATGAAATTATACACACTGGGGCTGACCTGTAGTTCAGGGAGCTGATGAAATTATACACACTAAAGCTGTTCTGTAGCTCAGGGAGCTGATGAAACTATACACACTGGGGCTGTTCTGTAGTTCAGGGAGCTGGTTAAACTATACACACTGGGGAAATCCTGTAGTTCAGAGAGCTGGTGAAACAATATACATTGGGGCTGTTCTGTAGTTCAGGTAGCTGGTGAAACAATTCACACTGAGGCTATCCTTTAGTTCAGGGAGAGAGTGAAACTCTACACACTGGGGCTGTCCTGTAGTTCAGGGAGCTGGTGAAACTATACACCTTGGGGCTGTCCTGTAGTTCAGGGAGCTGGTGAAACTATGCACACTGGGGCTATCCTGTAGTTCAGGGAGCTGGTGAAACTATACACACTGGGGCTGTTCGGTAGTACAGGGAGCTGGTGAAACTATACATACTGGGGCTGTCCTGTAGTTAAGGGGGCTGGTGAAACTATACACATTGGTGCTGCCCTGTAGTTCAGGAGGCTGATGAAACTATACACAATGGGGCTGTTCTGTAGTTCAGAGAAGTGTTGAAACTATAAACACTACGGCTGCCCTGTAGTTCAGGGAGCTGGTCAAGTTATACACATTATGGCTGTTCTGTAGTTTCGGGAGCTGATGAAACTATATACATTGGGGCTGTACTGTAGTTCAGGGAGCTGGTGAAATTAAACACATTGGGGCTGTTCGATAGTTCAGAGAGCTGGTGAAACTATACAAACTGGTGCTTTTCTGTAGTTCAGGGAGCTGATGAAACTATACCCATTGGGGCTGTCCTGTAGTTCAGGGAGCTGGTGAAACCATACACATTGGGGCTGTTCTGTAGCTCTGGGAGCTGGTGAAACTATACACACTGGAACTTTTCTGTAGTTCAGGTAGCTGGTGAAACTATACACATTGGGGCTGTACTGTAGTTCAGGGATGTGGTGAAACTATACACACAAAGGATGTTCTGTATTTCAGGGAACCTATGAAACAATACACACTGGGGCTGTCGTGTATTTCAGGGAGCTGGTGAAACAATACATACTGGGGCTGTCCTGTAGTTCAAGGAGCTGGTGAAACTATACACATTGGGACTGTCCTAAAGTTCAGGGAGCTGGTGAAACTTTACCCATTAGGGCTCTTCTGTAGTTCAGGGAACTGATGAAACTATACACATTGGGGCTGTCCTGTAGTTCAGGGAGCCGGTGAAGCTATACACATTGTGGCTGTTCTGTAGTTCAGAGAGCTGGTGAAACTATACCCACTGGGGCTTTTCTGTAGTTCAGGGAGCTGATGCAACTTTACACATTGGGGCTGTTCTGCAGTTCACGGAGCTGGTGAAACTATACAAATTGGGGCTGTTCTGTAGTACGGGTAGCTGGTGAAACTATACACACTGGGGCTGTTCTGTAGTTCAGAGAACTGATGAAACTATACACACTGGGGCTGTTCTGTAGTTCAGAGAACTGATGAAACTATACACACTGGAGCTGTTCTGTAATTCAGGGAATTGGTGAAACTATACACATTGGGGCTGTTCTGCAGTTCAGGGAGCTGGTGCAACTATACACATTGGGCTGTTCTGTTGTTCAGAGAGCTGGTGAAACTTTACAAATTGGGGCTGTTCTGTAGTTCATGGAGCTGGTGAAACTATACACAATGGGGCTGTTCTGTAGTTCAGAGAAGTGTTGAAACTATACACACTAGGGCTGCCCTGTAGTTCAGGGAGCTGGTCAAGTTATACACATTATGGCTGTTCTGTAGTTTCGGGAGCTGATGAAACTATATACATTGGGGCTGTACTGTAGTTCAGGGAGCTGGTGAAATTAAACACTTTGGGGCTGTTCGATAGTTCAGAGAGCTGGTGAAACTATACAAACTGGTGCTTTTCTGTAGTTCAGGGAGCTGATGAAACTATACCCATTGGGGCTGTACTGTAGTTCAGGGAGCTGGTGAAATTAAACACATTGGGGCTGTTCGATAGTTCAGAGAGCTGGTGAAACTATACAAACTGGTGCTTTTCTGTAGTTCAGGGAGCGGATGAAACTATACCCATTGGGGCTGTCCTGTAGTTCAGGGAGCTGGTGAAACCATACACATTGGGGTGTTCTATAGTTCAAGTAGCTGGTGAAACTATACACATTGGGGCTGTTCTGCAGTTCAGGGAGCTGGTGCAACCATACACTGGGGCTGTTCTAAAGTTCAGACAGCTTGTGAAACTATACACATTGGGGCTGTTCTGTAGTTCAGGAAGCTGGTGAAACTATATACATTGGGGCTATCCTGTAGTTCAGGGAGCTGGTGAAACTATGCACACTGGGGCTGTCCTGTAGTTCAAGGATTTGGTGAAACTATACACACCGGGGTAGTCCTGTAGTTCAGGGAGCTGGTGAAACTATACAAACTGGGGCTGTCCTGTATTTCAGGTAGCTGGTGAAACTATACACATTGGGGCTATCCTGTAGTTCAGGTAGCTGGTGAAACTATACACACAGGGGCTATCCTGGAGTTCAGGTAGCTGGTGAAACTATATACATTGGGGCTGGCCTGTAGTTCAGGGAGCTGGTGAAACCATGCACACTGGGGCTGTCCTGTAGTTCAAGGAAATAGTGAAACTATACACACCGGGGTAGTCCTGTAGTTCAGGGAGCTGGTGAAACTATACAAACTGGGGGTGTCCTGTAGTTCAGGTAGCTGGTGAAACTATACACATTGGGGCTATCCTGTAGTTCAGGTAGCTGGTGAAACTATACACACAGGGGCTGTCCTGTAGTGCACGGAGCTGTTGAACCTATACATACTGGGGCTGTCCTGTAGTTCAGGTAGCTGTTGAAACTATACACATTAGGGCTGTCCTGTAATTCAGGTAGCTGGTGAAACTATACACACTGGGGCTGTTCTTTAGTTCAGGTAGCTGGTGAAATAATACCAACTGGGGCTAATCCGTAGTTGAGGAACCTGGTGAAGCTATACACATTGGGGCTGTTCTGCAGTTCAGGGAGCTGTTGAAACTATACACATTGGGGCTGTTCTGCTGTTCAGGGAGCTGTTGAAACTATACACATTGGGGCTGTTCTGCAGTTCAGGGAGCTGGTGACACTATACACATTGGGGCTTTTCTGTAGTTCAGGGAGCTGATGAAACTATACACACTGGTGCTGTCCTGTAGTACAGGGAGCTGGTGAAACTATACACTCTGGAGCTGTCCAGTAGTTCAGAGAGTTTGTGAAGCTATACACATTGGGGCTGTCCTGTAGTTCAGGGAGCTTGTAAAACTATACACACTGGGGCTGTTCCGCAGTTTAGGGAGCTGGTGAAACTACACACACTAGGGCTGTCCTGAGGTTCAGGGAGCATGTGAAACTATATAAACTAGGGCTGTTCTGTAGTTCAGGAAGCTGGTGAAATTTTACACACTGGGGCTGTCCTGTAGTTCAGGGAGCTGGTAAAACTATACACACCGTGGCTGTTCTGTAGTTCAGGTAGAAGGTGAAACTATACGCACAGGGGCTGTCCCTGTAGTTCAGGTAGCTGGTGAAGCTATACACACTGGGGCTATCATGTAGTTCTGGGAGTTGGTGAAAGCATGCACACTGGGGAAGTCCTGTAGTTTTGGGTGCTGGTGAAAGTACACACACTGGGGCTGTCCTGTAATTCAGGTAGCTGGTGAAACTATACACACTGGGGCTATCATGTAGTTCAGGTAGCTGGTGAAACTATACACACTGGGGCTGTCCTGTAGTTCAGGTAGCTGGTGAAACTATACACACTGGGGCTGTCCTGTAGTTCAGGTAGCTGGTGAAACTATACACACTGGGGCTGTCCTGTAGTTCAGGTAGCTGGTGAAACTAAACATACTGGGACTGTCATGTAGTTCAGGTAGCTGGTGAAACTATACACACTGGGGCTGTCCTGTAGTTCAGGTAGCTGGTGAAACTATACACACTGGAGCTGTCCAGTAGTTCAGGGAGCAGGTGATATTATACACACTAGGGCTGCCCTGTAGTTCAGGTAGCTGTTGAAACTAAACATACTAGGGCTGCCCTGTAGTTCAGGGAGCTGGTGAAACTACACACACGGGGGCTGTCCTTTAGTTCAGGGAGCTGGTGAAACTATTCACACTAGGGGTGTCCTGTAGTTCAGGGAGCTGGTGAAACTATGCACATTGGGGCAGTTCTGTATTTCAGAGGGCTGATGAAACTTTACACACTGGTGCTGTTCTGTAGTTCAGGGAGCTGGTGAAACTATACACACTGTGGCTGTCCTGTAGTTCAGGGAGCTGATGAAACTAAACACACTGGGGCTGTCCTGTAGGTCAGAGAGCTGGTGAAACTTTACACTTTCAGGCCTTTCTGTAATTCAGAGAGCTGGTGAAACTATACACACTGGGGCTGTTCTGTAGTTCAGGTAGCTGTTGAAACTATACACACTATGTCTGACCTCTATTTCAGGTAGCTGGTGAAACTATACACACTGGGGCAGTCCTGTAGTTCAGGAAGCTGGGGAATATATACACACTGGGGCTATCCTGTAGTTCAGGGAGCTGGTGAAACTATACACACTGGGGCTGTTATGTCATTCAGGGAGCTGAATAAGCTATACACACTGGGGCTGTCCAGTAGTACAGGGAGCTGGTGAAACAATACACCCTGGGGCTTTCTTGTAGTTCAGGGAGCTGGTGAAACTAAACACATTGGGGCTTTCCTGTAGGTCAGGGATCTGGTGAAACTATACACATTGGGGCTGTCCTGTAGTTCAGGGCGTATTGAAACTATATACACCAGGAGTGTCCCTTAGTACTGGGACGTGGGGAATTATACACACCAGGACTGTCCCGTAGTACTGGGACGTGAAGAACTATACACACTGGGGGTGTCCCGTAGTACTGGGACGTAAGGAATTATACACACCAGGACTGTCCCGTAGTAGTGCGACATGGGGAACTATACACACCAGGACTGTCCCGTAGTACTGGGACATGGGGAACTTTACACACCAGGACTGTCCCGTAGTACTGCGACGTGGGGAAACTCTACACACTAGGGTTGTCCCGTAGTACTGGGACGTAGTGAAACTATACACATATGGGCTGTCCTGTATTTCAGGGTGCTGGTGAAACTATACCCATTGGGGATGTTCTGGAGTTTAGGGAGCTGGTGAAACTATACACACTGGGGCTTTTCTGTAGTTCAGGGAGCTGATGAAACTATAAAAACTGGGGCTTTTCTGCAGTTCAGAGAGCTGGTGAAACTATACACACTAGGGCTTTTCTGTAGTTCAGGGAGCTGGTGAAACAATACACACTGGGGCTTTTGTGTTGTTCAGAGAGCTGGTGAAACTATACTCACTGGGGCTTTTCTGTAGTTCAGGGAGCTGATGAAACTATACACACTGGGGCTTTTCTGTAGTTCAGGGAGCTGGTGAAACTATACAAACTGGGGCTTTTCTGTTGTTCAGTGAGCTGATGAAACTATACACACTGGGGCTTTTCTGTAGTTCAGGGAGCTGATGAAACTATACACACTGGGGCTTTTCTGTAGTTCAGGGAGCTGATGAAACTATACAAACTGGGGCTTTTCTGTAGTTCAGGGAGCTGATGAAACTATACACACTGGGGCTTTTCTGTAGTTCAGGGAGCTGATGAAACTATACACACTGGGGCTTTTCTGTAGTTCAGGGAGCTGATGAAACTATAAAAACTGGGGCTTTTCTGTAGTTCAGAGAGCTGGTGAAACTATTACACACTGGGGCTTTTCTGTAGTTCAGGGAGCTGATGAAACTATACAAACTGGGGCTTTTCTGTAGTTCAGAGAGCTGGTGAAACTATACACACTGGGGCTTTTCTGTAATTCAGGGAGCTGATGAAACTATACAAACTGGGGCTTTTCTGTAGTTCAGAGAGCTGGTGAAACTATACACACTGGTGCTTTTCTGTAATTCAGGGAGCTGATGAAACTATACAATCTGGGGCTTTTCTGTTGTTCAGAGAGCTGGTGAAACTATACACACTGGGGCTTTTCTGTAGTTCAGAGAGCTGGTGAAACTATACACACTGGGGCTTTTCTGTTGTTCAGAGAGCTGGTGAAACTATACACACTGGGGCTTTTCTGTAGTTCAGGGAGCTGATGAAACTATACAAAATTGGGCTTTTCTGTAGTTCAGAGAGAGCTGGTGAAACTATACACAATAGGGCTCTTGTGAAGTTCAGGGAGCTGGTGAAACTATACACACTGGGGCTGTTCTGTAGTTCAGGGAGCTGGTGAAACTATACACACTGGGGCTGTCCTGTAGTTCAAGGAGCCGGTGTAACTATACACACTGGGGCTGTTCTGTAGTACAGGGAGCTGGTGAAACTATACACACTGGGGCTGTTCTGTAGTTCAGAGAGCTGGTGAAACTATACACATTGGGATTGTTCTGTAGTTCAGGGAGCTGGTGAAACTATACACACTGGGGCTGCCTGTAGTTCAGGGAGCTGATAACACTATACACACTGGCGCTGTCCTGTAGTTCAGGGAGCTGGTGAATTTATACACATTGGGGGTGTTCTGTAGTTCAGGGAGCTGGTGACACTATATACATTGGGGCTTTTCTGTAGTTCAGGGAGCTGATGAAACTATACACACTGGTGCTGTCCTGTAGTACAGGGAGCTGGTGAAACTATACACTCTGGAGCTGTCCAGTAGTTCAGAGAGTTTGTGAAGCTATACACATTGGGGCTGTCCTGTAGTTCAGGGAGCTTGTAAAACTATACACACTGGGGCTGTTCCGCAGTTTAGGGAGCTGGTGAAACTACACACACTAGGGCTGTCCTGAGGTTCAGGGAGCATGTGAAACTATATAAACTAGGGCTGTTCTGTAGTTCAGGAAGCTGGTGAAATTTTACACACTGGGGCTGTCCTGTAGTTCAGGGAGCTGGTAAAACTATACACACCGTGGCTGTTCTGTAGTTCAGGTAGAAGGTGAAACTATACGCACAGGGGCTGTCCCTGTAGTTCAGGTAGCTGGTGAAGCTATACACACTGGGGCTATCATGTAGTTCTGGGAGTTGGTGAAAGCATGCACACTGGGGAAGTCCTGTAGTTTTGGGTGCTGGTGAAAGTACACACACTGGGGCTGTCCTGTAATTCAGGTAGCTGGTGAAACTATACACACTGGGGCTATCATGTAGTTCAGGTAGCTGGTGAAACTATACACACTGGGGCTGTCCTGTAGTTCAGGTAGCTGGTGAAACTATACACACTGGGGCTGTCCTGTAGTTCAGGTAGCTGGTGAAACTATACACACTGGGGCTGTCCTGTAGTTCAGGTAGCTGGTGAAACTAAACATACTGGGACTGTCATGTAGTTCAGGTAGCTGGTGAAACTATACACACTGGGGCTGTCCTGTAGTTCAGGTAGCTGGTGAAACTATACACACTGGAGCTGTCCAGTAGTTCAGGGAGCAGGTGATATTATACACACTAGGGCTGCCCTGTAGTTCAGGTAGCTGTTGAAACTAAACATACTAGGGCTGCCCTGTAGTTCAGGGAGCTGGTGAAACTACACACACGGGGGCTGTCCTTTAGTTCAGGGAGCTGGTGAAACTATTCACACTAGGGGTGTCCTGTAGTTCAGGGAGCTGGTGAAACTATGCACATTGGGGCAGTTCTGTATTTCAGAGGGCTGATGAAACTTTACACACTGGTGCTGTTCTGTAGTTCAGGGAGCTGGTGAAACTATACACACTGTGGCTGTCCTGTAGTTCAGGGAGCTGATGAAACTAAACACACTGGGGCTGTCCTGTAGGTCAGAGAGCTGGTGAAACTTTACACTTTCAGGCCTTTCTGTAATTCAGAGAGCTGGTGAAACTATACACACTGGGGCTGTTCTGTAGTTCAGGTAGCTGTTGAAACTATACACACTATGTCTGACCTCTATTTCAGGTAGCTGGTGAAACTATACACACTGGGGCAGTCCTGTAGTTCAGGAAGCTGGGGAATATATACACACTGGGGCTATCCTGTAGTTCAGGGAGCTGGTGAAACTATACACACTGGGGCTGTTATGTCATTCAGGGAGCTGAATAAGCTATACACACTGGGGCTGTCCAGTAGTACAGGGAGCTGGTGAAACAATACACCCTGGGGCTTTCTTGTAGTTCAGGGAGCTGGTGAAACTAAACACATTGGGGCTTTCCTGTAGGTCAGGGATCTGGTGAAACTATACACATTGGGGCTGTCCTGTAGTTCAGGGCGTATTGAAACTATATACACCAGGAGTGTCCCTTAGTACTGGGACGTGGGGAATTATACACACCAGGACTGTCCCGTAGTACTGGGACGTGAAGAACTATACACACTGGGGGTGTCCCGTAGTACTGGGACGTAAGGAATTATACACACCAGGACTGTCCCGTAGTAGTGCGACATGGGGAACTATACACACCAGGACTGTCCCGTAGTACTGGGACATGGGGAACTTTACACACCAGGACTGTCCCGTAGTACTGCGACGTGGGGAAACTCTACACACTAGGGTTGTCCCGTAGTACTGGGACGTAGTGAAACTATACACATATGGGCTGTCCTGTATTTCAGGGTGCTGGTGAAACTATACCCATTGGGGATGTTCTGGAGTTTAGGGAGCTGGTGAAACTATACACACTGGGGCTTTTCTGTAGTTCAGGGAGCTGATGAAACTATAAAAACTGGGGCTTTTCTGCAGTTCAGAGAGCTGGTGAAACTATACACACTAGGGCTTTTCTGTAGTTCAGGGAGCTGGTGAAACAATACACACTGGGGCTTTTGTGTTGTTCAGAGAGCTGGTGAAACTATACTCACTGGGGCTTTTCTGTAGTTCAGGGAGCTGATGAAACTATACACACTGGGGCTTTTCTGTAGTTCAGGGAGCTGGTGAAACTATACAAACTGGGGCTTTTCTGTTGTTCAGTGAGCTGATGAAACTATACACACTGGGGCTTTTCTGTAGTTCAGGGAGCTGATGAAACTATACACACTGGGGCTTTTCTGTAGTTCAGGGAGCTGATGAAACTATACAAACTGGGGCTTTTCTGTAGTTCAGGGAGCTGATGAAACTATACACACTGGGGCTTTTCTGTAGTTCAGGGAGCTGATGAAACTATACACACTGGGGCTTTTCTGTAGTTCAGGGAGCTGATGAAACTATAAAAACTGGGGCTTTTCTGTAGTTCAGAGAGCTGGTGAAACTATTACACACTGGGGCTTTTCTGTAGTTCAGGGAGCTGATGAAACTATACAAACTGGGGCTTTTCTGTAGTTCAGAGAGCTGGTGAAACTATACACACTGGGGCTTTTCTGTAATTCAGGGAGCTGATGAAACTATACAAACTGGGGCTTTTCTGTAGTTCAGAGAGCTGGTGAAACTATACACACTGGTGCTTTTCTGTAATTCAGGGAGCTGATGAAACTATACAATCTGGGGCTTTTCTGTTGTTCAGAGAGCTGGTGAAACTATACACACTGGGGCTTTTCTGTAGTTCAGAGAGCTGGTGAAACTATACACACTGGGGCTTTTCTGTTGTTCAGAGAGCTGGTGAAACTATACACACTGGGGCTTTTCTGTAGTTCAGGGAGCTGATGAAACTATACAAAATTGGGCTTTTCTGTAGTTCAGAGAGAGCTGGTGAAACTATACACAATAGGGCTCTTGTGAAGTTCAGGGAGCTGGTGAAACTATACACACTGGGGCTGTTCTGTAGTTCAGGGAGCTGGTGAAACTATACACACTGGGGCTGTCCTGTAGTTCAAGGAGCCGGTGTAACTATACACACTGGGGCTGTTCTGTAGTACAGGGAGCTGGTGAAACTATACACACTGGGGCTGTTCTGTAGTTCAGAGAGCTGGTGAAACTATACACATTGGGATTGTTCTGTAGTTCAGGGAGCTGGTGAAACTATACACACTGGGGCTGCCTGTAGTTCAGGGAGCTGATAACACTATACACACTGGCGCTGTCCTGTAGTTCAGGGAGCTGGTGAATTTATACACATTGGGGGTGTTCTGTAGTTCAGGGAGCTGATGAAACTACACACATTGGTTTTGTCCTGTAATTCAGGTAGCTGTTGAAACTATACACACTGTGGCTGTTCTGTAGTTCAGGTAGCTGGTGAAGCAATACCAACTGGGTTTGTTCTGTAGTTCAGGGAGCTGATGAAACTATACACATTGGGGCTGTTATGTAGTTCAGGTAGCTGGTGAAACTATACACATTTTGGCTGTTCTACAGTTCAGGGAGCTGGTGAAACTATACACATTGGGGCTGTTCTGTAGTTCAGGGAGCTGATGAAATTATACACATTGGTGCTGTCCTGTAGTTCAGGGAGCTGGTGAAAATATACAGACTGGGGCTGTCCTGTAGTTCAGAAAGTCTGTGAAGCTATACACATTGGGACTGTTCTGTAGTTCAGGTAGCTGGTGAAACTATACACACTGGGGCTGTTCTGTATGTAGAGAGCTGGTGAAACTATACAGACAGGAGCTGTTCTGTAGTTCAGAGAGCTGGTGAAACTATACACACTGGGACTGTCATGTAGTTCAGGGAGCTGGTGATACTATACACACTGGGGCTGTCCTGTAGTTCAGGGAGCTGGTAAAGCTATACACACTAAGTCTGTCCTGTAGTTCAGGGAGCTGGTGAAACTATACACACTGGGGCTGATCTGTAGTTCCGGTAGCTGTTGAAACTATACAAACTGGGGCTTTCCTGTAGTTCAGGTAGTTGTTGAAGCTATACTCACTGCGTCTGTCCTGTAGTTCAGGGAGCTGGTGATAAATACACACTGGGGCTGTTCTGTAGTTTAGGGAGCTGGAGAAACTATACACACTAGGGCTGTCCTGTAGTTTAGGTAGCTGCTGAAACTATACACCCTGGGGCTGACATGTAGTTCAGGTAACTGGTGAAATTATACACACTGGCACTGTCCTGTAATTCAGAGAGCTGGTGAAGGTATACACAGTGGGGCTGTTCTGTAGTTCAGGGAGCTGGTGAAACTATACAAACTGGGGCTGTTCTGTCATTCAGGGAGCTGATGAAACGATGCACATTGGGGATGTCCTGTAGTTCAGGGTGCTGAAGAAACTATACACACTGGGGCTGTTCAGTAGCTCAGGGAGCTGGTGAAACTATACACACTGGGGCTTTCCTGTAGTTCAGATTGCTGATGAAACTATACACATTGGGGCTGTCCTGTAGATCAGGGATCTGCTGAAACTATACACACTGGGGCTGTCCTGTAGTTCAGGGCATATTGAAACTATACACACTAGGACTGCCCCATAGTACTGGGACGAGGGTAACTATAGACACCAGGAATGTCCCGTAGTACTGGGACGTGGGTAACTATACACACTAGGGGTGTTCCGTAGTACTGAGACGTAGTGAACTATACACAATAGGACTGTCCCGTAGTACTGCGACTTGGGGAATCTCTACACACTAGGGGTGTCCCGTAGTACTGGGACGTAGTGAAACTATACACACTAGGATTGTCCCGTAGTACTGGGACGTGGAGAATCTGTACACACTAGGACTGTCTCGTAGTTTTTGGACGTGGGGAAACTATACAAAGTAGGTGTGTCCCGTAATACTGGGACGAGGAGTAACTATACACACTAGGGGTGTCCCGCAGTACTGGGACGTAGGTAAACTATACACACTGGGACTGTCCCGTAGTACTGGGACGTGGAGAATCTGTACACACTAGGACTGTCTCGTAGTACTGGGACGTGGAGAAACTATACACACTAGGACTGTCCCGTAGTACTGGGACGTGGGGAATTATACACATAGGACTGTTCCGTAGTACGTGGACGTGGAAAAACAATAGACACTAGAACTGTCCCGCAGTACTGGGACGTGGGGAAACTGTACACACTAGGACTGTCCCGCAGTACTGGGACTTGTAGAAACTATACACACTATGACTGTCCCGTAGTACTGGGACATGGGGAAACTATACATACTAGGACTGTCCCGTAGAACTGGGACATGGGGAAACTATACATACTATGACTGCCACGTAGTACTGGGACGTGGGGAAACTATACACCCTATGACTGTCCCGTAGTACTGGGACGTGGGGAAACTATACACACTAGGACTGTCCCGCAGTACTGGGACTTGTAGAAACTATACATACTAGGACTGTCCCGTAGTACTGGGACATGGGGAAACTATACATACTAGGACTGTCCCGTAGAACTGGGACATGGGGAAACTATACATACTATGACTGCCACGTAGTACTGGGACGTGGGGAAACTATACACCCTATGACTGTCCCGTAGTACTGGGACGTGGGGAAACTATACACACTAGGACTGTCCCGTAGTACTGAGACGTGGAGAAACTATACACACTTGGACTGTCCCGTAGTACTGGGACGTGGAGAATCTGTACACACTAGGACTGTCTCGTAGTACTGGGACGTGGAGAAACTATACACACTAGGACTGTCCCGTAGTACTGGGACGTGGGGAATTATACACATAGGACTGTTCCGTAGTACGTGGACGTGGAAAAACAATAGACACTAGAACTGTCCCGCAGTACAAGGACGTGGGGAAACTGTACACACTAGGACTGTCCCGCAGTACTGGGACTTGTAGAAACTATACACACTATGACTGTCCCGTAGTACTGGGACATGGGGAAACTATACATACTAGGACTGTCCCGTAGAACTGGGAAATGGGGAAACTATACTTACTAGGACTGTCCCGTAGTACTGGGACGTGGGGAAATTATACATACTAGGACTTTTTTTTTGGTAGTGTTTAACGCCCGCTTTAACTACTAATGGCACCGCAGGCGGTGACACTGATGATACATGAATGATGATGGAGCACCGGTGGAATGCGATGGCGGGGGAAACCGGAGTACCCGGAGAAAACCCGCCCCAGCGCCGTTTTGTCCACCACAAATCTCACATGCGGTCGCTTGGGATCGAACCCCGGCCGTCTAGGTGAGAGTCGAGTGGTCTAACCACTCGGCCACGGCGCGGCCCCTATATATATACTAGGACTGTCCCGTAGTACTGGGACATGGGGAAACTGTACTCACTAGGACTGTCCCGTAGTACTGGGACGTGGGGAAACTATACATACTAGGACTGTCCCGTGGAACTGGGACGTGGGGAAACTATACATACTAGGACTGTCCCGTAGTACTGGGACGTGGGGAAACTATACACCCTATGACTGTCCCGTAGTACTGGGACGTGGGGAAACTATACACACTATGACTGCCAGGTAGTACTGGGACGTGGGGAAACTATACACCCTATGACTGTCCCGTAGTACTGGGACGTGGGGAAACTATACATACTAGGACTGTCCCGTGGAACTGGGACGTGGGGAAACTATACATACTAGGACTGTACCGTAGTACTAGGATGTGGGGAAACTATACACACTATGACTGTCCCGTAGAACTGGAACATGGGGAAACTATACACACTATGACTGTCCCGTAGTACTGGGACGTGGGGAAACTATACACACTATGACTGTCCCGTAGTACTGGGACATGGGAAAACTATACACACAAGGACTGTCCCGTAGTACTGGGACGTGGGGAAAATATACATACTAGGACTGTCCCGTAAAACTGGGACATGGGGAAACTATACACACTATAGTCTGTCCCGTAGTACTGAGACGTGTAGAAACTATAAACATTAGGGTCTACCGTAATACTTAGACGTGGGGAAACTTAACACACAAGGGGTGTCCCGCAGTATTGGGACGTGGGGAAACTATGCACACTAGGACTATCCCGTATTACTGGGACGTGGGGAAACTATACACACTAGAGGTGTCCCGCAGTACTGAGATGTGTGGAAACTATACACACTAGGTGTGTCCCGCAGTAATGGGACGTGGAGAAAATATACTCACTAGGGCTGTCCCGTATTACTGGCACATGGGGAACCTATACATACTAGGTGTGTCCCGCAGTACTGGGACGTGGAGAATCTGTACACACTAGGACTGTCCCGTAGTACTGTAACGTGGAGAAACTATACACACTAGTACTGTCACGTAGTACTGGGACGAGCGGAACTATACACAACAGCACTGTCCCGTAGTACTGGGAGGTGGAGAAACTATACACACTAGACCTGTGCCACAGTACTGTAACGTGGAGAAACTATACTCACTAGGACTGTCTCGTAGTACTGTAACGTGGAGAAACTATACTCACTAGGACTGTCCCGTAGTACTGGGACGTGGAGAAACTATACTCACTAGGACTGTCCCGTAGTACTGGGACGTGGAGAAACTATACTCACTAGGACTGTCCCGTAGTACTGTAACGTGGAGAAACTATACTCACTAGGACTGTCCCGTAGTACTGTAACGTGGAGAAACTATACTCACTAGGACTGTCCCGTAGTACTGGGACGTGGAGAAACTATACTAACTAGGACTGTCCCGTAGTACTGGGACGTGGGGAAACTATACTCACTAGGACTGTCCCGTAGTACTGTAACGTGGAGAAACTATACTCACTAGGACTGTCCCGTAGTACTGTAACGTGGGGAAACTATACTCACTAGGACTGTCCCGTAGTACTGGGACGTGGAGAAACTATACTCACTAGGACTGTCCCGTAGTACTGGGACGTGGGGAAACTATACACACTAGGACTGTCCCGTAGTACTGGGACGTGGAGAAACTATACTCACTAGGACTGTCCCGTAGTACTGGGACGTGGGGAAACTATACACACTAGGACTGTCCCGTAGTACTGGGACATGGGGAAACTATACTCACTAGGACTGTCCCGAAGAACTGGGACGTGGAGAAACTATACACACTAGGACTGTCCCGTAGAACTGAGACGTGGGGAAACTATACACACTAGGACTGTCCCGTAGAACTGGGACTTGGAGAAACTATACTAACTAGGACTGTCCCGTAGTACTGGGACGTGGGGAAACTATACACACTAGGACTGTCCCGTAGTACTGGGACATGGGGAAACTATACTCACTAGGACTGTTCCGTAGTAATGGGCCTGGGGAAACTATACTCACTAGGACTGTCCCGTAGTACTGGGACATGGGGAAACTATACACACTAGGACTGTCCCGTAGTACTGGGACATGGGGAATCTATATATATTAGGACTATCCCGTAGTACTGCGGCGTGGGGAAACTATATTCTCTAGGACTGTCCCGTAGTACTGAGACGTGGGGAAACTATACTCACTAGGACTGTCCCGTAGTACTGGGACATGGGGAAATTATACACACTAGGAGTATCCTGTAGTACTGGGACGTGGAGAAACTCTACACTTTAGGGCCCTCCCGTAGTACTGGGACATGGGGAAACTACATTCACTAAGGGTGTCCCTTAGTACTGGGACGTGGAGAAACTATACTCACTAGGACTGTCCCGTAGTACTGGGACATGGGGAAATTATACAAACTAGGAGTGTCCTGTAGTACTGGGACATGGAGAAACTCTACACTTTAGGGCCCTCCCGTAGTACTGGGACATGGGGAAACTATGCACACTAAGGGTGTCCCTTAGTACTGGGACATGGGGAAACTATACTCACTAGGACTGTCCTTTAGTACATGGACGTATTGAAACTATACACACAAGAACTGTCCTGTAGTACTGGAAAGTATTGAAACTATACATACAAGGAAAGTCCCGTAATACTGGGACTTATTGAAACTATACATCTATGGACTGTCTCGTTGTACTGGGACGTGAAGAAACTATACACACAAGGGATGTCCCGCAGTAATGAGACGTGGGGAAACTATACACACTAGGACTGTCCCGAAGTACTGGGACGTGGAGAAACTATACACACTAGCTGTCCCGAAGTACTGGGACGTGCAGAAACTATACACACTAGGACTGTCCCGTAGTACTGGGACGTGGAGAACCTATACACACTAGGACTGTCCCGCAGTACTGGGACGTGCAGAAACTATACACACTAGGACTGTCCCGTAGTAGTGGGACGTGGAGAAACTATACACACTAGGACTGTCCCGTAGTACTGGTACGTGCAGAAACTATACACACTAGGACTGTCCCGTAGTACTGGGACGTGCAGAAACTATACACACTAGGACTGTCCCGTAGTACTGGGACGTGCAGAAACTATACACACTAGGACTGTCCCGTAGTACTGGGACGTGCAGAAACTATACACACTAGGACTGTGCCGTAGTACTGGGACGTGAGGATACTATACTCACCAGGACTGTCCCGTAGTACTAGGACGTGGAGAAACTATACACACTAGGATTGTCCCGCAGTACTGGGACGTGGGGAAACTATACTCACTAGGACTGTCCCTTAGTACTGGGTCGTGGGGAACTATACTCACTAGGACTGTCCCGTTGTACTGGGACGTGGAGAAACTATAAACACTAGGACTGTCCCGCAGTACTGGGACGTGAGAAAACTATACACACTAGGACTGAACCGTAGTACTGGGTCGTGGGGAAACAATACACAGTAGGACTGTCCCGTAGTGTTGGGACGCGGGGAAACTATACAGAATAGGGCTGTCCCGTAGTACTGGGACGTGGAGAAACTATACTCACCGGGACTGTCTCGTAATACTGGGACGTGGAGAAACTATACACACTAAGACTGTCCTGTGGTCCTGGGACGTGGAGAAACTATACAGACTAGGACTGTCCCGTAGTACTGGGGCGTGGAGAAACTATACACACTAGGACTGTCCCGTAGTACTGGGACGTGGAGGGACACTCCCGTAGTACCGGGACGTGGAGAAACTATACACACTATGACTGTCCCGTAGTACTGGGACATGGGGAAACTATACATACTAGGACTGTCCCGTAGAACTGGGACATGGGGAAACTATACTTACTAGGACTGTCCCGTAGTACTGGGACGTGGGGAAATTATACATACTAGGACTGTCCCGTAGTACTGGGACATGGGGAAACTGTACTCACTAGGACTGTCCCGTAGTACAGGGACGTGGGGAAACTATACATACTAGGACTGTCCCGTGGAACTGGGACGTGGGGAAACTATACATACTAGGACTGTGCCGTAGTACTGGGACGTGGGGAAACTATACACTCTATGACTGTCCCGTAGTACTGGGACGTGGGGAAACTATACACACTATGACTGCCAGGTAGTACTGGGACGTGGGGAAACTATACACCCTATGACTGTCCCGTAGTACTGGGACGTGGGGAAACTATACATACTAGGACTGTCCCGTAGTACTAGGACGTGGGGAAACTATACACACTATGACTGTCCCGTAGAACTGGAACATGGGGAAACTATACACACTATGACTGTCCCGTAGTACTGGGACGTGGGGAAACTATACACACTATGACTGTCCCGTAGTACTGGGACATGGGAAAACTATACACACAAGGACTGTCCCGTAGTACTGGGACGTGGGGAAAATATACGTACTAGGACTGTCCCGTAAAACTGGGACATGGGGAAACTATACACACTATGGTCTGTCCCGTAGTACTGGGACGTGTAGAAACTATAAACATTAGGATCTACCGTAATACTTAGACGTGGGGAAACTTAACACACAAGGGGTGTCCCGCAGTATTGGGACGTGGGGAAACTATGCACACTAGGACTATCCCGTATTACTGGGACGTGGGGAAACTATACACACTAGAGGTGTCCCGCAGTACTGAGATGTGTGGAAACTATACACACTAGGTGTGTCCCGCAGTAATGGGACGTGGAGAAAATATACTCACTAGGGCTGTCCCGTATTACTGGCACATGGGGAACCTATACATACTAGGTGTGTCCCGCAGTACTGGGACGTGGAGAATCTGTACACACTAGGACTGTCCCGTAGTACTGTAACGTGGAGAAACTATACACACTAGTACTGTCACGTAGTACTGGGACGAGCGGAACTATACACAACAGCACTGTCCCGTAGTACTGGGAGGTGGAGAAACTATACACACTAGACCTGTGCCACAGTACTGTAACGTGGAGAAACTATACTCACTAGGACTGTCCCGTAGTACTGTAACGTGGAGAAACTATACTCACTAGGACAGTCCCGTAGTACTGGGACGTGGAGAAACTATACTCACTAGGACTGTCCCGTAGTACTGGGACGTGGAGAAACTATACTCACTAGGACTGTCCCGTAGTACTGTAACGTGGAGAAACTATACTCACTAGGACTGTCCCGTAGTAGTGTAACGTGGAGAAACTATACTCACTAGGACTGTCCCGTAGTACTGGGACGTGGAGAAACTATACTAACTAGGACTGTCCCGTAGTACTGTAACGTGGAGAAACTATACTCACTAGGACTGTCCCGTAGTACTGTAACGTGGAGAAACTATACTCACTAGGACTGTCCCGTAGTACTGGGACGTGGAGAAACTATACTCACTAGGACTGTCCCGTAGTACTGGGACGTGGGGAAACTATACTCACTAGGACTGTCCCGTAGTACTGGGACGTGGAGAAACTATACTCACTAGGACTGTCCCGTAGTACTGGGACGTGGGGAAACTATACACACTAGGACTGTCCCGAAGAACTGGGACGTGGAGCAACTATACACACTAGGACTGTCCCGTAGAACTGAGACGTGGGGAAACTATACACACTAGGACTGTCCCGTAGAACTGGGACTTGGAGAAACTATACTAACTAGGACTGTCCCGTAGTACTGGGACGTGGGGAAACTATACACACTAGGACTGTCCCGTAGTACTGGGACATGGGGAAACTATACTCACTAGGACTGTCCCGTAGTAATGGGCCTGGGGAAACTATACTCACTAGGACTGTCCCGTAGTACTGGGACATGGGGAAACTATACACACTAGGACTGTCCCGTAGTACTGGGACATGGGGAATCTATATACATTAGGACTATCCCGTAGTACTGGGGCGTGGGGAAACTATACTCACTAGGACTGTCCCGTAGTACTGGGACGTGGGGAAACTATACTCACTAGGACTGTCCCGTAGTACTGGGACATGGGGAAATTATACACACTAGGAGTATCCTGTAGTACTGGGACGTGGAGAAACTCTACACTTTAGGGCCCTCCCGTAGTACTGGGACATGGGGAAACTACACTCACTAAGGGTGTCCCTTAGTACTGGGACGTGGAGAAACTATACTCACTAGGACTGTCCCGTAGTACTGGGACATGGGGAAATTATACAAACTAGGAGTGTCCTGTAGTACTGGGACATGGAGAAACTCTACACTTTAGGGCCCTCCCGTAGTACTGGGACATGGGGAAACTATGCACACTAAGGGTGTCCCTTAGTACTGGGACATGGGGAAACTATACTCACTAGGACTGTCCTTTAGTACATGGACGTATTGAAACTATACACACAAGAACTGCCCTGTAGTACCGGAAAGTATTGAAACTATACATACAAGGAAAGTCCCGTAATACTGGGACTTATTGAAACTATACATCTATGGACTGTCTCGTTGTACTGGGACGTGAAGAAACTATACACACAAGGGATGTCCCGCAGTAATGAGACGTGGGGAAACTATACACACTAGGACTGTCCCGAAGTACTGGGACGTGGAGAAACTATACACACTAGCTGTCCCGAAGTACTGGGACGTGCAGAAACTATACACACTAGGACTGTCCCGTAGTACTGGGACGTGGAGAACCTATACACACTAGGACTGTCCCGCAGTACTGGGACGTGCAGAAACTATACACACTAGGACTGTCCCGTAGTACTGGGACGTGGTGAAACTATACACACTAGGACTGTCCCGTAGTACTGGTACGTAAAGAAACTATACACACTAGGACTGTCCCGTAGTACTGGGACGTGCAGAAACTATACACACTAGGACTGTCCCGTAGTACTGGGACGTGCAGAAACTATACACACTAGGACTGTGCCGTAGTACTGGGACGTGAGGAAACTATACACACTAGGACTGTCCCGTAGTACTAGGACGTGGAGAAACTATACACACTAGGATTGTCCCGCAGTACTGGGACGTGGGGAAACTATACTTACCAGGACTGTCCCGTAGTACTAGGACGTGGAGAAACTATACACACTAGGATTGTCCCGCAGTACTGGGACGTGGGGAAACTATACTCACTAGGACTGTCCCTTAGTACTGGGTCGTGGGGAACTATACTCACTAGGACTGTCCCGTTGTACTGGGACGTGGAGAAACTATAAACACTAGGACTGTCCCGCAGTACTGGGACGTGGAGAAACTATACACACTAGGACTGTCCCGTAGTACTGGGACGTGGAGAAACTATACACACTAGGACTGTCCCGTAGTACTGGGACGTGGAGAAACTATACACACTAGGACTGTCCCGTAGTACTGGGACGTGCAGAAACTATACACACTAGGACTGTCCCGTAGTACTGGGACGTGCAGAAACTATACACACTAGGACTGTCCCGTAGTACTGGGACGTGCAGAAACTATACACAC
The DNA here is from genome assembly GCA_030762935.1 of Hymenopus coronatus. NCBI lineage: Eukaryota > Metazoa > Arthropoda > Insecta > Mantodea > Hymenopodidae > Hymenopus > Hymenopus coronatus. Next base: position 1,516,569 of record CM060888.1, on the reverse strand, counting down.
TAGGACTGTCCCGTAGTACTGGGACGTGGAGAAACTATACACACTAGGACTGTCCCGTAGTACTGGGACGTGGAGAAACTATACACACTAGGACTGTCCCGTAGTACTGGTACGTGCAGAAACTATACACACTAGGACTGTCCCGTAGTACTGGGACGTGCAGAAACTATACACACTAGGACTGTCCCGTAGTACTGGGACGTGCAGAAACTATACACACTAGGACTGTCCCGTAGTACTGGGACGTGCAGAAACTATACACACTAGGACTGTGCCGTAGTACTGGGACGTGAGGAAACTATACTTACCAGGACTGTCCCGTAGTACTGGGACGTGAGGATACTATACTCACTAGGACTGTCCCGTAGTACTAGGACGTGGAGAAACTATACACACTAGGACTGTCCCGCAGTACTGGGACGTGGGGAAACTATACTCACCAGGACTGTCCCTTAGTACTGGGTCGTGGGGAACTATACTCACTAGGACTGTCCCGTTGTACTGGGACGTGAAGAAACTATACACACTAGGACTGTCCCGTAGTACTGGGACGTGCAGAAACTATACACACTAGGACTGTCCCGTAGTACTGGGACGTGCAGAAACTATACACACTAGGACTGTCCCGTAGTACTGGGACGTGGAGAAACTATACACACTAGGACTGTCCCGTAGTACTGGTACGTGCAGAAACTATACACACTAGGACTGTCCCGTAGTACTGGGACGTGCAGAAACTATACACACTAGGACTGTCCCGTAGTACTGGGACGTGCAGAAACTATACTCACCAGGACTGTCCCTTAGTACTGGGTCGTGGGGAACTATACTCACTAGGACTGTCCCGTAGTACTAGGACGTGGAGAAACTATACACACTAGGACTGTCCCGCAGTACTGGGACGTGGGGAAACTATACTCACCAGGACTGTCCCTTAGTACTGGGTCGTGGGGAACTATACTCACTAGGACTGTCCCGTTGTACTGGGACGTGAAGAAACTATAAACACTAGGACTGTCCCGCAGTGCTGGGACGTGAGAAAACTATACACACTAGGACTGAACGGTAGTACTGGGTCGTGGGGAACTATACTCACTAGGACTGTCCCGTTGTACTGGGACGTGAAGAAACTATAAACACTAGGACTGTCCCGCAGTGCTGGGACGTGAGAAAACTATACACACTAGGACTGAACGGTAGTACTGGGTCGTGGGGAAACAATACACAGTAGGACTGTCCCGTAGTGTTGGGACGTGGGGAAACTATACAGAATAGGGCTGTCCCGTAGTACTGGGACGTGGAGAAACTATACTCACCGGGACTGTCTCGTAATACTGGGACGTGGAGAATCTATACACACTAAGACTGTCCTGTGGTCCTGGGACGTGGAGAAACTATACAGACTAGGACTGTCCCGTAGTACTGGGGCGTGGAGAAACTATACACACTAGGACTGTCCCGTAGTACTGGGACGTGGAGGGACACTCCCGTAGTACCGGGACGTGGAGAAACTATACACACTAGGACTGTCCCGTAGTACTGGGACGTGGAGAAACTATAGACACTAGGACTGTCCCGTAGTACTGGGACGTGGGAGAAACTATACACACTAGGACTGTTCCGTAGTCCTGGGACGTAGAGAAACTATACACACTAGGACTGTCCCGTAGTACTGGGACATGGGGAAATTATAGACAGTAGGACTGTCCCGTAGTACTGGAACATATTGAAACTATACACACTAGGACTGTTCCGTAGTACAGGGACATGGGGAAACTATGCACACTAGGACTGTCCCGTAGTACTGGGACGTGGAGAAACTATACACACTAGGAATTTCCCTCAGTACTTGGACGTGGGGAAGCTATACTCACTAGGTCTGTCCCGTAGTACTGGGACATGGAGAAACTATATACACTAGGACTATCCCGTAGTACTGGGTCTTGGAGAAACTATACACACAAGGAATTTCCTTCAGTACTGGGACGTGGAGAAACTATACTTACTAGGGGTGTCCCGTAGTACTGGATCGTGGGGAAACTATATACACTGTGACTGTCCCGTATTACTGGGACGTATTCAAACTATACACACTAGGTATGTCCTGTAGTACTGGGACATTGGGAAACGATACACACTAGGACTGTCCCGTAGTACTGGGACGTGGAGAACTATACTTACTAGGGGTGTCCCGTAGTACTGGGACGAGTTCAAACTATACACACTAGGTATGTCCTGTAGTACTGGGACATTGGGAAACGATACACACTAGGACTGTCCCGTAGTACTGGGACGTGGAGAAACTATACACACTAAGACTGTCCCGTAGTACTGGGACGTATTCATACTATACACACTAGGTATGTCCTGTAGTACTGGGACACTGGAAATCGATACACACTAGGACTGTCCCGTAGTACTGGGACGTAATCAAACTATACACCCTAGGTATGTCCTGTAGTACTGGGACATTGGGAAACGATACACACTAGGACTGTCCCGTAGTACTGGGACGTGGAGAAACTATACACACTAGGAGTGTCCCGTAGTACTGGGACATTGGGAAACAATACACAGTAGGAATGTCCCGTAGTACTGGAACATGGGGAAACTATACTCACTAGGACTGTCCTGTAGTACTGGGACATTGGGAAACGATACACACTAGGAATGTCCCGTAGTACTGGAACATGGGGAAACTATACTTACTAGGACTCTCCCGTAGTACTGGGACGTGGAGAAACTATACTTACTAGGGGTGTCCCGTAGTACTGGGACGTATTCAAACTATACACACTAGGTATGTCCTGTAGTACTGGGACATTGGGAAACGATACACACTAGGAATGTCCCGTAGTACTGGAACATGGGGAAACTATACTTACTAGGACTCTCCCGTAGTACTGGGACGTGGAGAAACTATACTTACTAGGGGTGTCCCGTAGTACTGGGACGTATTCAAACTATACACACTAGGTATGTCCTGTAGTACTGGGACATTGGGAAACGATACACACTAGGACTGTCCCGTAGTACTGGGACGTGGAGAAACTATACACACTAGGAGTGTCCCGTAGTACTGGGACATTGGGAAACAATACACAGTAGAAATATCCCGTAGTACTGGGACATGGGGAAACTATACTCACTAGGACTGTCCTGTAGTACTGGGACATTGGGAAACGATACACACTAGGATTGTCCCGTAGTACTGGGACGTGGTGAAACTATACTTACTAGGGGTGTCCCGTAGTACTGGGACATGGAGAAACTATATACACTGGAACTGTCCCGTAGTACTGGGATGTATTCAAATTATACATACTAGGACTGTCCCGTAGTACTCGTACATAGGGAAACTATACACACTAGAACTGTCCCGTAGTACTGGGACGTGGAGAAACTATACACAATAGGCCTGTCGCGTACTACTGGGGCGTATTGAAACTATACACATTAGGACTGTCCCGTAGTACTGGTACGTGCAGAAACTATACACACTAGGTGTGCCCCGCAATACTGGGACGTGGGGAAACTATACACACTAGGGGTGTCCCGCAGTACTGGGACGCGGAGAAATTATACACGCTTAGGTTGCCCCCAGTACTTGCGACGTGGAGAAGCTATACACACTAGGACTGTCCCGTAGTACTGGGACGTATTGAAACTATACTCTCTAGGGCTGTCCTGAAGCACTGCGACGTGGAGAAACTAGACACACTAGGACTGTTCCTTAGGTACTGGAACGTATTGAAAATATGCACACTAGGACCGTCCCGTTGTATTGTCACGTGTATAAACTGTACACACTAGGGCTGTAGTAGTACTGAGGTCTAAAAGCTGGGGCTAAGGTCTACAAGCTCTTGACTAGGTCTACAAGCTGGCGCCTAAGGTCTACAAGTTGTTGACTTAGATGTACAAGCTGGAACCTGAGGTCTACATGCTGGTGACTGGGTCTACATGCTGGCGACTGAGGTCTACAAGCTGGTGACTGAGCTCTACAAGCTGGTGACTGATTTCTACAAGCTGCCGTCTGAGGTCTACAAGCTGGTGACTGAGGTCTACAAACTGGCTGCTGAGGTCTACAAACTAGCGACTGAGGTCAAAAAAGCTGGCGGCTGAGGTCTATAAGCTGGTGACTGAGGTCTTCAAGCTGTCTACTGAGGTGTGTAATCTGGTGACTGAAGTCTACAAGCTGGCGGCTGAGGTCTACAAGCAGGTGACTGATGTCAACAAGCTACCGGCTGAGGTCTACAAGCTGGTGACTGATTTCTACAAGCTGCCGTCTGAGGTCTACAAGCTGGTGACTGAGGTCTACAAACTGGCGGCTGAGGTCTACAAACTAGCGACTGAGGTCAAAAAAGCTGGCGGCTGAGGTCTTCAAGCTGTCTACTGAGGTGTGTAATCTGGTGACTGAAGTCTACAAGCTGGCGGCTGAGGTCTACAAGCAGGTGACTGATGTCAACAAGCTACCGGCTGAGGTCTACAAGCTGGCGACTGTGGTCCACAAGCTGGGAATGAGGTCTACAAGCTGGCGGCTGAGGTCTATAAGCTGGTGACTGAGGTCTACAAGCTGGTGACTGAGGTCTACAAGCTGGTGATTGAGGTCTACAAGATGGTGTCTGAGGTCTACAAGCCGGCAGCTGAGGTCTACAAGGTAGTGACTGAGGTCTACAAACTGCCGGCTGAGTTCTACAAGCTGGTGACTGAGGTCTAGAAGATGGTGGCTGAGATCTAAAAGATGGAGCTGAGGTCTACAAGCTAGCAGCTAGGTCTAAAATATGGTGACTGAGGTCTAGAACCTGGCGGCTGAGGTCCACAAGTTGGTGACTGAGGTCTACAACTTGGCGACTGAGGTCTACAAGCTGCTGCCTGAGGTCAACAAGCTCGCGACTGAGGTCTACAAGCTGGCTGCTGAGGTCTATAAACCGGTGACTGAGGTCTACCAGATGGCCGCTGAGGTCCACAAGCTGGTGACTGCGGTCTACGAGCTGGCAGCTATGTCTACAAGTTTGTGATTGAGGTATAGAAGCTGGCGGCTGAGGTCTTCAAGTTGGTGACTGAGGTCTACAAGCTGGCACATGAGGTATCCAAGCTGGTGACTGAGTTCTACAAGATGGCGGCTGAGGTCTACTAGCTGACGACTGAGGTCTACAAGCTGACGGATGAGGTCTACAAGCTGGCAGCTGAGGTCTACAAGTTGGTGACTGAGGTCTACATGCTGGTGAATGAGGTCTACAAGCTGGCAGCTGAGGTCTACAAGCTGATGACTGAGGTCTACATGCTGCTAGCTAGGTTTACAAGTGGGTGACTGTGGTCTATAAGCTCGCATATGAGGTCTACAAGCTGGCGACTGATGTCTACGAGCTGGTGCCTGAGGGTCTACAGGTGGTAACTGAGGTCTACAACCTGGCGACGTAGGTCTACAAACTGGTTACCGAGGTCTACAAGTTGGTGACTGAGGTCTACATCCCGGGGCTGAGGTGTAAAAGATGGTGACTGAGGTCTACAAGCTGGCTGCTGATGTCTACAAGCTGGTGGCTGAGGTCTACAAGCTGGCGGCTGAGGTCTACAAGCTGGTGACTGAGGTCTACAAGCTGGCTGCTGATGTCTACAAACTGGCGGCAGAGGTCTACAAGCTGGTGACTGAGGTCTACAAGCTGGTGGCTGGGGTCTACAAGCTGGTGACTGAGGTCTCCAAGCTGGCGGCTGAGGTCTATAAGCTGGTGACAGAGTTCTACAAGCTAGTCACTGAGTTCTACAAGCGGGTAACTGTGGTCTTCAAACAGGTGACTGAGGTCTAAATGCTGGCGGCAGAGGTCTACAACCTGGTGACTGAGGTCTACAAGCTGCAGGCTTCGGTCTATATGCTGGTGACTGAGGTCTACAACTTGGCGGCGGTGGTCTACAAGCTGGAGACTTAGGCCTACAAGCTGGAGACTGAGGTCTACAAGCTGGCGACTGAGGTCTACAAGCTAGGAACAGGGGTCTACAAGCTGGTGACTGAGGTCTACAAGCTGGCGACTGAGCTCTGCAAGTTGGTGACTGAGGTCTGCAATATGGTTACTGAGTTCTACAAGGTGGTGACTGACGTATGCAATCTGGTTACTGAGGTTTACAAGCTGGCAACTGAGGTCTACAAGCTGGTGACTGAGGTCTACATTCCGGGACTGAGGTCTACAAGTTGGTGACTGAGGTCTACAAGCTGGTGACTGACGTCAATACGCTTGCGGCTGTGGTCTACAAGTTGCTGACTGAATTCTACAAGCTGGTGGCTGAGGTCTACAAGCTGGCGAATGAGGTCTACATGCTGGTGACTGAGGTCCAAAAGCTGGTGACTGAGGTCTACAAGCTGGTGACAGAGGTCTACATCCTGGGGCTGAGGTCTACAAGTTGGTGACTAAGGTCTACAACCTGGCGACTGAGGTCTACAAGCTGACGGCTGAGGTCTACAAGTTGGTGACTGAGGTCTACAGGCTGGTGAATGAGGGCTACAAGCTGGAGACATAGGTCTACAAGCTGGCAGCTGAGGACTACAAATTGGGGACTGAGTTCTACAAGCTGGCGGCTAAGGTCTACAAGCTGGTGACTGACGTCTACAAGCTGGCGACTGAGCTCTACAAGCTGTTGACTGAGGTCTACAAGCTGGTGAATAAGGTCTACAAGCTTGCGACTGATGTCTACAAGCTGGGGCTGAGGTCTACAAGCTGGTGACTGAGGTCTACAAGATGGCGGCTGAGGTCTGTAAGCTGGCGGCTGAGGTCTACAAGCTGGGGTTGAGGTCTAACAGCTGGTGACTGAGGTCTACAAGATGGCGGCTGAGGTCTACAAGCTGCGGCTGAGGTCTATAAGCTGGTGACTGATGTCTACAAGTTAATTTCTGCTGTTTACAAGCTTGTGACTGAGGTCTACAAGCAGGCGGAGGAGGTCTACAAGCTGGAGACTTAGGTCTACAAGCTGGAGACTGAGGTCTACAAGTTCGGGACTGACGTCTACAAGCTGGTTGCTGAGGTCTACAAGTTGGTGACTGAGGTCTTCAATCTGGCGACTGAGGTCTACAAGGTGGTCAACAAGTTGCCGGCTGATGTCTACAAGCTGCCGGCTGAGGTCTACAAACTGGCGACTGAGGTCTACAAGCCGATGACTGATGTCTACAAGCTGGCGATTGAGGTCTACAAGGTGGTGACTGAGGTCTGAAATCTGGTTACTGAGGTCTACTAGCTGGCGACTGACGTCTACAAGCTGGCAGCTGAGATCTACAAGCTGGCAACTACAAGCTGGTGACTGAGGTCTACATCCTCGGGCTGAGGTCTCCAAGTTGGTGTCTGAGGTCTATAAGCTGCCTGATGAGGTCTACAAGTTGTTGATTGAGGTCTACAAGCTGGCAGCTAAGGTCTACAAGCTGGCGACTGAGGTCTACAAGCTGGCAGCTGAGTTCTACAAGCTGGCGGTTGAGGTCTACAAGCTGGTGACTGTGCTCTACAAGCTGGCGATTGAGGTCTACAAGCTGGTGACTGAGGTCTACAACCTGGCGGCTGAGGTCTCCAAGTTGGTGACTGAGTTTTACAAGCTGGCGGCTGAGGTCTACAAGCTGGTGACTGAGGTCTACAAGCTGGCGACTGAGGTCTACAAGCTGTTGACTGAGGTCTACAAGCTGGTTACTGAGGTCTACAAGCTGTTGACTGAGCTGTACAAGCTGGCGACTGATGTCTACAAGGTGGCAGCTGAGGTCTACAAGCTGGCGTCTGAGGTCTACAAGCTGGCGACTGAGGTCTACAAGCTGTTGCCTGAGGTGTACATCCTAGGGCTAGGGTCTACAAGTTGGTGACTGAGGTCTACAAGCTGATGAATGTGGTCTACAACCTGGTGACTGAGGTCTGCAAGCTGGCGGCTGAGGTCTACAAGCTGGTGACTGAGGTCTACAAGCTGGCGACTGAGGTCTACAAGCTGTTGACTGAGGTCTACAAGCTGGTTACTGAGGTCTACAAGCTGTTGACTGAGCTGTACAAGCTGGCGACTGATGTCTACAAGGTGGCAGCTGAGGTCTACAAGCTGGCGTCTGAGGTCTACAAGCTGGCGACTGAGGTCTACAAGCTGTTGCCTGAGGTGTACATCCTAGGGCTAGGGTCTACAAGTTGGTGACTGAGGTCTACAAGCTGATGAATGTGGTCTACAACCTGGTGACTGAGGTCTGCAAGCTGGCGGCTGAGGTCTACAAGCTGGTGACTGAGGTCTACAAGCTGGCGACTGAGGTCTACAAGCTGTTGACTGAGGTCTACAAGCTGGTTACTGAGGTCTACAAGCTGTTGACTGAGCTGTACAAGCTGGCGACTGATGTCTACAAGGTGGCAGCTGAGGTCTACAAGCTGGCGTCTGAGGTCTACAAGCTGGCGACTGAGGTCTACAAGCTGTTGCCTGAGGTGTACATCCTAGGGCTAGGGTCTACAAGTTGGTGACTGAGGTCTACAAGCTGATGAATGTGGTCTACAACCTGGTGACTGAGGTCTGCAAGCTGGCGACTGAGGGCTACAGGCTGGTGACTGAGGTCTACAAGCTGGCGACGGTCCCACTCCTGTTGAAAGGAAGGGCAGCCACGGTATCTGGCGGTATGGGCCGATCCACAATTAGTACAAATTGGTGTGAAGGAGTCAACTCCCTTGCTAGGGCAGACGTTGTGCATGTGCGCTGCATAACACACTGCGCTAGGACAAAGTGCACGTCTTATAGGTGTGGCCAAGATTCTGACACTTAAAAAACTGAGTAATATTGTTTTGAGAACAGTAGGATTTTGTTCGCACAATATCTTGGGCTGGGCAGGTTTCATTACAAAACTGTTAGGTAAGCTCCGTCCGCGGAAAGGACACCAGGAATATTGCCAACAACTTACCTCCAGCTTCCATTGAATAGGAGAGTAGCCTTTAAGGCGACCGCTTCCATGTGATCATCAGTGTCTATGGTTGTCGGGAGTCCCTTCACCACATAAAGGAAAGCCTGTTTGCTCTTTGGCAGAAAAGTAGAGTACTGTAGGCTCGCCTTCCGGAACGCAGCCAACACAGGATGGCAGTTGTTCTAGCGACGCAGAAACACCTTGAGGCCATCTGGGGTATCTTAAAGGGTGTCCACATCTCTCTCAACAATGGTTTTGAGGATCTTCGCAATTTCAGGAAGAATAATGCGCGGTGGTCGCGCTCCAGGCAGCGTCGATGAGGCGGGAGGAGCGGTGGAAGCACGGTCCAACGTAGAGTAAGTAGAAAGTCGAGGTGAGCTAGGTGTAAGAGGAGGAGGTCGTCGTCGACGAGGAGGCCGGAGAGCAACAAACTAGTCTGGAAAAGACAAAGCTAGTAATAAGGAACCATCAGAAATAGAAAATTAGCTCCTTGGTGCGCTGAAGTGCAACACTCCAACCTCAACAACGTGATATGTATTGTACATTGTGTACATCATGTTTGTGAAACTATCAGCGAGTAGTGTACATCATGTTTGTGAAACTATCAGCGAATATTAGCTCCTTGGTGCGCTGAAGAGGCACACTCCAAACTCAATAATGTGATATGTATTGTACATTGTGTACATCATGTTGTGAAACTATCAGCGAGTATTAGCTCCTTGGTGCGCTGAAGAGGCACACTCCAACCTCAATAATGTGAAATGTATTGTAAATTGTGTACATCATGTTTGTGAAACTATCAGCCGGTATTAGTTACTTGGTGCGCTGAAGTGCAACACTCTAACCTCAACAACGTGATATGTATTGTACATTGTGTACATCATGTTTGTGAAACTATCAGCGAGTATTAGCTCCTTGGTGCGCTGAAGAGGCCCACTCCAACCTCAACAACGTGATATGTATTGTACATTGTGTACATCACGTTTGTGAAACTATCAGCGAGTATTAGCTCCGTGGTGCGCTGAAGTGCAACACTCCAACCTCAACAACGTGATATGTATTGTACATTGTGTACATCACGTTTGTGAAACTATCAGCGAGTATTAGCTCCGTGGTGCGCTGAAGTGCAACACTCCAACCTCAACAACGTGATATGTATTGTACATTGTGTACATCACGTTTGTGAAACTATCAGCGAGTATTAGCTCCGTGGTGCGCTGAAGTGCAACACTCCAACCTCAACAACGTGATACGTATTGTACATTGTGTACATCACGTTTGTGAAACTATCAGCGAGTATTAGCTCCGTGGTGCGCTGAAGAGCAACACTCCAACCTCAATAACGTGATATGTATTGTACATTGTGTACATCATGTTTGTGAAACTATCAGCGAGTAGTGTACATCATGTTTGTGAAACTATCAGCGAGTATTAGCTCATTGGGGTGCTGAAGAGCAACACTCCAACCTCAACAATGTGATATGTATTGTACATTGTGTACATCATGTTTGTGAAACTATCAGCGAGTATTAGCTCATTTGGGTGCTGAAGAGCAACACTCCAACCTCAACAATGTGATATGTATTGTACATTGTGTACATCATGTTTGTGAAACTATCAGCGAGTAGTGTACATCATGTTTGTGAAACTATCAGTGAGTATTAGCTCCTTGGTGCGCTGAAGTGCAACACTCCAACCTCAACAATGTGATATGTATTGTACATTGTGTACATCGTGTTTGTGAAACTATCAGCGAGTATTAGCTCCTTGGTGCGCTGAAGAAGTTTCTGGTAAAGCCTATCAATCCTCAAGTTACGATAGTTTCCTGTCGTTTCAGGGGGGGTGTAAATGGAAAATATTGGAGGTTTTCACGTGCCACAACTTTGTCAAAATAGAACCACTACATAATTGTCCTGACTCCAGTCGCAGCAACACAACAATGAGCAAAAGACATACAGTTACACAATTTTGGAATACCTGAGATGATTCAGAGTTTGGAAGAAGAGGCATCTAAAAGGAGCAACAATGATAAAACTTGACGGATTTTCATAACAGCTTTGTTGAATTTCCAAAGGACAAAATGCAATTAAATTTGACAACAGATTCAGATAGAGGTGCTGACAAGACATAAAACTGATGTCCACCAGAGTGTGACTGTATATAAGGATTTTTTGTACTCGAAGCGACTTAGTTTCTAAAACATTGATGCCCAGCACAGTGTTACTGTATATAAGGACTTAATATACTCAAAGGGACTTAGTGTCAAAAACATTGATGTCCAGCACATTGTGACTGTATATAAGGATTTATTGTACTCAAAGCGACTTAGTGTCAAACACATTGATGTCCAGCAGAGTGTGACTGTGTATTAGGATTTATTGTACTCAACGCGACTTTGTGTCATAAAACATTGATGTCCCGCAGAGTGTGACTGTGTAAAAGGATTTATTGTAATCAAAGCGACTTTGTGTCAAAAACATTGATGCCCAGCACAGTGTGACCGTATAAAAGGATTTATTGTACTCAAAGCGACTTAGTATCAAAAACATTGGTGACCAGCAGAGTGTGACTGTATATAAGGATTTATTGTACCCAAAGCGACCTAGTGTCAAAAACATTAATGTCCACCAGAGTGTGACTGTATATAAGGATTTACTGTACACAAAGCATCTTTGTGTCAAAAACATTAAAGCCCAGCACAGTGTGACTGTATATAAGGATTTATTGTTCATTCCTTCATTCATTTAAGGATTTATTGTACTCAAAGCGACTTAGTATCAAAAACATTGATGTCCCGCAGAGTGTGACTGTATAAAAGGATTTATTGTACTCAAAGTGACTTTGTGTCAAAAACATTGATGTCCAGCACAGTGTGACTGTGTATAGGGATTTATTGTACTCAAAGCGACTTTGTGTCAAAACCATTACAGCCCAGCACAGGGTGACTGGTTTTAAGGATTTATTGTACACAAGGGGCCATTGTGTCAAAAACATTGATGTCCAGCACAGTGTGACTGTATATAAGGATTTATTGTACTCAAAGCGACTTTGTGTCAAAAGCATTAAAGCCCAGCACAGTGTGACTGTATATAAGGATTTATTGTACTTAAAGCGCTTTTGTGTCAAAAACATTAAGCCCAGCACAGTGTGACTGTATATAACGATTTATTGTACTCAAAGCGACTTTGTGTCAAAAACATTAAAGCCCAGCACAGTGTGACTGTATATAAGGATTTATTGTACTTAAAGCGCTTTTGTGTCAAAAACATTAAGCCCAGCACAGTGTGACTGTATATAACGATTTATTGTACTCAAAGCGACTTTGTGTCAAAAACATTAAAGCCCAGCACAGTGTGACTGTATATAAGCATTTATTGTACACAAAGCGACTTTGTGTCAAAAACATTAAAGCCCAGCACAGTGTGACTGTATATAAGGATTTATTGTACACAAAGCGTCTTTGTGTCAAAAACATTGATGTCCTGCACAGTGTGACTGTATATAGGCATTTATTGCACACAAAGCGACTTTGTGTCAAAAACATTGATGTTCAGCACAGTGTGACTGTATATAAGCATTTATTGTACACAAAGCGACTTTGTGTCAAAAACATTGATGTCCAGCACAATGTGACTGTATATAAGGATTTATTGTACACAAAGCGACTTTGTGTCAAAAACATTGATGTCCAACACAGTGTGACTGTATATAAGCATTTATTGTACACAAAGCGACTTTGTGTCAAAAACATTGATGTCCAGCACAGTGTGACTGTATATAAGCATTTATTGTACACAAAGCGACTTTGTGTCAAAAATATTGATGTCCAACACAGTGTGACTGTATATAAGCATTTATTGTACATAAAGCGACTTTGTGTCAAAAACATTGATGTCCAGCACAGTGTGCCTGTATATAAGCATTTATTGTACACAAAGGAACTTTGTGTCAAAAACATTGATGTCCAGCACAGTGTGACTGAATATAAGCATTTATTGTACACAAAGCGACTTTGTGTCAAAAACATTAATTTCCAGCACAAAGTGATTTTATATAATGATTTATTGTACTCAAAGCCCTTTCTGTCAAAAACATTAATGTCCAGCACAGTGTCACTGTATATAAGGATTTATTGTACTCAAAGCGACTTAGTATCAAAAACCTTAATGTAAAGCACAGTGTGACTGTACATAAGGATTTATTGTACTCTAAGCCCCTTTCTGTCAAAAACATTGATGTCCAGAACAGTGTGACTGTATATAAGGATTTATTGTACTCAAAGCGACTTAGTATCAAAAACATTAATGTCCAGCACAGTGTGACTGTATATAAGAATTTATTGTACTGAAAGCGACTTAGAGTCAAAAACATTTATGTGCACTAGAGTGTGACTGTATATAAGGATTTATTGTACTCAAAGTGACATAGTATCAAAAACATTGATGTCTAGCACAGTGTGACTCTATATAAGGATTTATTGTACTCAAAGTGACTTAGTATCTAAAACATTGATATCTGGCACAGTGTGACTGTATATAAGGATTTGTTGTACTCAAAGCGACTTAGTATCAAAAGCATTGATGCCCAGCACAGTGTGACTGTATATAAGGATTTATTGTACTCAAAGTGAACATAGTATCAAATGCATTGATGTCTAGCACAGTGTCACTGTTTATAAGGATTTCTTGTACTCAAAGCGACTTAGTATCAAAAACATTGATATCTTGCACAGTGTGACTGTATATAAGGATTTATTGTACTCAAAGCGACTTTGTGTCAAAAACATTTAAGCCCAGCACAGTGTGACGGTATATAAATATTTATTGTACTCAAAGCGACTTAGTGTTAAGAACATTGATGTCCAGCAGAGTGTGACTTTATATAAGTATTTATTGTACTCAAAGCGACTTAATATCAAAAACATTAATGTCCAATAAGTGTGACTGTATATAAGGATTTATTGTACTCAAAGTTACATTGTGTCAAAAACATTAATGTCCGGCAATTGAGACTCTATATAAGAATTTATTGCACTCAAAATGATTTAGTATCAAAAACATTGATGTCCAGCACAGTGTGACTGTATATAAGGATTTATTGTACTCAAAGCGACTTTGTGTCAAAAACATTAAATCCCAGCACAGTGTGACTGTATATAAGGATTTATTGTACTCAAAGCGACTTAGTGTCAAAAACATTAATGTCCACCAGACGTGTGACTGTATATAAGGATTTATTGTACCCAAAGCGACTTAGTGTCAAAAACATTAATGTCCACCAAAGTGTGATTGTATATAAGGATTTATTGTACCCAAAGCGACCTAGTGTCGAAACCATTAATTAACACCAGAGTGTGACTGTATATAAGGATTTATTGTTCATTCCTTCATTCATAAAAGGATTTATTGTACTCAAAGCGACTTAGTAGCAAAAACATTGATGTCCAGCAGAGTGTGACTGTATATAAGGATTTATTGTACACAACGCGACTTTGTGTCATAAAACATTGATGTCCCATTGAGTGTGACTGTGTAAAAGGATTTATTGTAGTCAAAGCGACTTTGTGTCAAAAACATTGATGTCCGGCACAGTGTGACTGTATATAAGTATTTATAGAACACACGGCGACTTTGAGTCAAAAACATTGATGTCCAGCACAGTGTGACTGTATATAAGCATTTATTGTACACAAAGCGACTTTGTGTCAAAAACAGTAAAGCCCAGGACAGTGTGACTGTATAAAAGGATTTATGGTACACAAAGCGACTTAGTGTCAAAAACATTGATGTCCAGCACAGTGTGCCTGTATATAAGGATTTATTGTACACAAAGCGTCTTTCTGTCAAAAACATTAAAGCCCAGCACAGTGTGTCTGTATATAAGGATTTATTGTACTCAAAGCGACTTTGTGTCAAAAACATTAAATCCCAGCACAGTGTGACTGTATATAAGGATTTATTGTACTGAAATTGACCTAGTATCAAAAACATTAATGTCCAGCACAGTGTGACTGTATATAAGGATTTATTGTACTCAAAGTGACTAAGTATCAAAAACATTAATGTCCAGCACAGTGTGACTGTATATAAGGATTTATTGTACTCAAAGTGACTAAGTATCAAAAACATTAATGTCCAGCACAGTGTGACTGTATATAAGGATTTATTGTACTCTAAGCCCCTTTTTGTCAAAAACATTGATGTCCAGCACAGTGTGAATGTATATAAGGATTTATTGTACTCAAAGCGACTTAGTATCAAATACATTAATGTCCAGCACAGTGTGACTGAATATAAGGATTTTTGTACTCTGAGCCTCTTTCTGTCAAAAACATTGATGTTCAGCACAGTGTGACTGTATATAAGAATTTATTGTACTCAAAGTGAACATAGCATCAAAAACATTGATGTCTAGCACAGTGTGACTGTATATAAGGATTTATTGTACTCAAAGCGACTTAGTATCAAAAACATTGATATCTAGCACAGTGTGACTGTATATATGGATATATTGTACTCAAAGCGACTTTGTGTCAAAAATATTGAAGCCCAGCACAGTGTGACTGTATATAAGGATTTATTGTACTTAAAGCGACTTAGTGTCATAAACATTTATGTCCACCAGAGTGTGACTGTATATAAGGATTTATTGTATTCAAAGCGACTTAGTATCAAAAACCTTGATGTCCAGTTATTTTGACTCTATATAAGGATTTATCGTACTCAAAGCGACTTAGTGACAAAAACATTTATGTCCACCAGAGTGGGACTGTATACAGGATTTGTTGTAATCAAAGCGACTTAGTATCAAACAGAGTGTGACTCTATATAAGGATTCATTGTACTCTAAGCGACTTAGTATCAAAAACTTTGATGTCCAGCAAAGTGTGACTGTATATAAGGATTTACTGTACTCAAAGGGACTTAGTGTCAAAAACATTGATGGCCAGCACAGTGTGGCTGTATATAAGGATTTGTTGCACTCAAAGCGACCTTTTGTCAAGAACATTGAAATGCTGTGTAAACCAGTTTATGAATTATTAGGACACACTAAACCGAAATAAACTAATTTCATCAGTACTTTTCTTACATCGTTTTGTGGGTACCTTAAAAATTTGCACCCCTCTCGAGACATAATTTTTACCCTAAAATCCTTTCAATAAATAAAGCACCATATACCACAAAGAACACTGTTGGCTGACAAGTGCAAGATAACAAACGAATCCCTTTAATGTGGAATTTCTTATAGGAATAACATTATGTACTGCTAGTTTCCAACAGAATCCCTGTAATATGGAATTCTTGGCATCAATAATACTGTGGCCAACAAGTTAACAACGGAATCCCTGTAATGTGGAACTCCTCGCAACAATAACACTGCGGGCAGTAAGTTAACAACAGAATCCCTGTAATGTGGAATTCCTGGCAACAATAATACTGCGGGCAGTAAGTTAACAACAGAATCCCTGTAATGTGGAACTCCTCACAACAATAACACTGTGGCCAGCAAGTTAACAACAGAATCCCTGTAATGTGGAATTCCTCGTAACAATAACACTGCGGCCAGCAAGTTAACAACAGAATCCCTGTAATGTGCAACTCCTCGCAATAATAACACTACGGGCAGCAAGTTAACAACAGAATCCCTGTAATGTGGAACTCCTCGCAATAATAACACTGCGGCCAGCAAGTTAACAACAGAATCTCTGTAATGTGGAACTCCTCGCAACAATAACACTGCGACCAGCAAGTTAACAACAGAATCTCTGTAATGTGGAACTCCTCGCAACAATAACACTGCGGCCAGCAAGTTAACAACAGAATCTCTGTAATGTGGAACTCCTCGCAATAATAACACTGCGACCAGCAAGTTAACAACAGAATCTCTGTAATGTGGAACTCCTCGCAACAATAACACTGCGGCCAGCAAGTACCCCGACCACTTTGTTCCCGTATTAAAGTAGACAAGAAAACCAAACGGCAATCCACAGCACGATAAAGAGCTTACGGAACCAGGCCTCACGATAATAACGCAGTAATGACGTCACGTTCTCCAGAATTCATCAGCTGACCTCTGGATGTTATTATTTCAGGGGAAAGCTGATTATATAGCAGCCGGTTGATGTTATGTTTATCAACCTGATCAATGAAAATGGCTTTTCTTTGTTTGTACACAAGGTGTTTTGTCTATTGCCGTCGTCTGCGTAAGCGGATTGTGTTTCAGAGTAAATCCCACCTTAATTAGGAATAATTAAATTCCTTTTTATACTTCTGGGGGGGGGGTTTAATTAGGGCGCTCGCTCGCTCGCTTTTAGTGGCCCATAAACACGACGTGCGGCTAGTATTCAGGAGGTAAATTACTCGCTCAATTAATCGCTTTTTGAACGTTTTAATTGGCTCGGTATATAATTCAATAAACAATATTTATCACGGCAATATGTAAGATAGATAGTTGTTTACATTCAAGTCACGTTTTTGTGCAGGGACCAGGTAATTTCTCTATCAGTGTCCCTGTCCGAGCAACAGTGACCTTGGGCCCTAACAGCTCACGTTTTTGTACAGGGACAAGGTAATGTTTCTATCAGTGACCCTGTCTGGGCCACAGCGATCTAGGGCTCAAACAGCTATTGTTTTTGTGCAGGGACCAGGTAATTTCTCTATCAGAGTCCCTGTCAGGGCCACAGGACTTAGGGCTCAAACAACTCATATTTTTGTTCAGGGACCAGGTTATTTCTCTGTCCGTGTCAGGGCCACCGTAATCTAGGGAAAAAACAGCTCAAGTTTTTGTACAGGGACCAGGTAATTTCTCTATCAGAGTCCCTATCAGGGCCACAGGACTTAGGGCTCAAACAGCTCATATTTTTGTTTAGGGACCAGGTAATCTCTTTATCAGTGTCCCTATCAGAGCAACAGTGACCTAGGGCTCAAGCAGCTCAATTTTTTTGTACAAGGACCAGGTTATTTTTCTGTAAGTGTCCCTGTCAGGGCCACAGCGACCTAGGGCTCAACTCATATTTTTGCTCAGGGACCACGTTATTTCACTGTCTCTGTCAGGGCCACCTTGATCTAGGGCAAAAACAGCTCAAATTTTTGTACAGGGACCAGGTTATTTGTCTATAAGTGTCCCTGTCAGAGAAAAAGCATTCTAGGGCCCAAACAGCTCTCATTTTAGGAATTGAACCATTGGAAAATTGCCGCCATTTTCCGTGTGTGGTGTTTACAAATGTATTTATTCGGTGTTCAGTAGTTTTCAATTGCTCCAGAAAATAAATGTCAGAGAACGGTAATTTGATATGTTTACTTAACTTTCTTGTTTACAAATTTATATTCAGTCAATTCTCGATAAAAAGCGATATATTAAATTCACATGAGTTTCTCTACCTATGTTGTATTAAACTATTCCTGTTATTCTATCTGCACCAATCAAAGTGGCTTTATAACATGTTATTGTATCTCTACCAGTCAAAGTGGGTTTATAACATGTTATTGTATCTGTATCAGTCAAAGTGGCTTTATAACATGTTATTGTATCTCTACCAGTCAAAGTGGGTTTATAACATGTTATTGTATCTGTACCAGTCAAAGTGGCTTTATAACATGTTATTGTATCTGTACCAATCAAAGTGGCTTTATAACATCTTATTGTATCTGTACCAGTCAAAGTGGCTTTATAACATCTTATTGTATCTGTACCAGTCAAAGTGGCTTTATAACATGTTATTGTATCTGTACCAGTCAAAGTGGCTTTATAACATGTTATTGTATCTGTACCAGTCAAAGTGGCTTTATAAGATGTTATTGTATCTGTACCAGTCAAAGTGGCTTTATAACATGTTATTGTATCTGTACCAGTCAAAGTGGCTTTATAACATGTTATTGTATCTGTACCAGTCAACGTGGCTTTATAACATGTTATTGTATCTGTATCTGTCAAAGTGGCTTTATAACATGTTATTGTATCTGTACCAGTCAACGTGGCTTTATAACATGTTATTGTATCTGTATCTGTCAAAGTGGCTTTATAACATGTTATTGTATCTGTACCAGTCAACGTGGCTTTATAACATGTTATTGTATCTGTACCAGTCAAAGTGGCTTTATAACATGTTATTGTATCTGTACCAGTCAACGTGGCTTTATAACATGTTATTGTATCTGTACCAGTCAAAGTGGCTTTATAACATGTTATTGTATCTGTACCAGTCAAAGTGGCTTTATAACATGTTATTGTATCTGTATCTGTCAAAGTGGCTTTATAACATGTTATTGTATCTGTACCAGTCAAAGTGGCTTTATAACATGTTATTGTATCTGTACCAGTCAACGTGGCTTTATAACATGTTATTGTATCTGTATCTGTCAAAGTGGCTTTATAACATGTTATTGTATCTGTGCCAGTCAAAGTGGCTTTATAACATGTTATTGTATCTCTACCAGTCAAAGTGGGTTTATAACATGTTATTGTATCTGTACCAGTCAAAGTGGCTTTATAACATGTTATTGTATCTGTACCAGTCAAAGTGGGTTTATAACATGACATTGTATCTGAACCAGTCAAAGTGGCTCTATAACATGTTATTATATCTGTACCAGTCAAAGTGGGTTTATAACATGTTATTGTATCTGTACCAGTCAAAGTGGGTTTATAACATGTTATTGTATCTGTATCAGTCAAAGTGGCTTTATAACATGTTATTGTATCTCTACCAGTCAAAGTGGGTTTATAACATGTTATTGTATCTGTACTAGTCAAAGTGACTATATAACATGTTATTGTATCTGTACTAGTTAAAATGGTTTTATAACATGTTATTGTATCTGTACCAGTCAAAGTGGCTTTATAACATGTTATTGTATCTGTACTAGTCAAAATGGCTTTATAACATGTTATTGTATCTGTACTAGTTAAAATGGCTTTATAACATGTTATTGTATCTGTACTAGTCAAAATGGTTTTACAACATGTTATTGTATCTGTACTAGTCAAAATGGCTTTATAACATGTTATTGTATCTGTACTAGTCAAAATGGTTTTACAACATGTTATTGTATCTGTACTAGTCAAAATGGCTTTATAACTTGTTATTGTATCTGTACTGGTCAAAGTGACTATATAACATGTTAGTAACTGTACTAGTCAAAATGGTTTTATAACATGTTATTGTATCTGAATTTGTCTAAGTGGATTTTAACATGTTGGTTTGTATAAGCAGAGTGACGTAAACTGTAAACTAACCCGTAATTCAAACGTTTTAAGACGTAGTCACCTTGTGGTGGTTTCGAAATACCATTCTCTGTGCTTGAGCTATATGAGAAAATGTGAATACCGACTTCCCATTTTAGATAAGTATAAGTCTTTTAAAATAAAAGGTAATAACACAAATTATATTGCGGAATCTGGAAAAGTACGCTTCGAAAACGTTCATCAAAATATCCCATTTTTCATATTTCCACAGCACTTTCTTCATAACATTTCGAATCTTAGAAACAAAACAATCACTAGCTGCCCACAATCAAGACAAAAGTTAAGCGTTGTGAATATCTAAATACATTTAAACTTTACTGTTTATTTCAAAAACTTTACAACCGTTGAGTTTAACTCAGATAACAGGACTAACTCTGATTATTTCAAAAACTTTACAAACTTTGAGTTTAACTCAGATAACAGGACTAACTCTGATTATTTCAAAATCTTTACAACTGTTGAATTTAACTCAGATAACAGGACTAACTGTGATTATTTCAAAAACTTTACAACCGTTGAGTATAACTCAGATAGCAGGACTAACTCTGATTATCTCAAAAACTTTACAACTGTTGAGATTAACTCAGATAACAGGACTAACTCTGAGTATCTCAAAATCTTTACAACTGTTTGAGTTTAACTCAGATAACAGGACTAACTCTGATTATTTCAAAAACTTTACAACTGTTGAGATTAACTCAGATAACAGGACTAACTCTGATTATCTCAAAATCTTTACAACTATTGAGTTTAACTCAGATAACAGGACTAACTCTGACTATCTCAAAATCTTTACAACTGAAGAGATTAACTCAGATAACAGGACTAACTCTGACTATCTCAAAATATTTATAACTGTTGTGTTTAACTCAGATAACAGGGCCTACTCTGATTATTTCAAAAACTTTACAAACGTTGAGTTTAACTCAGGTAACAGTACTAAGTCTGATTATTTCAAAATCTTTACAACTGTTGATTTTAACTCAGATAACAGGACTAACTCTGATTATTTCAAAACCTTTACAAGTGTTGATTTTAACTCAGATAACAGGAATAACTCTGATTATTTCAAAAACATCACAACCTTTGAGTTTAAATCAGATAACAGGACTAACTCCGATTATCTCAATAACTGTACAACTGTTGAGATTAACTCAGATAACAGGACCAACTCTGATTATCTCAAAATCTCTACAACTGTTGATATTAACTCAGATAACAGGACTAACTTTGAGTATCTCAAAATCTTTACATCTGTTGAGTTTAACTCAGATAACAGGACTAACTCTGATTATTTCAAAATCTTTACAAATGTTGATTTTAACTCAGATAACAGGACTAATTCTGATTATTTCAAAAACTTTACAACTACTGAGATTAACTCAGATAACAGGAATAGCTCTGATTATTTCAAAAACTTTACAACCTTTGAGTTTAACACAGATAACAGCACTAACTCTGATTATCTCAATAACTGTACAACTGTTGAGATTAACTCAGATAACAGGACTAACTCTGATTATCTCAAAATCTTTACAACTTTTGAGATTAACTCAGATAACAGGACTAACTCTGATTATCTCAAAAACTTTACAACTGTTGAGATTAACTCAGATAACAGGACTAACTCTGAGTATTTCAAAATCTTTACAACTGTTGAGTTTAACTCAGATAACAGAACAAACTCTGATTATTTCAAAAACTTTACAACTGTTTAGATTAACTCAGATAACAGGACTAGCTCTGATTATCTCAAAATCTTTACAACTGTTGTGTATAACTCAGATAACAGGACTAACTCTGATTATCTCAAAATCTTTACAACTGTTGCGATTAACTCAGATAACAGGACTAACTCTGACTATCTCAAAATCTTTACAACTGTTGTGTTTAACTCAGATAACAGTGCTAACTCTAATTATTTCAAAAACTTTACAAACGTTGAGTTTAACTCAGGTAACAGTACTAACTCTGATTATTTCAAAATCTTTACAAATGTTGATTTTAACTCAGATAACAGGACTAATTCTGATTATTTCAAAAACTTTACAACTACTGAGATTAACTCAGATAACAGGAATAGCTCTGATTATTTCAAAAACTTTACAACCTTTGAGTTTAACACAGATAACAGCACTAACTCTGATTATCTCAATAACTGTACAACTGTTGAGATTAACTCAGATAACAGGACTAACTCTGATTATCTCAAAATCTTTACAACTTTTGAGATTAACTCAGATAACAGGACTAACTCTAATTATCTCAAAATCTTTACAACTGTTGAGTTTAACTCAGATAACAGGACTAACTCTGATTATTTCAAAAACTTTACAACAGTTGAGATTAACTCAGATAACAGGACTAACTCTGATTATCTCAAAATATTTACAACTGTTGTGTTTAACTCAGATAACAGGACTGACCTTATAACTATACAACTGTTGAGATTAACTCAGATAACAGGACTAACTATGAAAATCTCAAAATCTTTACAACTGTTGAGATTAACTCAGATAACAGGAGTAGCTCTGATTATTTCACAAACAATTCTTTTTACTCTCTCAGCACGTAGGCATGTATATAATAGCTAGAGAAGAAATTGTATTCCACCAAAAATTTTCGGTATGCCGAGATTTCACCGTAAATAGATGTTTTAAGGTCCCTGTATCAGAAAAAATATATTTAGAAAAGAGTGTACGTGTGCGCGTGTTTGTGTGTGTGTGTGTATGTATGAACACGATAACTCAAAAACGAAAAAACAGGCAAAATATCAAACTTTGTTTATATACGTTTAGTACCTCCCGAAAATGCGACCGAAGATTTTTAAGAAAATACTCCCACCCAAACTACTTATACATGGAAAAAATCTGAGAAATATTAAGTTTTACAAAATTGGCTTTAACGTTTTTTATTAAAATACCGTATAGTAAAGATATTTACTTCACAAACAACATGCATATCTTTATTCTCAATGACGTTTATATAACTGGTAAACTGTAAGAA
Source organism: Hymenopus coronatus (assembly GCA_030762935.1). Classification (NCBI taxonomy): domain Eukaryota; kingdom Metazoa; phylum Arthropoda; class Insecta; order Mantodea; family Hymenopodidae; genus Hymenopus; species Hymenopus coronatus. Next base: position 1,493,432 of record CM060888.1, on the reverse strand, counting down.
ATAGACAAAAACTTACTACACATTTTATGTCAGGTACAATTCTAGGTGTCAGTTTTAAAACACATAAAACCTTTTTTTCACAAGATAAATTCTCAACTCCTAGCGATGCAAAGAAACGTATTTCAATCACATAGCAACCACACTTTAAAACATTTTACTATCACTTTATCCTAATGTATTCCCTTCTACTGTGAATGGAAGGCATCATGTTTTTCTTTTAGTGAAAACGTTGGCAGTTGCCCCGCGCACAACTCGGGACGCCGGTTGCCACTTCAAGAGCTACAGAAACTTGTTTGGAATTTTAAAAGGCATCTGAACTCTGCTATGTATAGTTACTTTTTAAGCACATCTGAAAAGTGGAGTATATTTCCTTCAGCGGAAGTTACCGTCGCCGCTTTGTGCCAAAATAAGGCGCTCTTTCTCAAAGTTACCTGCTAAACATTGAACACTACTATAATATCTGACATTCGCATGACTCTCTCTGCCTGTTTTCCAAATAAGCTATTCTTACACAAGCTTATTCTTCTATCTACTTGATGCTAATCGAGATAAACAATAACAGAAATTGTCTTATTACTTGCTCCCTTGTGAGTAGAAGGGAGTACACTAGGATACAGTGATAGTCAAATGTTTTAAAATGTGGTTGCTATGTGATTGAATGAGTTAACAAGCTCCCGTATGAGAAAGGTTTTAAAACTGAAACCAATAACAAGGAATATCTAGAAAACCGTCAACCCCTCGAAAAAAGGGTGTATGACATGAGTTGTCTATTTTAATGGCCTCTACATTTTTTGTAAGAAAGAATAAATCCTGAAGAAAAAGGTCTTAGACACTATTGCCAGTAAATTCAACATATACATTTTATTGGCCATGGAAATACCTTTAATGAAAATCGCCAGAGTCAGTTTTGTGAAAATGAAAATGTTTCAATATTTTTTCACGTAAATGGTAGTTGGGGGGGGGGGGTGCTTGAAAAACTTCCTGTCGCATCCTTGGAAGGTATTACACTTACATACAGATCGGAATAGTTAACGCTATTTTAGATTTTGTGCTGTGCAGTCCATAAACACACACACATACACGAATCTTTTTCTAAAAATAATTTCTTTGGATAGTGAGGATGTCAAAACATATATTTCCGGTGAAATGATGGTATCAAATTTTTGGGTGCACTACAACAGCTTCTCTGTACTTAAAAAGTGTAAAGAAAGTAAGAAAAATGTTAGGCGGCTGAGTGCTTAACGATTGAGAACAATTTTAGGTATTTTAAAATTGAAGCCAATAACAAGGAGCTAAATATCTGATGTGTACCATTCACATGACTTTTTCTATATCCCTGCAGTAAATTAATCTTAAAAAGCCTATTCTCTATTTACTTTATGCTAATCAGACAAAAATTAGCAGAAATAATCTTATTACTTGCTTCCTTCTAAGTAGAAGCGAAATAAGGGAGTAGCATAGGTTAAAGTGATAGTCAAAAGCTGGTTGCTATGTCAATTAAGTTCCTTTGTTTATATGGATAGGAGTTGACAAGTTCCTGTATGAGAATGCGTTTTTCGTAGCAGAAACCAAAAATAAGGAATGTCTCAAACACGACGAACTCCACGAAAAAAATGTACCGGTACATAACATTAATTGTGTATTTTAACGTGCTCTACATTTTTTGTGTGTAAGTCTTTGTCCATCTCTTACGGTTTAGCAGCTATTCAAAATTCAGTAAAATTCATCCAGAATAAACTACTCTTCAGAGGCTATTTCCAGAAAATTCAAGATATACATTTTATTTGTCAGATAAATAGTTTTAATATACGAAATTTTAATCAAAATCAATAGAGCCATTTATGAGAAAATCAAAATCTTCGACAAAAGTTCCATGTAAAGGGTAATTGGGGGTGGCGGGATTTTTCTCAAAATCTTCGTGTCGCATCCCTGGAAGATACTAAACTTAAATACAAAGTTTGGCATTTTGCCGACTTTTCGTTTTTGAGTTATCGTGTTCTCAGGCACACGGACACACGGACACACACACACACACACACACACACACACACACACACACACACACAGATGGACCTTTTTTCTGAAAATACTTTTTTTGGATAAAGGGGACAATAAAATTAATATTTCCGGTGAAATCTCGGTATCGAATTTTTTGGTGGAGTGCAATACCCTCTCTATACACTATGTACATAGTGCGTATAGAGAAAGTAAAAATGTATGTTATATCATACAAACTGTGTTTTTTAACAAGATCTACATTATATCTATAGCAACTTTTTGTCTCTCTCTGACGGTTTACCAGTTATATCATACAAACTGTGTGTTTTAACAAGATCTACATTTTTCTATAGTAACGTTTTGTCTCTCTCTGACGGTTTACCAGTTATATCATACAAACTGTGTGTTTTAACAAGATCTACATTTTTCTATAGTAACTTTTTGTCTCTCTCTCTTAGGGTTTACCAGTTATATCATACAAACTGTGTGTTTTAACAAGATCTACATTTTTCTATAGTAACTTTTTGTCTCTCTCTCTTAGGGTTTACCAGTTATATCATACAAACTGTGTGTTTTAACAAGATCTACATTATATCTATAGCAACTTTTTGTCTCTCTCTGACGGTTTACCAGTTATATCATACAAACTGTGTGTTTTAACAAGATCTACATTTTTCTATAGTAACGTTTTGTCTCTCTCTGACGGTTTACCAGTTATATCATACAAACTGGATGTTTTAACAAGATCTACATTATATCTATAGCAACTTTTTGTCTCTCTCTGACGGTTTACCAGTTATATCATACAAACTGTGTGTTTTAACAAGATCTACATTTTTCTATAGTAACGTTTTGTCTCTCTCTGACGGTTTACCAGTTATATCATACAAACTGTGTGTTTTAACAAGATCTACATTTTTCTATAGTAACTTTTTGTCTCTCTCTCTTAGGGTTTACCAGTTATATCATACAAACTGTGTTTTTTAACAAGATCTACATTATATCTATAGCAACTTTTTGTCTCTCTCTGACGGTTTACCAGTTATATCATACAAACTGTGTGTTTTAACAAGATCTACATTTTTCTATAGTAACGTTTTGTCTCTCTCTGACGGTTTACCAGTTATATCATACAAACTGGATGTTTTAACAAGATCTACATTTTTCTATAGTAACGTTTTGTCTCTCTCTGACGGTTTACCAGTTATATCATACAAACTGTGTGTTTTAACAAGATCTACATTTTTCTATAGTAACGTTTTGTCTCTCTCTGACGGTTTACCAGTTATATCATACAAACTGTGTGTTTTAACAAGATCTACATTATATCTATAGCAACTTTTTGTCTCTCTCTTAGGATTTACCAGTTATATCATACAAACTGTGTGTTTTAACAAGATCTACATTATATCTATAGCAACTTTTTGTCTCTCTCTTAGGGTTTACCAGTTATATCATACAAACTGTGTGTTTTAACAAGATCTACATTATATCTATAGCAACTTTTTGTCTCTCTCTTAGGATTTACCAGTTATATCATACAAACTGTGTGTTTTAACAAGATCTACATTATATCTATAGCAACTTTTTGTCTCTCTCTGACGGTTTACCAGTTATATCATACAAACTCTGTGTTTTAACAAGATCTACATTTTTCTATAGTAACGTTTTGTCTCTCTCTGACGGTTTACCAGTTATATCATACAAACTGGATGTTTTAACAAGATCTACATTTTTCTATAGTAACGTTTTGTCTCTCTCTGACGGTTTACCAGTTATATCATACAAACTGTGTGTTTTAACAAGATCTACATTTTTCTATAGTAACGTTTTGTCTCTCTCTGACGGTTTACCAGTTATATCATACAAACTGTGTGTTTTAACAAGATCTACATTATATCTATAGCAACTTTTTGTCTCTCTCTGACGGTTTACCAGTTATATCATACAAACTGTGTGTTTTAACAAGATCTACATTTTTCTATAGTAACTTTTTGTCTCTCTCTTAGAGTTTACCAGTTATATCATACAAACTGTGTGTTTTAACAAGATCTACATTATATCCATAGCAACTTTTTGTCTCTCTCTTAGGGTTTACCAGTTATATCATACAAACTGTGTGTTTTAACAAGATCTACATTTTTCTATAGTAACTTTTTGTCTCTCTCTTAGAGTTTACCAGTTATATCATACAAACTGTGTGTTTTAACAAGATCTACATTTTTCTATAGTAACTTTTTGTCTCTCTCTTAGGGTTTACCAGTTATATCATACAAACTGTGTGTTTTAACAAGATCCATAGCAAGTTTTTGTCTATCTCTCACCGTTATGTAGAATTCATCCAGAATAAAGAGGCCTGAGAGGCTATTCCCAGAAAATTCAAGATATACATCATATTTGCCAGGTAAATATCTTTATTATATGATATTTTAATCAAAATCTTTAGACCTGCGACAGGTTAAGTGGTCAGCGAGCTGCCTTCTGACCCGGGTTCGATTCCCAGCGAGGGCGGGGAATTTTTCTTTAACCAGAACTATTCCCTATCCCCCACTGAGTCTGCAAGTATCTATGTGGCAGTGAATGTTGGAGGAAAACCTACAGACAACGAGTTGTTTCTGATGCTAATTGCCTTACTGTTGCAGGGGACTGTAGATATGAAACAATGGAAAAAAAATCTTTAGAGGCCTTTTTGAGAATATTATCATTCCTGAAAACAAGTAAAGGTTATTTGGAGGGGGTGTTTATTGAAAACCTTAGTGTCGCATCCTTGGAGGACACTGACCTTAAGTAACAAGTTTTATTCAACGAAATTCTCATTTTCAGTAATATTGCCCACACATACACACAGACCTTTCTCTAAAAATGCAATATTTTGCAATCACGGGGTCCAAAAAACATATATTTCCTGTGAAATCTCAGTATCGAATTTGTGGGTACAATGCAATTGCTTGTCTATACACTATGTACACAGTACGTGTAGAGAAAGTAAAAATGACTTTGGTGTTTATCCTACCTATATATTTCACATACTCACGTATACTGTGTATATAGTACGTATGGAGAAAGTAACAACTATATACACAGGGATACACGAGTCTTTCCCACGGACATATGCCCTTGCTGCACGGAGCCAGCACAAGAGTCGTGCCTTCACCTCGTCATTATCCGTCAAATAACTTAATTCTCGCCGTTCCCGAGAACCGGTCGGCACCTCATAGCCGATTAATATGGCCACAAAAATTAGTTTGTCGATAGTTTGTATTTAAATTGGTTTTATGCAAAGCGTGGAGCGCGTAGCCTGCTTTCAGAATGGCAATTTGTTCCCACCGCGAGGGAAATTGTGTGTGACAATGTTGTTATTATTGCCAGGTAATCTGTCGCGCTCCTGCCGACCAAAGGGCCGACCTGGACATCTGCCCGCACATCCTGCTATCTTAGCAAAGCGATCGCCACTTTACGCTAATTTAGCTGGAAAATAGCTAGCTATAAATACACAGGTGGCAGCGCTCCAACCCCTTCAACTGTTCTAAACACGTCATAACAAGACATGACGTACCATATTGAAGTACTGTATGCTCATCATAACAAGACATGACAGTATCATATTCAAGTACTGTATGCTCATCATAACAAGACATGACAGTATCATATTCAAGTACTGTATGCTCATCATAACAAGACAATACAGTACCATATTGAAGTACTGTATGCTCATCATAAGACATGACAGTTTCATATTCAAGTACTGTATGCTCATCATAACAAGACATGACAGTATCATATTCAAGTACTGTATGCTCATCATAACAAGACAATACAGTACCATATTGAAGTACTGTATGCTCATCATAACAAGACATGACAGTACCATATTGAAGTACTGTATGCTCATCATAACAAGACATGACAGTATCATATTCAAGTACTGTATGCTCATCATAACAACACATGACAGTATCATATTGAAGTACTGTATGCTCATCATAACAAGACATGACAGTACCATATTGAAGTACTGTATGCTCATCATAACAAGACATGACAGTATCATATTCAAGTACTGTATGCTCATCATAACAAGACATGACAGTATCATATTGAAGTACCGTATGCTCATCATAACAAGACATGACAGTATCATATTCAAGTACTGTATGCTCATCATAACAACACATGACACTACCATATTGAAGTACTGTATGCTCATCATAACAACACATGACACTACCATATTGAAGTACTGTATGCTCATCATAACAACACATGACACTACCATATTGAAGTACTGTATGCTCATCATAACAACACATGACACTACCATATTGAAGTACTGTATGCTCATCATAACAACACAGGACACTACCATATTGAAGTACTGTATGCTCATCATAACAACACATGACACTACCATATTGAAGTACTGTATGCTCATCATAACAAGACATGACAGTACCATATTGAAGTACTGTATGCTCATCATAATAACACATGACAGTATCATATTGAAGTACTGTACACACATCATAATAACACATAACAGTATCATATTCAAGTACTGTATCACATGACAGTACCATATTCAAGTACTGTATGCTCATCATAACAACACATGTCACTACCATATTGAAGTACTGTATGCTCATCATAACAAGACATGACAGTATCATATTGAAGTACTGTATGCTCATCATAACAAGACATGACAGTACCATATTGAAGTACTGTATGCTCATCATAACAAGACATGACAGTACCATATTGAAGTACTGTATGCTCATCATAACAAGACATGACAGTACCATATTGAAGTACTGTATGCTCATCATAATAACACATGACAGTATCATATTCAAGTACTGTACACACATCATAACAACACATGACAGTATCATATTCAAGTACTGTACACATATCATAGCAACACATGGCAGTATCATATTCAAGTACTGTACACACATCATAATAACACATGACAGTATCACATTCAAGTACCGTACACACATCATAATAACACATGGCAGTATCATATTCAAATACTGTACACACATCATAATAACACATGACAGTATCATATTCAAGTACTGTACACACATCATAATAACACATGGCAGTATCATATTCAAGTACTGTACACACATCATAATAACACATGACAGTATCACATTCAAGTACCGTACACACATCATAATAACACATGGCAGTATCATATTCAAATACTGTACACACATCATAATAACACATGGCAGTATCATATTCAAGTACTGTACACATATCATAACAAAACATGACAGTATCATATTCAAATACTGTACACACATCATAACAAAACATGACAGTATCATATTCAAGTACTGTACACACATCATAATAACACATGGCAGTATCATATTCAAATACTCTACACATATCATAACAACACATGGCAGTATCATATTCAAGTACTGTACAAATATCATAATAACACATGGCAGTATCATATTCAAGCACTGTACACATATCATAATAACACATGGCAGTATCATATTCAAGTACTGTACACATATCATAATAACACATGGCAGTATCATATTCAAGTACTGTACACATATCATAATAACACATGGCAGTATCATATTCAAGTACTGTACACATATCATAATAACACATGGCAGTATCATATTCAAGTACTGTACACATATCATAATAGCACATGGCAGTATCATATTCAAGTACTGTACACATATCATAACAACACATAACAGTACCATATTCAAGTACTGTACACATATCATAATAACACATGGCAGTATCATATTCAAGTACTGTACACATATCATAATAGCACATGGCAGTATCATATTCAAGTACTGTACACATATCATAACAACACATAACAGTACCATATTCAAGTACTGTACACATATCATAATAACACATGGCAGTACCATATTCAAGTACTGTCCACATATCATAACAACAAATGGCAGTATCATATTCAAGTACTGTATACATATCATAACAACAAATGGCAGCATCGTATTAAATATTGTATACATATCTAAAGAAGATATGTGCCGTTATCTGGCGCAGTTTTACAAAACATTGCGCCGGGTAAGAGATAATGACGTTCGAGTATCGAAGAAGCGCTCTTGCAGTCATGCCAACACAAATCAAGCTAAACATCTTTAGCCGCTCACCCCTTGATATGTTAAATGTCGTTCATTTTCCTTTAGGCACAAATAAAGGGTACTTTCTATATACCAGCTTTAATCCCATAACGTTACTGAAACACAGTAAGAATACGTCCCATGGTTCTTCTACCCAGGTCGGGCAATGTGATTGAAATAATTGTACTGGAACTTTCGTAAAATGTCTAAATCAAATGACAGTGCTTCCTTTGTTTCTCTCTGGTTTTCGAAGCAAACATTGTAGGTCTCTAATGTACAAATAAAGTAGCAGAATAAAGAACTCACAGTATCGCATTCCTTGACTTCACTCAAGACGGAGGTTTTGTACAAATTGTTTGCTCACGACACAGCAGACCACCCTTGCCCAATTATTTCCTTGTTCCTATCACAGTTTCAGTTTGCAGTCACTTTTCTACTAAACTTTAACTGCAGGTGTTCCTCAAGGTTCTACCCTGGGAGCAATCTCTTTAACTTAATCATATCTGACTCCTGTAACTGCAGGTGTTCCTCAAGGCTCTACCCTAGGACCGATTCTCTTTAACTTAATCATATCTGACTCCTGTAACTGCAGGTGCTCCTCAAGGCTCTACCCTGGGACCGATTCTCTTTAACTTAATCATATCTGACTTATACAACTGCAGGTGTTCCTTAAGGCTCTATCCTGGGACAGATTCTATTTAACTTAATCATATCTGACTACTGTAACTGCAGGTGCTCCTCAAGGCTCTACCCTGGGACAGATTCTATTTAACTTAATCATATCTGACTACTGTAACTGCAGGTGTTCCTCAAGGCTCTACCCTGGGACCAATCTCTTTAACTTAATCATATCTGACTAATGTAACTGCAGGTGTTCCTCAAGGCTCTATCCTGGGACAGATTCTCTTTAACTTAATCATATCTGACTACTGTAACTGCAGGTGCTCCTCAAGGCTCTACCCTGGGACAGATTCTCTTTAACTTAATCATATCTGACTAATGTAACTGCAGGTATTCCTCAAGGCTCTACCCTGGGACCAATCTATTTAACTTAATCATATCTGACTAATGTAACTGCAGGTGTTCCTCAAGGTTCTATCCTGGGACCGATTCTATTTAACTTAATCATATCTGACTACTGTAACTGCAGGTGTTCCTCAAGGCTCTATCCTGGGACCAATCCCTTTAACTTAATCATATCTGACTACTGTAACTGCAGGTGTTTCTCAAGGCTCTACCCTGGGACCAATCTCTTTAACTTAATCATTTCTGACTAATGTAACTGAAGGTGTTCCTCAAGGCTCTATCCTGGGACCGATTCTATTTAACTTAATCATATCTGACTACTGTAACTGCAGGTGTTCCTCAAGGCTCTACCCTGGGACCAAACTCTTTAACTTAATCATATCTGACTACTGTAACTGCAGGTAAACCTCAAGGCTCTATCCTGGGACCAATCTCTTTAACTTAATCATATCTGACTACTGTAACTGCAGGTGCTCTTCAAGGCTCTACCCTGGGACCAATCTCTTTAACTTAATCATATCTGACTAATGTAACTGCAGGTGTTCCTCAAGGCTCTATCCTGGGACCAATCTCTTTAACTTAATCATATCTGACTACTGTAACTGCAGGTGTTCCTCAAGGCTCTACCCTGGGCCAATCTCTTTAACTTAATCATATCTGACTAATGTAACTACAGGTGTTCTTCAAGGCTCTACCCTGGGACCAATCTCTTTAACTTAATCATATCTGACTAATGTAACTGCAGGTGTTCCTCAAGGCTCTACCCTGGGACCAAACTCTTTAACTTAATCATATCTGACTAATGTAACTGCAGGTGCTCCTCAAGGCTCTACCCTCGGACCAATCTCTTTAACTTAATAATATCTGACTACTGTAACTGCAGGTGTTCTCAAGGCGCTATCCTGGGACCAATCTCGTTAACTTAATCATATCTGACTAATGTAACTGCAGTTGCTCCTCAAGGCTCTATCCTGGGACCAATCTCTTTAACTTAATCATATCTGACTAATGTAACTGCAGGTGTTCCTCAAGGCTCTACACTGGGACCAATCTCTTTAACTTAATCATATCTGACTAATGTAACTGCAGGTGCTCCTCAAGGCTCTATCCTGGGACCAATCTCTTTAACTTAATCATATCTGACTAATGTAACTGCAGGTGCTCCTCAAGGCTCTACCCTGTCACCAATCTCTTTAACTTAATCATATCTGACTAATGTAACTGCAGGTGCTCCTCAAGGCTCTACCCTGGGACAGATTCTATTTAACTTAATCATATCTGACTAATGTAACTGCAGGTGTTCCTCAAGGCTCTACCCTGGGACCAATCTCTTTAACTTAATCATATCTGACTACTGTAACTGCAGGTGTTCCTCAAGGCTCTACCCTGGGACAGATTCTATTTAACTTAATCATATCTGACTACTGTAACTGCAGGTGTTCCTCAAGGCTCTACCCTGGGACAGATTCTCTTTAACTTAATCATATCTGACTACTGTAACTGCAGGTGTTCCTCAAGGCTCTACACTGGGACCGATTCTATTTAACTTAATCATATCTGACTACTGTAACTGCAGGTAATCCTCAAGGCTCTATCCTGGGACCAATCTCTTTAACTTAATCATATCTGACTACTGTAACTGCAGGTGCTCTTCAAGGCTCTACCCTGGGACCAATCTCTTTAACTTAATCATATCTGACTAATGTAACTGCAGGTGTTCCTCAAGGCTCTACCCTGGGACCAATCTCTTTAACTTAATCATATCTGACTACTGTAACTGCAGGTGTTCCTCAAGGCGCTATCCTGGGACCAATCTTTTTAACTTAATCATATCTGACTACTGTAACTGCAGGTGTTCCTCAAGGCTCTAACCCTTGGGACCAATCTCTTTAACTTAATCATATGTGACTACTGTAAATGCAGGTGCTCCTCAAGGCTCTACCCTGGGACCAATCTCTTTAACTTAATCATATCTGACTAATGTAACTGCAGGTGCTCCTCAAGGCTCTACCCTGGGACCAAACTCTTTAACTTAATCATATCTGACTACTGTAACTGCAGGTGTTCTCAAGGCGCTATCCTGGGACCGATTCTCTTTAACTTAATCATATCTGACTACTGTAACTGCAGGTGTTCTCAAGGCTCTACCCTGGGACCAATCTCTTTAACTTAATCATATCTGACTAATGTAACTGCAGGTGTTCCTCAAGGCTCTACCCTGGGACCAATCTCTTTAACTTAATCATATCTGACTAATGTAACTGCAGGTGCTCCTCAAGGCTCTATCCTGGGACCAATCTCTTTAACTTAATCATATCTGACTAATGTAACTGCAGTTGCTCCTCAAGGCTCTACCCTGGGACCAATCTCTTTAACTTAATCATATCTGACTAATGTAACTGCAGGTGCTCCTCAAGGCTCTACCCTGGGACAGATTATATTTAACTTAATCATATCTGACTAATGTAACTGCAGGTGTTCCTCAAGGCTCTACCCTGGGACCAATCTCTTTAACTTAATCATATCTGACTACTGTAACTTAAGGTGTTCCTCAAGGCTCTACCCTGGGACAGATTCTATTTAACTTAATCATATCTGACTACTGTAACTGCAGGTAATCCTCAAGGCTCTATCCTGGCACCAATCTCTTTAACTTAATCATATCTGACTACTGTAACTGCAGGTGCTCTTCAAGGCTCAACCCTGGGACCAATTTGTTTAACTTAATCATATCTGACTAATGTAACTGCAGGCGTTCTTCAAGGCTCTACCCTGGGACCAATCTCTTTAACTTAATCATATCTGACTACTGTAACTGCAGGTGCTCTTCAGGGCTCTACCCTGGGACCAATCTCTTTAACTTAATCATATCTGACTAATGTAACTGCAGGTGTTCCTCAAGGCTCTACCCTGGGACCAATCTCTTTAACTTAATCATATCTGACTAATGTAACTGCAGGTGTTCCTCAAGGCTCTATCCTGGGACCAATCTCTTTAACTTAATCATATCTGACTACTGTAACTGCAGGTGTTCTCAAGGCTCTACCCTGGGACTAATCTCTTTAATTTAATAATATCTGACTACTGTAATTGCAGGTTCTCTTCAAGGCTCTACCCTGGGACCAATCTCTTTAACTTAATCATATCTGACTAATGTAACTGCAGGTGTTCCTCAAGGCTCTACCCTGGGACAGATTCTATTTAACTTAATCATATCTGACTAATGTAACTGCAGGTGTTCTCAAGGCTCTACACTGGGACCAATCTCGTTAACTTAATCATATCTGACTACTGTAACTGCAGGTGCTCCTCAAGGCGCTATCCTGGGACCAATCTCTTTAACTTAATCATATCTGACTAATGTAACTGCAGGTGTTCCTCAAGGCTCTACCCTGTGACAGATTCTATTTAACTTAATCATATCTGACTAATGTAACTGCAGGTGTTCCTCAAGGCTCTACCCTTGGACAGATTCTATTTAACTTAATCATATCTGACTAATGTAACTGCAGGTGTTCCTCAAGGCTCTACCCTGGGACAGATTCTATTTAACTTAATCATATCTGACTAATGTAACTGCAGGTGTTCCTCAAGGCTCTACCCTGGGACAGATTCTATTAAACTTAATCATATCTGACTAATGTAACTGCAGGTGTTCCTCAAGGCTCTACCCTGGGACAGATTCTCTTTAACTTAATCATATCTGACTAATGTAACTGCAGGTGTTCCTCAAGGCTCTACCCTGGGACAGATTCTATTTAACTTAATCATATCTGACTAATGTAACTGCAGGTGTTCCTCAAGGCTCTACCCTGGGACAGATTCTATTTAACTTAATCATATCTGACTAATGTAACTGCAGGTGTTCCTCAAGGCTCTACCCTGGGACAGATTCTATTTAACTTAATCATATCTGACTAATGTAACTGCAGGTGTTCCTCAAGGCTCTACCCTGGGACAGATTCTATTTAACTTAATCATATCTGACTAATGTAACTGTAGGTGTTCTCAAGGCTCTACCCTGGGACCAATCTCGTTAACTTAATCATATCTGACTACTGTAACTGCAGGTGCTCCTCAAGGCGCTATCCTGGGACCAATCTCTTTAACTTAATCATATCTGACTAATGTAACTGCAGGTGCTCCTCAAGGCTCTACCCTGGGACCAAACTCTTTAACTTAATCATATCTGACTACTGTAACTGCAGGTGCTCTTCAAGGCTCTACCCTGGGACTAATTTCTTTAACTTAATCATATCTGACTAATGTAACTGCAGGTGTTCCTCAAGGCTCTATCCTGGGACCAATCTCTTTAACTTAATCATATCTGACTACTGTAACTGCAGGTGCTCCTCAAGGCTCTACCCTGGGACCAATCTCTTTAACTTAATCATTTCTGACTAATGTAACTGCAGGTGTTCCTCAAGGCTCTATCCTGGGACCAATCTCTTTAACTTAATCATATCTGACTAATGTAACTGCAGGTGTTCCTCAAGGCTCTATCCTGGGACCAATCTCGTTAACTTAATCATATCTGACTAATGTAACTGCAGGTGTTCCTCAAGGCTCTATCCTGGGACCAACCTCTTTAACTTAATCATATCTGACTACTGTAACTGCAGGTGTTCCTCAAGGCTCTACCCTGGGACCAATCTCTTTAATTTAATAATATCTGACTACTGTAACTGCAGGTTCTCTTCAAGGCTCTACCCTGGGACCAAACTCTTTAACTTAATCATATCTGACTAATGTAACTGCAGGTGTTCCTCAAGGCTCTACCCTGGGACCAAACTCTTTAACTTAATCATATCTGACTAATGTAACTGCAGGTGCTCCTCAAGGCTCTACCCTCGGACCAATCTCTTTAACTTAATAATATCTGACTACTGTAACTGCAGGTGTTCTCAAGGCGCTATCCTGGGACCAATCTCGTTAACTTAATCATATCTGACTAATGTAACTGCAGTTGCTCCTCAAGGCTCTATCCTGGGACCAATCTCTTTAACTTAATCATATCTGACTAATGTAACTGCAGGTGTTCCTCAAGGCTCTACCCTGGGACCAATCTCTTTAACTTAATCATATCTGACTAATGTAACTGCAGGTGTTCCTCAAGGCTCTATCCTGGGACCAATCTCTTTAACTTAATCATATCTGACTAATGTAACTGCAGGTGCTCCTCAAGGCTCTACCCTGGGACCAATCTCTTTAACTTAATCATATCTGAGTAATGTAACTGCAGGTGCTCCTCAAGGCTCTACCCTGGGACAGATTCTATTTAACTTAATCATATCTGACTAATGTAACTGCAGGTGTTCCTCAAGGCTCTACCCTGGGACCAATCTCTTTAACTTAATCATATCTGACTACTGTAACTGCAGGTGTTCCTCAAGGCTCTACCCTGGGACAGATTCTATTTAACTTAATCATATCTGACTACTGTAACTGCAGGTGTTCCTCAAGGCTCTACCCTGGGACAGATTCTCTTTAACTTAATCATATCTGACTACTGTAACTGCAGGTGTTCCTCAAGGCTCTACACTGGGACCGATTCTATTTAACTTAATCATATCTGACTACTGTAACTGCAGGTAATCCTCAAGGCTCTATCCTGGGACCAATCTCTTTAACTTAATCATATCTGACTACTGTAACTGCAGGTGCTCTTCAAGGCTCTACCCTGGGACCAATCTCTTTAACTTAATCATATCTGACTAATGTTACTGCAGGTGTTCCTCAAGGCTCTACCCTGGGACCAATCTCTTTAACTTAATCATATCTGACTACTGTAACTGCAGGTGTTCCTCAAGGCGCTATCCTGGGACCAATCTTTTTAAATTAATCATATCTGACTACTGTAACTGCAGGTGTTCCTCAAGGCTCTAACCCTTGGGACCAATCTCTTTAACTTAATCATATGTGACTACTGTAAATGCAGGTGCTCCTCAAGGCTCTACCCTGGGACCAATCTCTTTAACTTAATCATATCTGACTAATGTAACTGCAGGTGTTCCTCAAGGCTCTACCCTGGGACCAATCTCTTTAACTTAATCATATCTGACTAATGTAACTGCAGGTGCTCCTCAAGGCTCTATCCTGGGACCAATCTCTTTAACTTAATCATATCTGACTAATGTAACTGCAGTTGCTCCTCAAGGCTCTACCCTGGGACCAATCTCTTTAGCTTAATCATATCTGACTAATGTAACTGCAGGTGCTCCTCAAGGCTCTACCCTGGGACAGATTATATTTAACTTAATCATATCTGACTAATATAACTGCAGGTGTTCCTCAAGGCTCTACCCTGGGACCAATCTCTTTAACTTAATCATATCTTACTACTGTAACTGCAGGTGTTCCTCAAGGCTCTACCCTGGGACAGATTCTCTTTAACTTAATCATATCTGACTAATGTAACTGCAGGTGTTCCTCAAGGCTCTACCCTGGGACAGATTCTATTTAACTTAATCATATCTGACTAATGTAAATGCAGGTGTTCCTCAAGGCTCTACCCTGGGACAGATTCTATTTAACTTAATCATATCTGACTAATGTAACTGCAGGTGTTCCTCAAGGCTCTACCCTGGGACAGATTCTATTTAACTTAATCATATCTGACTAATGTAACTGCAGGTGTTCCTCAAGGCTCTACCCTGGGACAGATTCTATTTAACTTAATCATATCTGACTAATGTAACTGTAGGTGTTCTCAAGGCTCTACCCTGGGACCAATCTCGTTAACTTAATCATATCTGACTACTGTAACTGCAGGTGCTCCTCAAGGCGCTATCCTGGGACCAATCTCTTTAACTTAATCATATCTGACTAATGTAACTGCAGGTGCTCCTCAAGGCTCTACCCTGGGACCAAACTCTCTAACTTAATCATATCTGACTACTGTAACTGCAGGTGCTCTTCAAGGCTCTACCCTGGGACTAATTTCTTTAACTTAATCATATCTGACTAATGTAACTGCAGGTGTTCCTCAAGGCTTTATCTTGGGACCAATCTCTTTAACTTAATCATATCTGACTACTGTAACTGCAGGTGCTCCTCAAGGCTCTACCCTGGGACCAATCTCTTTAACTTAATCATTTCTGACTAATGTAACTGCAGGTGTTCCTCAAGGCTCTATCCTGGGACCAATCTCTTTAACTTAATCATATCTGACTAATGTAACTGCAGGTGTTCCTCAAGGCTCTATCCTGGGACCAATCTCGTTAACTTAATCATATCTGACTAATGTAACTGCAGGTGTTCCTCAAGGCTCTATCCTGGGACCAACCTCTTTAACTTAATCATATCTGACTACTGTAACTGCAGGTGTTCCTCAAGGCTCTACCCTGGGACCAATCTCTTTAATTTAATAATATCTGACTACTGTAACTGCAGGTTCTCTTCAAGGCTCTACCCTGGGACCAAACTCTTTAACTTAATCATATCTGACTAATGTAACTGCAGGTGTTCCTCAAGGCTCTACCCTGGGACCAAACTCTTTAACTTAATCATATCTGACTAATGTAACTGCAGGTGCTCCTCAAGGCTCTACCCTCGGACCAATCTCTTTAACTTAATAATATCTGACTACTGTAACTGCAGGTGTTCTCAAGGCGCTATCCTGGGACCAATCTCGTTAACTTAATCATATCTGACTAATGTAACTGCAGTTGCTCCTCAAGGCTCTATCCTGGGACCAATCTCTTTAACTTAATCATATCTGACTAATGTAACTGCAGGTGTTCCTCAAGGCTCTACCCTGGGACCAATCTCTTTAACTTAATCATATCTGACTAATGTAACTGCAGGTGCTCCTCAAGGCTCTATCCTGGGACCAATCTCTTTAACTTAATCATATCTGACTAATGTAACTGCAGGTGCTCCTCAAGGCTCTACCCTGGGACCAATCTCTTTAACTTAATCATATCTGACTAATGTAACTGCAGGTGCTCCTCAAGGCTCTACCCTGGGACAGATTCTATTTAACTTAATCATATCTGACTAATGTAACTGCAGGTGTTCCTCAAGGCTCTACCCTGGGACCAATCTCTTTAACTTAATCATATCTGACTACTGTAACTGCAGGTGTTCCTCAAGGCTCTACCCTGGGACAGATTCTATTTAACTTAATCATATCTGACTACTGTAACTGCAGGTGTTCCTCAAGGCTCTACCCTGGGACAGATTCTCTTTAACTTAATCATATCTGACTACTGTAACTGCAGGTGTTCCTCAAGGCTCTACACTGGGACCGATTCTATTTAACTTAATCATATCTGACTACTGTAACTGCAGGTAATCCTCAAGGCTCTATCCTGGGACGAATCTCTTTAACTTAATCATATCTGACTACTGTAACTGCAGGTGCTCTTCAAGGCTCTACCCTGGGACCAATCTCTTTAACTTAATCATATCTGACTAATGTAACTGCAGGTGTTCCTCAAGGCTCTACCCTGGGACCAAACTCTTTAACTTAATCATATCTGACTAATGTAACTGCAGGTGCTCCTCAAGGCTCTACCCTCGGACCAATCTCTTTAACTTAATAATATCTGACTACTGTAACTGCAGGTGTTCTCAAGGCGCTATCCTGGGACCAATCTCGTTAACTTAATCATATCTGACTAATGTAACTGCAGTTGCTCCTCAAGGCTCTATCCTGGGACCAATCTCTTTAACTTAATCATATCTGACTAATGTAACTGCAGGTGTTCCTCAAGGCTCTACCCTGGGACCAATCTCTTTAACTTAATCATATCTGACTAATGTAACTGCAGGTGTTCCTCAAGGCTCTATCCTGGGACCAATCTCTTTAACTTAATCATATCTGACTAATGTAACTGCAGGTGCTCCTCAAGGCTCTACCCTGGGACCAATCTCTTTAACTTAATCATATCTGACTAATGTAACTGCAGGTGCTCCTCAAGGCTCTACCCTGGGACAGATTCTATTTAACTTAATCATATCTGACTAATGTAACTGCAGGTGTTCCTCAAGGCTCTACCCTGGGACCAATCTCTTTAACTTAATCATATCTGACTACTGTAACTGCAGGTGTTCCTCAAGGCTCTACCCTGGGACAGATTCTATTTAACTTAATCATATCTGACTACTGTAACTGCAGGTGTTCCTCAAGGCTCTACCCTGGGACAGATTCTCTTTAACTTAATCATATCTGACTACTGTAACTGCAGGTGTTCCTCAAGGCTCTACACTGGGACCGATTCTATTTAACTTAATCATATCTGACTACTGTAACTGCAGGTAATCCTCAAGGCTCTATCCTGGGACCAATCTCTTTAACTTAATCATATCTGACTACTGTAACTGCAGGTGCTCTTCAAGGCTCTACCCTGGGACCAATCTCTTTAACTTAATCATATCTGACTAATGTTACTGCAGGTGTTCCTCAAGGCTCTACCCTGGGACCAATCTCTTTAACTTAATCATATCTGACTACTGTAACTGCAGGTGTTCCTCAAGGCGCTATCCTGGGACCAATCTTTTTAAATTAATCATATCTGACTACTGTAACTGCAGGTGTTCCTCAAGGCTCTAACCCTTGGGACCAATCTCTTTAACTTAATCATATGTGACTACTGTAAATGCAGGTGCTCCTCAAGGCTCTACCCTGGGACCAATCTCTTTAACTTAATCATATCTGACTAATGTAACTGCAGGTGCTCCTCAAGGCTCTACCCTGGGACCAAACTCTTTAACTTAATCATATCTGACTACTGTAACTGCAGGTGTTCTCAAGGCGCTATCCTGGGACCGATTCTCTTTAACTTAATCATATCTGACTACTGTAACTGCAGGTGTTCTCAAGGCTCTACCCTGGGACCAATCTCTTTAACTTAATCATATCTGACTAATGTAACTGCAGGTGTTCCTCAAGGCTCTACCCTGGGACCAATCTCTTTAACTTAATCATATCTGACTAATGTAACTGCAGGTGCTCCTCAAGGCTCTATCCTGGGACCAATCTCTTTAACTTAATCATATCTGACTAATGTAACTGCAGTTGCTCCTCAAGGCTCTACCCTGGGACCAATCTCTTTAGCTTAATCATATCTGACTAATGTAACTGCAGGTGCTCCTCAAGGCTCTACCCTGGGACAGATTCTATTTAACTTAATCATATCTGACTAATGTAACTGCAGGTGTTCCTCAAGGCTCTACCCTGGGACAGATTCTATTTAACTTAATCATATCTGACTAATGTAACTGCAGGTGTTCCTCAAGGCTCTACCCTGGGACAGATTCTATTTAACTTAATCATATCTGACTAATGTAACTGCAGGTGTTCCTCAAGGCTCTACCCTGGGACAGATTCTATTTAACTTAATCATATCTGACTAATGTAACTGTAGGTGTTCTCAAGGCTCTACCCTGGGACCAATCTCGTTAACTTAATCATATCTGACTACTGTAACTGCAGGTGCTCCTCAAGGCGCTATCCTGGGACCAATCTCTTTAACTTAATCATATCTGACTAATGTAACTGCAGGTGCTCCTCAAGGCTCTACCCTGGGACCAAACTCTTTAACTTAATCATATCTGACTACTGTAACTGCAGGTGCTCTTCAAGGCTCTACCCTGGGACTAATTTCTTTAACTTAATCATATCTGACTAATGTAACTGCAGGTGTTCCTCAAGGCTCTATCCTGGGACCAATCTCTTTAACTTAATCATATCTGACTACTGTAACTGCAGGTGCTCCTCAAGGCTCTACCCTGGGACCAATCTCTTTAACTTAATCATTTCTGACTAATGTAACTGCAGGTGTTCCTCAAGGCTCTATCCTGGGACCAATCTCTTTAACTTAATCATATCTGACTAATGTAACTGCAGGTGTTCCTCAAGGCTCTATCCTGGGACCAATCTCGTTAACTTAATCATATCTGACTAATGTAACTGCAGGTGTTCCTCAAGGCTCTATCCTGGGACCAACCTCTTTAACTTAATCATATCTGACTACTGTAACTGCAGGTGTTCCTCAAGGCTCTACCCTGGGACCAATCTCTTTAATTTAATAATATCTGACTACTGTAACTGCAGGTTCTCTTCAAGGCTCTACCCTGGGACCAAACTCTTTAACTTAATCATATCTGACTAATGTAACTGCAGGTGTTCCTCAAGGCTCTACCCTGGGACCAAACTCTTTAACTTAATCATATCTGACTAATGTAACTGCAGGTGCTCCTCAAGGCTCTACCCTCGGACCAATCTCTTTAACTTAATAATATCTGACTACTGTAACTGCAGGTGTTCTCAAGGCGCTATCCTGGGACCAATCTTGTTAACTTAATCATATCTGACTAATGTAACTGCAGTTGCTCCTCAAGGCTCTATCCTGGGACCAATCTCTTTAACTTAATCATATCTGACTAATGTAACTGCAGGTGTTCCTCAAGGCTCTACCCTGGGACCAATCTCTTTAACTTAATCATATCTGACTAATGTAACTGCAGGTGTTCCTCAAGGCTCTATCCTGGGACCAATCTCTTTAACTTAATCATATCTGACTAATGTAACTGCAGGTGCTCCTCAAGGCTCTACCCTGGGACCAATCTCTTTAACTTAATCATATCTGACTAATGTAACTGCAGGTGCTCCTCAAGGCTCTACCCTGGGACAGATTCTATTTAACTTAATCATATCTGACTAATGTAACTGCAGGTGTTCCTCAAGGCTCTACCCTGGGACCAATCTCTTTAACTTAATCATATCTGACTACTGTAACTGCAGGTGTTCCTCAAGGCTCTACCCTGGGACAGATTCTATTTAACTTAATCATATCTGACTACTGTAACTGCAGGTGTTCCTCAAGGCTCTACCCTGGGACAGATTCTCTTTAACTTAATCATATCTGACTACTGTAACTGCAGGTGTTCCTCAAGGCTCTACACTGGGACCGATTCTATTTAACTTAATCATATCTGACTACTGTAACTGCAGGTAATCCTCAAGGCTCTATCCTGGGACCAATCTCTTTAACTTAATCATATCTGACTACTGTAACTGCAGGTGCTCTTCAAGGCTCTACCCTGGGACCAATCTCTTTAACTTAATCATATCTGACTAATGTTACTGCAGGTGTTCCTCAAGGCTCTACCCTGGGACCAATCTCTTTAACTTAATCATATCTGACTACTGTAACTGCAGGTGTTCCTCAAGGCGCTATCCTGGGACCAATCTTTTTAAATTAATCATATCTGACTACTGTAACTGCAGGTGTTCCTCAAGGCTCTAACCCTTGGGACCAATCTCTTTAACTTAATCATATGTGACTACTGTAAATGCAGGTGCTCCTCAAGGCTCTACCCTGGGACCAATCTCTTTAACTTAATCATATCTGACTAATGTAACTGCAGGTGCTCCTCAAGGCTCTACCCTGGGACCAAACTCTTTAACTTAATCATATCTGACTACTGTAACTGCAGGTGTTCTCAAGGCGCTATCCTGGGACCGATTCTCTTTAACTTAATCATATCTGACTACTGTAACTGCAGGTGTTCTCAAGCCTCTACCCTGGGACCAATCTCTTTAACTTAATCATATCTGACTAATGTAACTGCAGGTGTTCCTCAAGGCTCTACCCTGGGACCAATCTCTTTAAATTAATCATATCTGACTAATGTAACTGCAGGTGCTCCTCAAGGCTCTATCCTGGGACCAATCTCTTTAACTTAATCATATCTGACTAATGTAACTGCAGTTGCTCCTCAAGGCTCTACCCTGGGACCAATCTCTTTAGCTTAATCATATCTGACTAATGTAACTGCAGGTGCTCCTCAAGGCTCTACCCTGGGACAGATTATATTTAACTTAATCATATCTGACTAATGTAACTGCAGGTGTTCCTCAAGGCTCTACCCTGGGACCAATCTCTTTAACTTAATCATATCTTACTACTGTAACTGCAGGTGTTCCTCAAGGCTCTACCCTGGGACAGATTCTCTTTAACTTAATCATATCTGACTAATGTAACTGCAGGTGTTCCTCAAGGCTCTACCCTGGGACAGATTCTATTTAACTTAATCATATCTGACTAATGTAAATGCAGGTGTTCCTCAAGGCTCTACCCTGGGACAGATTCTATTTAACTTAATCATATCTGACTAATGTAACTGCAGGTGTTCCTCAAGGCTCTACCCTGGGACAGATTCTATTTAACTTAATCATATCTGACTAATGTAACTGCAGGTGTTCCTCAAGGCTCTACCCTGGGACAGATTCTATTTAACTTAATCATATCTGACTAATGTAACTGTAGGTGTTCTCAAGGCTCTACCCTGCGACCAATCTCGTTAACTTAATCATATCTGACTACTGTAACTGCAGGTGCTCCTCAAGGCGCTATCCTGGGACCAATCTCTTTAACTTAATCATATCTGACTAATGTAACTGCAGGTGCTCCTCAAGGCTCTACCCTGGGACCAAACTCTCTAACTTAATCATATCTGACTACTGTAACTGCAGGTGCTCTTCAAGGCTCTACCCTGGGACTAATTTCTTTAACTTAATCATATCTGACTAATGTAAATGCAGGTGTTCCTCAAGGCTTTATCTTGGGACCAATCTCTTTAACTTAATCATATCTGACTACTGTAACTGCAGGTGCTCCTCAAGGCTCTACCCTGGGACCAATCTCTTTAACTTAATCATATCTGACTACTGTAACTGCAGGTGCTCCTCAAGGCTCTACCCTGGGACCAATCTCTTTAACTTAATCATTTCTGACTAATGTAACTGCAGGTGTTCCTCAAGGCTCTATCCTGGGACCAATCTCTTTAACTTAATCATATCTGACTAATGTAACTGCAGGTGTTCCTCAAGGCTCTATCCTGGGACCAACCTCTTTAACTTAATCATATCTGACTACTGTAACTGCAGGTGTTCCTCAAGGCTCTACCCTGGGACCAATCTCTTTAATTTAATAATATCTGACTACTGTAACTGCAGGTTCTCTTCAAGGCTCTACCCTGGGACCAAACTCTTTAACTTAATCATATCTGACTAATGTAACTGCAGGTGTTCCTCAAGGCTCTACCCTGGGACCAAACTCTTTAACTTAATCATATCTGACTAATGTAACTGCAGGTGCTCCTCAAGGCTCTACCCTCGGACCAATCTCTTTAACTTAATAATATCTGACTACTGTAACTGCAGGTGTTCTCAAGGCGCTATCCTGGGACCAATCTCGTTAACTTAATCATATCTGACTAATGTAACTGCAGTTGCTCCTCAAGGCTCTATCCTGGGACCAATCTCTTTAACTTAAGAATATCTGACTAATGTAACTGCAGGTGTTCCTCAAGGCTCTACCCTGGGACCAATCTCTTTAACTTAATCATATCTGACTAATGTAACTGCAGGTGCTCCTCAAGGCTCTATCCTGGGACCAATCTCTTTAACTTAATCATATCTGACTAATGTAACTGCAGGTGCTCCTCAAGGCTCTACCCTGGGACCAATCTCTTTAACTTAATCATATCTGACTAATGTAACTGCAGGTGCTCCTCAAGGCTCTACCCTGGGACAGATTCTATTTAACTTAATCATATCTGACTAATGTAACTGCAGGTGTTCCTCAAGGCTCTACCCTGGGACCAATCTCTTTAACTTAATCATATCTGACTACTGTAACTGCAGGTGTTCCTCAAGGCTCTACCCTGGGACAGATTCTATTTAACTTAATCATATCTGACTACTGTAACTGCAGGTGTTCCTCAAGGCTCTACCCTGGGACAGATTCTCTTTAACTTAATCATATCTGACTACTGTAACTGCAGGTGTTCCTCAAGGCTCTACACTGGGACCGATTCTATTTAACTTAATCATATCTGACTACTGTAACTGCAGGTAATCCTCAAGGCTCTATCCTGGGACGAATCTCTTTAACTTAATCATATCTGACTACTGTAACTGCAGGTGCTCTTCAAGGCTCTACCCTGGGACCAATCTCTTTAACTTAATCATATCTGACTAATGTAACTGCAGGTGTTCCTCAAGGCTCTACCCTGGGACCAAACTCTTTAACTTAATCATATCTGACTAATGTAACTGCAGGTGCTCCTCAAGGCTCTACCCTCGGACCAATCTCTTTAACTTAATAATATCTGACTACTGTAACTGCAGGTGTTCTCAAGGCGCTATCCTGGGACCAATCTCGTTAACTTAATCATATCTGACTAATGTAACTGCAGTTGCTCCTCAAGGCTCTATCCTGGGACCAATCTCTTTAACTTAATCATATCTGACTAATGTAACTGCAGGTGTTCCTCAAGGCTCTACCCTGGGACCAATCTCTTTAACTTAATCATATCTGACTAATGTAACTGCAGGTGTTCCTCAAGGCTCTATCCTGGGACCAATCTCTTTAACTTAATCATATCTGACTAATGTAACTGCAGGTGCTCCTCAAGGCTCTACCCTGGGACCAATCTCTTTAACTTAATCATATCTGACTAATGTAACTGCAGGTGCTCCTCAAGGCTCTACCCTGGGACAGATTCTATTTAACTTAATCATATCTGACTAATGTAACTGCAGGTGTTCCTCAAGGCTCTACCCTGGGACCAATCTCTTTAACTTAATCATATCTGACTACTGTAACTGCAGGTGTTCCTCAAGGCTCTACCCTGGGACAGATTCTATTTAACTTAATCATATCTGACTACTGTAACTGCAGGTGTTCCTCAAGGCTCTACCCTGGGACAGATTCTCTTTAACTTAATCATATCTGACTACTGTAACTGCAGGTGTTCCTCAAGGCTCTACACTGGGACCGATTCTATTTAACTTAATCATATCTGACTACTGTAACTGCAGGTAATCCTCAAGGCTCTATCCTGGGACCAATCTCTTTAACTTAATCATATCTGACTACTGTAACTGCAGGTGCTCTTCAAGGCTCTACCCTGGGACCAATCTCTTTAACTTAATCATATCTGACTAATGTTACTGCAGGTGTTCCTCAAGGCTCTACCCTGGGACCAATCTCTTTAACTTAATCATATCTGACTACTGTAACTGCAGGTGTTCCTCAAGGCGCTATCCTGGGACCAATCTTTTTAAATTAATCATATCTGACTACTGTAACTGCAGGTGTTCCTCAAGGCGCTATCCTGGGACCAATCTCTTTAACTTAATCATATCTGACTAATGTAACTGCAGGTGCTCCTCAAGGCTCTACCCTGGGACCAAACTCTCTAACTTAATCATATCTGACTACTGTAACTGCAGGTGCTCTTCAAGGCTCTACCCTGGGACTAATTTCTTTAACTTAATCATATCTGACTAATGTAACTGCAGGTGTTCCTCAAGGCTCTATCCTGGGACCAATCTCTTTAACTTAATCATATCTGACTACTGTAACTGCAGGTGCTCCTCAAGGCTCTACCCTGGGACCAATCTCTTTAACTTAATCATTTCTGACTAATGTAACTGCAGGTGTTCCTCAAGGCTCTATCCTGGGACCAATCTCTTTAACTTAATCATATCTGACTAATGTAACTGCAGGTGTTCCTCAAGGCTCTATCCTGGGACCAATCTCGTTAACTTAATCATATCTGACTAATGTAACTGCAGGTGTTCCTCAAGGCTCTATCCTGGGACCAACCTCTTTAACTTAATCATATCTGACTACTGTAACTGCAGGTGTTCCTCAAGGCTCTACCCTGGGACCAAACTCTTTAATTTAATAATATCTGACTACTGTAACTGCAGGTTCTCTTCAAGGCTCTACCCTGGGACCAAACTCTTTAACTTAATCATATCTGACTAATGTAACTGCAGGTGTTCCTCAAGGCTCTACCCTGGGACCAAACTCTTTAACTTAATCATATCTGACTAATGTAACTGCAGGTGCTCCTCAAGGCTCTACCCTCGGACCAATCTCTTTAACTTAATAATATCTGACTACTGTAACTGCAGGTGTTCTCAAGGCGCTATCCTGGGACCAATCTCGTTAACTTAATCATATCTGACTACTGTAACTGCAGGTGCTCTTCAAGGCTCTACCCTGGGACCAATCTCTTTAACTTAATCATATCTGACTAATGTTACTGCAGGTGTTCCTCAAGGCTCTACCCTGGGACCAATCTCTTTAACTTAATCATATCTGACTACTGTAACTGCAGGTGTTCCTCAAGGCGCTATCCTGGGACCAATCTTTTTAAATTAATCATATCTGACTACTGTAACTGCAGGTGTTCCTCAAGGCTCTAACCCTTGGGACCAATCTCTTTAACTTAATCATATGTGACTACTGTAAATGCAGGTGCTCCTCAAGGCTCTACCCTGGGACCAATCTCTTTAACTTAATCATATCTGACTAATGTAACTGCAGGTGCTCCTCAAGGCTCTACCCTGGGACCAAACTCTTTAACTTAATCATATCTGACTACTGTAACTGCAGGTGTTCTCAAGGCGCTATCCTGGGACCGATTCTCTTTAACTTAATCACATCTGACTACTGTAACTGCAGGTGTTCTCAAGCCTCTACCCTGGGACCAATCTCTTTAACTTAATCATATCTGACTAATGTAACTGCAGGTGTTCCTCAAGGCTCTACTCTGGGACCAATCTCTTTAACTTAATCATATCTGACTAATGTAACTGCAGGTGCTCCTCAAGGCTCTATCCTGGGACCAATCTCTTTAACTTAATCATATCTGACTAATGTAACTGCAGTTGCTCCTCAAGGCTCTACCCTGGGACCAATCTCTTTAGCTTAATCATATCTGACTAATGTAACTGCAGGTGCTCCTCAAGGCTCTACCCTGGGACAGATTATATTTAACTTAATCATATCTGACTAATGTAACTGCAGGTGTTCCTCAAGGCTCTACCCTGGGACCAATCTCTTTAACTTAATCATATCTTACTACTGTAACTGCAGGTGTTCCTCAAGGCTCTACCCTGGGACAGATTCTCTTTAACTTAATCATATCTGACTAATGTAACTGCAGGTGTTCCTCAAGGCTCTACCCTGGGACAGATTCTATTTAACTTAATCATATCTGACTAATGTAAATGCAGGTGTTCCTCAAGGCTCTACCCTGGGACAGATTCTATTTAACTTAATCATATCTGACTAATGTAACTGCAGGTGTTCCTCAAGGCTCTACCCTGGGACAGATTCTATTTAACTTAATCATATCTGACTAATGTAACTGCAGGTGTTCCTCAAGGCTCTACCCTGGGACAGATTCTATTTAACTTAATCATATCTGACTAATGTAACTGTAGGTGTTCTCAAGGCTCTACCCTGCGACCAATCTCGTTAACTTAATCATATCTGACTACTGTAACTGCAGGTGCTCCTCAAGGCGCTATCCTGGGACCAATCTCTTTAACTTAATCATATCTGACTAATGTAACTGCAGGTGCTCCTCAAGGCTCTACCCTGGGACCAAACTCTCTAACTTAATCATATCTGACTACTGTAACTGCAGGTGCTCTTCAAGGCTCTACCCTGGGACTAATTTCTTTAACTTAATCATATCTGACTAATGTAACTGCAGGTGTTCCTCAAGGCTTTATCTTGGGACCAATCTCTTTAACTTAATCATATCTGACTACTGTAACTGCAGGTGCTCCTCAAGGCTCTACCCTGGGACCAATCTCTTTAACTTAATCATTTCTGACTAATGTAACTGCAGGTGTTCCTCAAGGCTCTATCCTGGGACCAATCTCTTTAACTTAATCATATCTGACTAATGTAACTGCAGGTGTTCCTCAAGGCTCTATCCTGGGACCAATCTCGTTAACTTAATCATATCTGACTAATGTAACTGCAGGTGTTCCTCAAGGCTCTATCCTTGGACCAACCTCTTTAACATAATCATATCTGACTACTGTAACTGCAGGTGTTCCTCAAGGCTCTACCCTGGGACCAATCTCTTTAATTTAATAATATCTGACTACTGTAACTGCAGGTTCTCTTCAAGGCTCTACCCTGGGACCAAACTCTTTAACTTAATCATATCTGACTAATGTAACTGCAGGTGTTCCTCAAGGCTCTACCCTGGGACCAAACTCTTTAACTTAATCATATCTGACTAATGTAACTGCAGGTGCTCCTCAAGGCTCTACCCTCGGACCAATCTCTTTAACTTAATAATATCTGACTACTGTAACTGCAGGTGTTCTCAAGGCGCTATCCTGGGACCAATCTCGTTAACTTAATCATATCTGACTAATCTAACTGCAGTTGCTCCTCAAGGCTCTATCCTGGGACCAATCTCTTTAACTTAATCATATCTGACTAATGTAACTGCAGGTGTTCCTCAAGGCTCTACCCTGGGACCAATCTCTTTAACTTAATCATATCTGACTAATGTAACTGCAGGTGCTCCTCAAGGCTCTATCCTGGGACCAATCTCTTTAACTTAATCATATCTGACTAATGTAACTGCAGGTGCTCCTCAAGGCTCTACCCTGGGACCAATCTCTTTAACTTAATCATATCTGACTAATGTAACTGCAGGTGCTCCTCAAGGCTCTACCCTGGGACAGATTCTATTTAACTTAATCATATCTGACTAATGTAACTGCAGGTGTTCCTCAAGGCTCTACCCTGGGACCAATCTCATTAACTTAATCATATCTGACTACTGTAACTGCAGGTGTTCCTCAAGGCTCTACCCTGGGACAGATTCTATTTAACTTAATCATATCTGACTACTGTAACTGCAGGTGTTCCTCAAGGCTCTACCCTGGGACAGATTCTCTTTAACTTAATCATATCTGACTACTGTAACTGCAGGTGTTCCTCAAGGCTCTACACTGGGACCGATTCTATTTAACTTAATCATATCTGACTACTGTAACTGCAGGTAATCCTCAAGGCTCTATCCTGGGACGAATCTCTTTAACTTAATCATATCTGACTACTGTAACTGCAGGTGCTCTTCAAGGCTCTACCCTGGGACCAATCTCTTTAACTTAATCATATCTGACTAATGTAACTGCAGGTGTTCCTCAAGGCTCTACCCTGGGACCAAACTCTTTAACTTAATCATATCTGACTAATGTAACTGCAGGTGCTCCTCAAGGCTCTACCCTCGGACCAATCTCTTTAACTTAATAATATCTGACTACTGTAACTGCAGGTGTTCTCAAGGCGCTATCCTGGGACCAATCTCGTTAACTTAATCATATCTGACTAATGTAACTGCAGTTGCTCCTCAAGGCTCTATCCTGGGACCAATCTCTTTAACTTAATCATATCTGACTAATGTAACTGCAGGTGTTCCTCAAGGCTCTACCCTGGGACCAATCTCTTTAACTTAATCATATCTGACTAATGTAACTGCAGGTGCTCCTCAAGGCTCTACCCTGGGACAGATTCTATTTAACTTAATCATATCTGACTAATGTAACTGCAGGTGTTCCTCAAGGCTCTACCCTGGGACCAATCTCTTTAACTTAATCATATCTGACTACTGTAACTGCAGGTGTTCCTCAAGGCTCTACCCTGGGACAGATTCTATTTAACTTAATCATATCTGACTACTGTAACTGCAGGTGTTCCTCAAGGCTCTACCCTGGGACAGATTCTCTTTAACTTAATCATATCTGACTACTGTAACTGCAGGTGTTCCTCAAGGCTCTACACTGGGACCGATTCTATTTAACTTAATCATATCTGACTACTGTAACTGCAGGTAATCCTCAAGGCTCTATCCTGGGACCAATCTCTTTAACTTAATCATATCTGACTACTGTAACTGCAGGTGCTCTTCAAGGCTCTACCCTGGGACCAATCTCTTTAACTTAATCATATCTGACTAATGTTACTGCAGGTGTTCCTCAAGGCTCTACCCTGGGACCAATCTCTTTAACTTAATCATATCTGACTACTGTAACTGCAGGTGTTCCTCAAGGCGCTATCCTGGGACCAATCTTTTTAAATTAATCATATCTGACTACTGTAACTGCAGGTGTTCCTCAAGGCGCTATCCTGGGACCAATCTCTTTAACTTAATCATATCTGACTAATGTAACTGCAGGTGCTCCTCAAGGCTCTACCCTGGGACCAAACTCTCTAACTTAATCATATCTGACTACTGTAACTGCAGGTGCTCTTCAAGGCTCTACCCTGGGACTAATTTCTTTAACTTAATCATATCTGACTAATGTAACTGCAGGTGTTCCTCAAGGCTCTATCCTGGGACCAATCGCTTTAACTTAATCATATCTGACTACTGTAACTGCAGGTGCTCCTCAAGGCTCTACCCTGGGACCAATCTCTTTAACTTAATCATTTCTGACTAATGTAACTGCAGGTGTTCCTCAAGGCTCTATCCTGGGACCAATCTCTTTAACTTAATCATATCTGACTAATGTAACTGCAGGTGTTCCTCAAGGCTCTATCCTGGGACCAATCTCGTTAACTTAATCATATCTGACTAATGTAACTGCAGGTGTTCCTCAAGGCTCTATCCTGGGACCAACCTCTTTAACTTAATCATATCTGACTACTGTAACTGCAGGTGTTCCTCAAGGCTCTACCCTGGGACCAATCTCTTTAATTTAATAATATCTGACTACTGTAACTGCAGGTTCTCTTCAAGGCTCTACCCTGGGACCAAACTCTTTAACTTAATCATATCTGACTAATGTAACTGCAGGTGTTCCTCAAGGCTCTACCCTGGGACCAAACTCTTTAACTTAATCATATCTGACTAATGTAACTGCAGGTGCTCCTCAAGGCTCTACCCTCGGACCAATCTCTTTAACTTAATAATATCTGACTACTGTAACTGCAGGTGTTCTCAAGGCGCTATCCTGGGACCAATCTCGTTAACTTAATCATATCTGACTAATGTAACTGCAGTTGCTCCTCAAGGCTCTATCCTGGGACCAATCTCTTTAACTTAATCATATCTGACTAATGTAACTGCAGGTGTTCCTCAAGGCTCTACCCTGGGACCAATCTCTTTAACTTAATCATATCTGACTAATGTAACTGCAGGTGCTCCTCAAGGCTCTATCCTGGGACCAATCTCTTTAACTTAATCATATCTGACTAATGTAACTGCAGGTGCTCCTCAAGGCGCTATCCTGGGACCAATCTCTTTAACTTAATCATATCTGACTAATGTAACTGCAGGTGCTCCTCAAGGCTCTACCCTGGGACCAAACTCTCTAACTTAATCATATCTGACTACTGTAACTGCAGGTGCTCTTCAAGGCTCTACCCTGGGACTAATTTCTTTAACTTAATCATATCTGACTAATGTAACTGCAGGTGTTCCTCAAGGCTCTATCCTGGGACCAATCTCTTTAACTTAATCATATCTGACTACTGTAACTGCAGGTGCTCCTCAAGGCTCTACCCTGGGACCAATCTCTTTAACTTAATCATTTCTGACTAATGTAACTGCAGGTGTTCCTCAAGGCTCTATCCTGGGACCAATCTCTTTAACTTAATCATATCTGACTAATGTAACTGCAGGTGTTCCTCAAGGCTCTATCCTGGGACCAATCTCGTTAACTTAATCATATCTGACTAATGTAACTGCAGGTGTTCCTCAAGGCTCTATCCTGGGACCAACCTCTTTAACTTAATCATATCTGACTACTGTAACTGCAGGTGTTCCTCAAGGCTCTACCCTGGGACCAATCTCTTTAATTTAATAATATCTGACTACTGTAACTGCAGGTTCTCTTCAAGGCTCTACCCTGGGACCAAACTCTTTAACTTAATCATATCTGACTAATGTAACTGCAGGTGTTCCTCAAGGCTCTACCCTGGGACCAAACTCTTTAACTTAATCATATCTGACTAATGTAACTGCAGGTGCTCCTCAAGGCTCTACCCTCGGACCAATCTCTTTAACTTAATAATATCTGACTACTCAAACTGCAGGTGTTCTCAAGGCGCTATCCTGGGACCAATCTCGTTAACTTAATCATATCTGACTAATGTAACTGCAGTTGCTCCTCAAGGCTCTATCCTGGGACCAATCTCTTTAACTTAATCATATCTGACTAATGTAACTGCAGGTGTTCCTCAAGGCTCTACCCTGGGACCAATCTCTTTAACTTAATCATATCTGACTAATGTAACTGCAGGTGCTCCTCAAGGCTCTATCCTGGGACCAATCTCTTTAACTTAATCATATCTGACTAATGTAACTGCAGGTGCTCCTCAAGGCTCTACCCTGGGACCAATCTCTTTAACTTAATCATATCTGACTAATGTAACTGCAGGTGCTCCTCAAGGCTCTACCCTGGGACAGATTCTATTTAACTTAATCATATCTGACTAATGTAACTGCAGGTGTTCCTCAAGGCTCTACCCTGGGACCAATCTCTTTAACTTAATCATATCTGACTACTGTAACTGCAGGTGTTCCTCAAGGCTCTACCCTGGGACAGATTCTATTTAACTTAATCATATCTGACTACTGTAACTGCAGGTGTTCCTCAAGGCTCTACCCTGGGACAGATTCTCTTTAACTTAATCATATCTGACTACTGTAACTGCAGGTGTTCCTCAAGGCTCTACACTGGGACCGATTCTATTTAACTTAATCATATCTGACTACTGTAACTGCAGGTAATCCTCAAGGCTCTATCCTGGGACGAATCTCTTTAACTTAATCATATCTGACTACTGTAACTGCAGGTGCTCTTCAAGGCTCTACCCTGGGACCAATCTCTTTAACTTAATCATATCTGACTAATGTAACTGCAGGTGTTCCTCAAGGCTCTACCCTGGGACCAATCTCTTTAACTTAATCATATCTGACTACTGTAACTGCAGGTGTTCCTCAAGGCGCTATCCTGGGACCAATCTTTTTAACTTAATCATATCTGACTACTGTAACTGCAGGTGTTCCTCAAGGCTCTAACCCTTGGGACCAATCTCTTTAACTTAATCATATGTGACTACTGTAAATGCAGGTGCTCCTCAAGTCTCTACCCTGGGACCAATCTCTTTAACTTAATCATATCTGACTAATGTAACTGCAGGTGCTCCTCAAGGCTCTACCCTGGGACCAAACTCTTTAACTTAATCATATCTGACTACTGTAACTGCAGGTGTTCTCAAGGCGCTATCCTGGGACCGATTCTCTTTAACTTAATCATATCTGACTACTGTAACTGCAGGTGTTCTCAAGGCTCTACCCTGGGACCAATCTCTTTAACTTAATCATTTCTGACTAATGTAACTGCAGGTGTTCCTCAAGGCTCTACCCTGGGACCAATCTCTTTAACTTAATCATATCTGACTAATGTAACTGCAGGTGCTCCTCAAGGCTCTATCCTGGGACCAATCTCTTTAACTTAATCATATCTGACTAATGTAACTGCAGTTGCTCCTCAAGGCTCTACCCTGGGACCAATCTCTTTAGCTTAATCATATCTGACTAATGTAACTGCAGGTGCTCCTCAAGGCTCTACCCTGGGACAGATTATATTTAACTTAATCATATCTGACTAATGTAACTGCAGGTGTTCCTCAAGGCTCTACCCTGGGACCAATCTCTTTAACTTAATCATATCTTACTACTGTAACTGCAGGTGTTCCTCAAGGCTCTACCCTGGGACAGATTCTCTTTAACTTAATCATATCTGACTAATGTAACTGCAGGTGTTCCTCAAGGCTCTACCCTGGGACAGATTCTATTTAACTTAATCATATCTGACTAATGTAAATGCAGGTGTTCCTCAAGGCTCTACCCTGGGACAGATTCTATTTAACTTAATCATATCTGACTAATGTAACTGCAGGTGTTCCTCAAGGCTCTACCCTGGGACAGATTCTATTTAACTTAATCATATCTGACTAATGTAACTGCAGGTGTTCCTCAAGGCTCTACCCTGGGACAGATTCTATTTAACTTAATCATATCTGACTAATGTAACTGTAGGTGTTCTCAAGGCTCTACCCTGCGACCAATCTCGTTAACTTAATCATATCTGACTACTGTAACTGCAGGTGCTCCTCAAGGCGCTATCCTGGGACCAATCTCTTTAACTTAATCATATCTGACTAATGTAACTGCAGGTGCTCCTCAAGGCTCTACCCTGGGACCAAACTCTCTAACTTAATCATATCTGACTACTGTAACTGCAGGTGCTCTTCAAGGCTCTACCCTGGGACTAATTTCTTTAACTTAATCATATCTGACTAATGTAAATGCAGGTGTTCCTCAAGGCTTTATCTTGGGACCAATCTCTTTAACTTAATCATATCTGACTACTGTAACTGCAGGTGCTCCTCAAGGCTCTACCCTGGGACCAATCTCTTTAACTTAATCATTTCTGACTAATGTAACTGCAGGTGTTCCTCAAGGCTCTATCCTGGGACCAATCTCTTTAACTTAATCATATCTGACTAATGTAACTGCAGGTGTTCCTCAAGGCTCTATCCTGGGACCAATCTCGTTAACTTAATCATATCTGACTAATGTAACTGCAGGTGTTCCTCAAGGCTCTATCCTGGGACCAACCTCTTTAACTTAATCATATCTGACTACTGTAACTGCAGGTGTTCCTCAAGGCTCTACCCTGGGACCAATCTCTTTAATTTAATAATATCTGACTACTGTAACTGCAGGTTCTCTTCAAGGCTCTACCCTGGGACCAAACTCTTTAACTTAATCATATCTGACTAATGTAACTGCAGGTGTTCCTCAAGGCTCTACCCTGGGACCAAACTCTTTAACTTAATCATATCTGACTAATGTAACTGCAGGTGCTCCTCAAGGCTCTACCCTCGGACCAATCTCTTTAACTTAATAATATCTGACTACTGTAACTGCAGGTGTTCTCAAGGCGCTATCCTGGGACCAATCTCGTTAACTTAATCATATCTGACTAATGTAACTGCAGTTGCTCCTCAAGGCTCTATCCTGGGACCAATCTCTTTAACTTAATCATATCTGACTAATGTAACTGCAGGTGTTCCTCAAGGCTCTACCCTGGGACCAATCTCTTTAACTTAATCATATCTGACTAATGTAACTGCAGGTGCTCCTCAAGGCTCTATCCTGGGAGCAATCTCTTTAACTTAATCATATCTGACTAATGTAACTGCAGGTGCTCCTCAAGGCTCTACCCTGGGACCAATCTCTTTAACTTAATCATATCTGACTAATGTAACTGCAGGTGCTCCTCAAGGCTCTACCCTGGGACAGATTCTATTTAACTTAATCATATCTGACTAATGTAACTGCAGGTGTTCCTCAAGGCTCTACCCTGGGACCAATCTCTTTAACTTAATCATATCTGACTACTGTAACTGCAGGTGTTCCTCAAGGCTCTACCCTGGGACAGATTCTATTTAACTTAATCATATCTGACTACTGTAACTGCAGGTGTTCCTCAAGGCTCTACCCTGGGACAGATTCTCTTTAACTTAATCATATCTGACTACTGTAACTGCAGGTGTTCCTCAAGGCTCTACACTGGGACCGATTCTATTTAACTTAATCATATCTGACTACTGTAACTGCAGGTAATCCTCAAGGCTCTATCCTGGGACGAATCTCTTTAACTTAATCATATCTGACTACTGTAACTGCAGGTGCTCTTCAAGGCTCTACCCTGGGACCAATCTCTTTAACTTAATCATATCTGACTAATGTAACTGCAGGTGTTCCTCAAGGCTCTACCCTGGGACCAAACTCTTTAACTTAATCATATCTGACTAATGTAACTGCAGGTGCTCCTCAAGGCTCTACCCTCGGACCAATCTCTTTAACTTAATAATATCTGACTACTGTAACTGCAGGTGTTCTCAAGGCGCTATCCTGGGACCAATCTCGTTAACTTAATCATATCTGACTAATGTAACTGCAGTTGCTCCTCAAGGCTCTATCCTGGGACCAATCTCTTTAACTTAATCATATCTGACTAATGTAACTGCAGGTGTTCCTCAAGGCTCTACCCTGGGACCAATCTCTTTAACTTAATCATATCTGACTAATGTAACTGCAGGTGTTCCTCAAGGCTCTATCCTGGGACCAATCTCTTTAACTTAATCATATCTGACTAATGTAACTGCAGGTGCTCCTCAAGGCTCTACCCTGGGACCAATCTCTTTAACTTAATCATATCTGACTAATGTAACTGCAGGTGCTCCTCAAGGCTCTACCCTGGGACAGATTCTATTTAACTTAATCATATCTGACTAATGTAACTGCAGGTGTTCCTCAAGGCTCTACCCTGGGACCAATCTCTTTAACTTAATCATATCTGACTACTGTAACTGCAGGTGTTCCTCAAGGCTCTACCCTGGGACAGATTCTATTTAACTTAATCATATCTGACTACTGTAACTGCAGGTGTTCCTCAAGGCTCTACCCTGGGACAGATTCTCTTTAACTTAATCATATCTGACTACTGTAACTGCAGGTGTTCCTCAAGGCTCTACACTGGGACCGATTCTATTTAACTTAATCATATCTGACTACTGTAACTGCAGCTAATCCTCAAGGCTCTATCCTGGGACCAATCTCTTTAACTTAATCATATCTGACTACTGTAACTGCAGGTGCTCTTCAAGGCTCTACCCTGGGACCAATCTCTTTAACTTAATCATATCTGACTAATGTTACTGCAGGTGTTCCTCAAGGCTCTACCCTGGGACCAATCTCTTTAACTTAATCATATCTGACTACTGTAACTGCAGGTGTTCCTCAAGGCGCTATCCTGGGACCAATCTTTTTAAATTAATCATATCTGACTACTGTAACTGCAGGTGTTCCTCAAGGCGCTATCCTGGGACCAATCTCTTTAACTTAATCATATCTGACTAATGTAACTGCAGGTGCTCCTCAAGGCTCTACCCTGGGACCAAACTCTCTAACTTAATCATATCTGACTACTGTAACTTCAGGTGCTCTTCAAGGCTCTACCCTGGGACTAATTTCTTTAACTTAATCATATCTGACTAATGTAACTGCAGGTGTTCCTCAAGGCTCTATCCTGGGACCAATCTCTTTAACTTAATCATATCTGACTACTGTAACTGCAGGTGCTCCTCAAGGCTCTACCCTGGGACCAATCTCTTTAACTTAATCATTTCTGACTAATGTAACTGCAGGTGTTCCTCAAGGCTCTATCCTGGGACCAATCTCTTTAACTTAATCATATCTGACTAATGTAACTGCAGGTGTTCCTCAAGGCTCTATCCTGGGACCAATCTCGTTAACTTAATCATATCTGACTAATGTAACTGCAGGTGTTCCTCAAGGCTCTATCCTGGGACCAACCTCTTTAACTTAATCATATCTGACTACTGTAACTGCAGGTGTTCCTCAAGGCTCTACCCTGGGACCAATCTCTTTAATTTAATAATATCTGACTACTGTAACTGCAGGTTCTCTTCAAGGCTCTACCCTGGGACCAAACTCTTTAACTTAATCATATCTGACTAATGTAACTGCAGGTGTTCCTCAAGGCTCTACCCTGGGACCAAACTCTTTAACTTAATCATATCTGACTAATGTAACTGCAGGTGCTCCTCAAGGCTCTACCCTCGGACCAATCTCTTTAACTTAATAATATCTGACTACTGTAACTGCAGGTGTTCTCAAGGCGCTATCCTGGGACCAATCTCGTTAACTTAATCATATCTGACTACTGTAACTGCAGGTGCTCTTCAAGGCTCTACCCTGGGACCAATCTCTTTAACTTAATCATATCTGACTAATGTTACTGCAGGTGTTCCTCAAGGCTCTACCCTGGGACCAATCTCTTTAACTTAATCATATCTGACTACTGTAACTGCAGGTGTTCCTCAAGGCGCTATCCTGGGACCAATCTTTTTAAATTAATCATATCTGACTACTGTAACTGCAGGTGTTCCTCAAGGCTCTAACCCTTGGGACCAATCTCTTTAACTTAATCATATGTGACTACTGTAAATGCAGGTGCTCCTCAAGGCTCTACCCTGGGACCAATCTCTTTAACTTAATCATATCTGACTAATGTAACTGCAGGTGCTCCTCAAGGCTCTACCCTGGGACCAAACTCTTTAACTTAATCATATCTGACTACTGTAACTGCAGGTGTTCTCAAGGCGCTATCCTGGGACCGATTCTCTTTAACTTAATCATATCTGACTACTGTAACTGCAGGTGTTCTCAAGCCTCTACCCTGGGACCAATCTCTTTAACTTAATCATATCTGACTAATGTAACTGCAGGTGTTCCTCAAGGCTCTACCCTGGGACCAATCTCTTTAACTTAATCATATCTGACTAATGTAACTGCAGGTGCTCCTCAAGGCTCTATCCTGGGACCAATCTCTTTAACTTAATCATATCTGACTAATGTAACTGCAGTTGCTCCTCAAGGCTCTACCCTGGGACCAATCTCTTTAGCTTAATCATATCTGACTAATGTAACTGCAGGTGCTCCTCAAGGCTCTACCCTGGGACAGATTATATTTAACTTAATCATATCTGACTAATGTAACTGCAGGTGTTCCTCAAGGCTCTACCCTGGGACCAATCTCTTTAACTTAATCATATCTTACTACTGTAACTGCAGGTGTTCCTCAAGGCTCTACCCTGGGACAGATTCTCTTTAACTTAATCATATCTGACTAATGTAACTGCAGGTGTTCCTCAAGGCTCTACCCTGGGACAGATTCTATTTAACTTAATCATATCTGACTAATGTAAATGCAGGTGTTCCTCAAGGCTCTACCCTGGGACAGATTCTATTTAACTTAATCATATCTGACTAATGTAACTGCAGGTGTTCCTCAAGGCTCTACCCTGGGACAGATTCTATTTAACTTAATCATATCTGACTAATGTAACTGCAGGTGTTCCTCAAGGCTCTACCCTGGGACAGATTCTATTTAACTTAATCATATCTGACTAATGTAACTGTAGGTGTTCTGAAGGCTCTACCCTGCGACCAATCTCGTTAACTTAATCATATCTGACTACTGTAACTGCAGGTGCTCCTCAAGGCGCTATCCTGGGACCAATCTCTTTAACTTAATCATATCTGACTAATGTAACTGCAGGTGCTCCTCAAGGCTCTACCCTGGGACCAAACTCTCTAACTTAATCATATCTGACTACTGTAACTGCAGGTGCTCTTCAAGGCTCTACCCTGGGACTAATTTCTTTAACTTAATCATATCTGACTAATGTAACTGCAGGTGTTCCTCAAGGCTTTATCTTGGGACCAATCTCTTTAACTTAATCATATCTGACTACTGTAACTGCAGGTGCTCCTCAAGGCTCTACCCTGGGACCAATCTCTTTAACTTAATCATTTCTGACTAATGTAACTGCAGGTGTTCCTCAAGGCTCTATCCTGGGACCAATCTCTTTAACTTAATCATATCTGACTAATGTAACTGCAGGTGTTCCTCAAGGCTCTATCCTGGGACCAATCTCGTTAACTTAATCATATCTGACTAATGTAACTGCAGGTGTTCCTCAAGGCTCTATCCTGGGACCAACCTCTTTAACTTAATCATATCTGACTACTGTAACTGCAGGTGTTCCTCAAGGCTCTACCCTGGGACCAATCTCTTTAATTTAATAATATCTGACTACTGTAACTGCAGGTTCTCTTCAAGGCTCTACCCTGGGACCAAACTCTTTAACTTAATCATATCTGACTAATGTAACTGCAGGTGTTCCTCAAGGCTCTACCCTGGGACCAAACTCTTTAACTTAATCATATCTGACTAATGTAACTGCAGGTGCTCCTCAAGGCTCTACCCTCGGACCAATCTCTTTAACTTAATAATATCTGACTACTGTAACTGCAGGTGTTCTCAAGGCGCTATCCTGGGACCAATCTCGTTAACTTAATCATATCTGACTAATGTAACTGCAGTTGCTCCTCAAGGCTCTATCCTGGGACCAATCTCTTTAACTTAATCATATCTGACTAATGTAACTGCAGGTGTTCCTCAAGGCTCTACCCTGGGACCAATCTCTTTAACTTAATCATATCTGACTAATGTAACTGCAGGTGCTCCTCAAGGCTCTATCCTGGGACCAATCTCTTTAACTTAATCATATCTGACTAATGTAACTGCAGGTGCTCCTCAAGGCTCTACCCTGGGACCAATCTCTTTAACTTAATCATATCTGACTAATGTAACTGCAGGTGCTCCTCAAGGCTCTACCCTGGGACAGATTCTATTTAACTTAATCATATCTGACTAATGTAACTGCAGGTGTTCCTCAAGGCTCTACCCTGGGACCAATCTCTTTAACTTAATCATATCTGACTACTGTAACTGCAGGTGTTCCTCAAGGCTCTACCCTGGGACAGATTCTATTTAACTTAATCATATCTGACTACTGTAACTGCAGGTGTTCCTCAAGGCTCTACCCTGGGACAGATTCTCTTTAACTTAATCATATCTGACTACTGTAACTGCAGGTGTTCCTCAAGGCTCTACACTGGGACCGATTCTATTTAACTTAATCATATCTGACTACTGTAACTGCAGGTAATCCTCAAGGCTCTATCCTGGGACGAATCTCTTTAACTTAATCATATCTGACTACTGTAACTGCAGGTGCTCTTCAAGGCTCTACCCTGGGACCAATCTCTTTAACTTAATCATATCTGACTAATGTAACTGCAGGTGTTCCTCAAGGCTCTACCCTGGGACCAAACTCTTTAACTTAATCATATCTGACTAATGTAACTGCAGGTGCTCCTCAAGGCTCTACCCTCGGACCAATCTCTTTAACTTAATAATATCTGACTACTGTAACTGCAGGTGTTCTCAAGGCGCTATCCTGGGACCAATCTCGTTAACTTAATCATATCTGACTAATGTAACTGCAGTTGCTCCTCAAGGCTCTATCCTGGGACCAATCTCTTTAACTTAATCATATCTGACTAATGTAACTGCAGGTGTTCCTCAAGGCTCTACCCTGGGACCAATCTCTTTAACTTAATCATATCTGACTAATGTAACTGCAGGTGCTCCTCAAGGCTCTACCCTGGGACAGATTCTATTTAACTTAATCATATCTGACTAATGTAACTGCAGGTGTTCCTCAAGGCTCTACCCTGGGACCAATCTCTTTAACTTAATCATATCTGACTACTGTAACTGCAGGTGTTCCTCAAGGCTCTACCCTGGGACAGATTCTATTTAACTTAATCATATCTGACTACTGTAACTGCAGGTGTTCCTCAAGGCTCTACCCTGGGACAGATTCTCTTTAACTTAATCATATC
Organism: Hymenopus coronatus; assembly: GCA_030762935.1. Lineage (NCBI taxonomy): Eukaryota > Metazoa > Arthropoda > Insecta > Mantodea > Hymenopodidae > Hymenopus > Hymenopus coronatus. The sequence goes on along the minus strand of CM060888.1, from coordinate 1,452,057 downwards.
TGACTACTGTAACTGCAGGTGTTCCTCAAGGCTCTACACTGGGACCGATTCTATTTAACTTAATCATATCTGACTACTGTAACTGCAGGTAATCCTCAAGGCTCTATCCTGGGACCAATCTCTTTAACTTAATCATATCTGACTACTGTAACTGCAGGTGCTCTTCAAGGCTCTACCCTGGGACCAATCTCTTTAACTTAATCATATCTGACTAATGTTACTGCAGGTGTTCCTCAAGGCTCTACCCTGGGACCAATCTCTATAACTTAATCATATCTGACTACTGTAACTGCAGGTGTTCCTCAAGGCGCTATCCTGGGACCAATCTTTTTAAATTAATCATATCTGACTACTGTAACTGCAGGTGTTCCTCAAGGCGCTATCCTGGGACCAATCTCTTTAACTTAATCATATCTGACTAATGTAACTGCAGGTGCTCCTCAAGGCTCTACCCTGGGACCAAACTCTCTAACTTAATCATATCTGACTACTGTAACTGCAGGTGCTCTTCAAGGCTCTACCCTGGGACTAATTTCTTTAACTTAATCATATCTGACTAATGTAACTGCAGGTGTTCCTCAAGGCTCTATCCTGGGACCAATCGCTTTAACTTAATCATATCTGACTACTGTAACTGCAGGTGCTCCTCAAGGCTCTACCCTGGGACCAATCTCTTTAACTTAATCATTTCTGACTAATGTAACTGCAGGTGTTCCTCAAGGCTCTATCCTGGGACCAATCTCTTTAACTTAATCATATCTGACTAATGTAACTGCAGGTGTTCCTCAAGGCTCTATCCTGGGACCAATCTCGTTAACTTAATCATATCTGACTAATGTAACTGCAGGTGTTCCTCAAGGCTCTATCCTGGGACCAACCTCTTTAACTTAATCATATCTGACTACTGTAACTGCAGGTGTTCCTCAAGGCTCTACCCTGGGACCAATCTCTTTAATTTAATAATATCTGACTACTGTAACTGCAGGTTCTCTTCAAGGCTCTACCCTGGGACCAAACTCTTTAACTTAATCATATCTGACTAATGTAACTGCAGGTGTTCCTCAAGGCTCTACCCTGGGACCAAACTCTTTAACTTAATCATATCTGACTAATGTAACTGCAGGTGCTCCTCAAGGCTCTACCCTCGGACCAATCTCTTTAACTTAATAATATCTGACTACTGTAACTGCAGGTGTTCTCAAGGCGCTATCCTGGGACCAATCTCGTTAACTTAATCATATCTGACTAATGTAACTGCAGTTGCTCCTCAAGGCTCTATCCTGGGACCAATCTCTTTAACTTAATCATATCTGACTAATGTAACTGCAGGTGTTCCTCAAGGCTCTACCCTGGGACCAATCTCTTTAACTTAATCATATCTGACTAATGTAACTGCAGGTGCTCCTCAAGGCTCTATCCTGGGACCAATCTCTTTAACTTAATCATATCTGACTAATGTAACTGCAGGTGCTCCTCAAGGCGCTATCCTGGGACCAATCTCTTTAACTTAATCATATCTGACTAATGTAACTGCAGGTGCTCCTCAAGGCTCTACCCTGGGACCAAACTCTCTAACTTAATCATATCTGACTACTGTAACTGCAGGTGCTCTTCAAGGCTCTACCCTGGGACTAATTTCTTTAACTTAATCATATCTGACTAATGTAACTGCAGGTGTTCCTCAAGGCTCTATCCTGGGACCAATCTCTTTAACTTAATCATATCTGACTACTGTAACTGCAGGTGCTCCTCAAGGCTCTACCCTGGGACCAATCTCTTTAACTTAATCATTTCTGACTAATGTAACTGCAGGTGTTCCTCAAGGCTCTATCCTGGGACCAATCTCTTTAACTTAATCATATCTGACTAATGTAACTGCAGGTGTTCCTCAAGGCTCTATCCTGGGACCAATCTCGTTAACTTAATCATATCTGACTAATGTAACTGCAGGTGTTCCTCAAGGCTCTATCCTGGGACCAACCTCTTTAACTTAATCATATCTGACTACTGTAACTGCAGGTGTTCCTCAAGGCTCTACCCTGGGACCAATCTCTTTAATTTAATAATATCTGACTACTGTAACTGCAGGTTCTCTTCAAGGCTCTACCCTGGGACCAAACTCTTTAACTTAATCATATCTGACTAATGTAACTGCAGGTGTTCCTCAAGGCTCTACCCTGGGACCAAACTCTTTAACTTAATCATATCTGACTAATGTAACTGCAGGTGCTCCTCAAGGCTCTACCCTCGGACCAATCTCTTTAACTTAATAATATCTGACTACTGTAACTGCAGGTGTTCTCAAGGCGCTATCCTGGGACCAATCTCGTTAACTTAATCATATCTGACTAATGTAACTGCAGTTGCTCCTCAAGGCTCTATCCTGGGACCAATCTCTTTAACTTAATCATATCTGACTAATGTAACTGCAGGTGTTCCTCAAGGCTCTACCCTGGGACCAATCTCTTTAACTTAATCATATCTGACTAATGTAACTGCAGGTGCTCCTCAAGGCTCTATCCTGGGCCCAATCTCTTTAACTTAATCATATCTGACTAATGTAACTGCAGGTGCTCCTCAAGGCTCTACCCTGGGACCAATCTCTTTAACTTAATCATATCTGACTAATGTAACTGCAGGTGCTCCTCAAGGCTCTACCCTGGGACAGATTCTATTTAACTTAATCATATCTGACTAATGTAACTGCAGGTGTTCCTCAAGGCTCTACCCTGGGACCAATCTCTTTAACTTAATCATATCTGACTACTGTAACTGCAGGTGTTCCTCAAGGCTCTACCCTGGGACAGATTCTATTTAACTTAATCATATCTGACTACTGTAACTGCAGGTGTTCCTCAAGGCTCTACCCTGGGACAGATTCTCTTTAACTTAATCATATCTGACTACTGTAACTGCAGGTGTTCCTCAAGGCTCTACACTGGGACCGATTCTATTTAACTTAATCATATCTGACTACTGTAACTGCAGGTAATCCTCAAGGCTCTATCCTGGGACGAATCTCTTTAACTTAATCATATCTGACTACTGTAACTGCAGGTGCTCTTCAAGGCTCTACCCTGGGACCAATCTCTTTAACTTAATCATATCTGACTAATGTAACTGCAGGTGTTCCTCAAGGCTCTACCCTGGGACCAATCTCTTTAACTTAATCATATCTGACTACTGTAACTGCAGGTGTTCCTCAAGGCGCTATCCTGGGACCAATCTTTTTAACTTAATCATATCTGACTACTGTAACTGCAGGTGTTCCTCAAGGCTCTAACCCTTGGGACCAATCTCTTTAACTTAATCATATGTGACTACTGTAAATGCAGGTGCTCCTCAAGTCTCTACCCTGGGACCAATCTCTTTAACTTAATCATATCTGACTAATGTAACTGCAGGTGCTCCTCAAGGCTCTACCCTGGGACCAAACTCTTTAACTTAATCATATCTGACTACTGTAACTGCAGGTGTTCTCAAGGCGCTATCCTGGGACCGATTCTCTTTAACTTAATCATATCTGACTACTGTAACTGCAGGTGTTCTCAAGGCTCTACCCTGGGACCAATCTCTTTAACTTAATCATATCTGACTAATGTAACTGCAGGTGTTCCTCAAGGCTCTACCCTGGGACCAATCTCTTTAACTTAATCATATCTGACTAATGTAACTGCAGGTGCTCCTCAAGGCTCTATCCTGGGACCAATCTCTTTAACTTAATCATATCTGACTAATGTAACTGCAGTTGCTCCTCAAGGCTCTACCCTGGGACCAATCTCTTTAACTTAATCATATCTGACTAATGTAACTGCAGGTGCTCCTCAAGGCTCTACCCTGGGACAGATTATATTTAACTTAATCATATCTGACTAATGTAACTGCAGGTGTTCCTCAAGGCTCTACCCTGGGACCAATCTCTTTAACTTAATCATATCTGACTACTGTAACTGCAGGTGTTCCTCAAGGCTCTACCCTGGGACAGATTCTATTTAACTTAATCATATCTGACTGCTGTAACTGCAGGTAATCCTCAAGGCTCTATCCTGGCACCAATCTCTTTAACTTAATCATAACTGACTACTGTAACTGCAGGTGCTCTTCAGGGCTCTACCCTGGGACCAATCTCTTTAACTTAATCATATTTGACTAATGTAACTGCAGGTGTTCCTCAAGGCTCTACCCTGGGACCAATCTCTTTAACTTAATCATATCTGACTAATGTAACTGCAGGTGTTCCTCAAGGCTCTACCCTGGGACCAATCTTTTTAACTTAATCATATCTGACTAATGTAACTGCAGGTGTTCCTCAAGGCTCTACCCTGGGACCAATCTCGTTAACTTAATCATATCTGACTACTGTAACTGCAGGTGCTCCTCAAGGCGCTATCCTGGGACCAATCTCTTTAACTTAATCATATCTGACTAATGTAACTGCAGGTGCTCCTCAAGGCTCTACCCTGGGACCAAACTCTCTAACTTAATCATATCTGACTACTGTAACTGCAGGTGCTCTTCAAGGCTCTACCCTGGGACTAATTTCTTTAACTTAATCATATCTGACTAATGTAACTGCAGGTGTTCCTCAAGGCTCTATCCTGGGACCAATCTCTTTAACTTAATCATATCTGACTACTGTAACTGCAGGTGCTCCTCAAGGCTCTACCCTGGGACCAATCTCTTTAACTTAATCATTTCTGACTAATGTAACTGCAGGTGTTCCTCAAGGCTCTATCCTGGGACCAATCTCTTTAACTTAATCATATCTGACTAATGTAACTGCAGGTGTTCCTCAAGGCTCTATCCTGGGACCAATCTCGTTAACTTAATCATATCTGACTAATGTAACTGCAGGTGTTCCTCAAGGCTCTATCCTGGGACCAACCTCTTTAACTTAATCATATCTGAATACTGTAACTGCAGGTGTTCCTCAAGGCTCTACCCTGGGACCAATCTCCTTAATTTAATAATATCTGACTATTGTAACTGCAGGTTCTCTTCAAGGCTCTACCCTGGGACCAAACTCTTTAACTTAATCATATCTGACTAATGTAACTGCAGGTGTTCCTCAAGGCTCTACCCTGGGACCAAACTCTTTAACTTAATCATATCTGACTAATGTAACTGCAGGTGCTCCTCAAGGCTCTACCCTCGGACCAATCTCTTTAACTTAATAATATCTGACTACTGTAACTGCAGGTGTTCTCAAGGCGCTATCCTGGGACCAATCTCGTTAACTTAATCATATCTGACTAATGTAACTGCAGTTGCTCCTCAAGGCTCTATCCTGGGACCAATCTCTTTAACTTAATCATATCTGACTAATTTAACTGCAGGTGTTCCTCAAGGCTCTACCCTGGGACCAATCTCTTTAACTTAATCATATCTGACTAATGTAACTGCAGGTGCTCCTCAAGGCTCTATCCTGGGACCAATCTCTTTAACTTAATCATATCTGACTAATGTAACTGCAGGTGCTCCTCAAGGCTCTACCCTGGGACCAATCTCTTTAACTTAATCATATCTGACTAATGTAACTGCAGGTGCTCCTCAAGGCTCTACCCTGGGACAGATTCTATTTAACTTAATCATATCTGACTAATGTAACTGCAGGTGTTCCTCAAGGCTCTACCCTGGGACCAATCTCTTTAACTTAATCATATCTGACTACTGTAACTGCAGGTGTTCCTCAAGGCTCTACCCTGGGACAGATTCTATTTAACTTAATCATATCTGACTACTGTAACTGCAGGTGTTCCTCAAGGCTCTACCCTGGGACAGATTCTCTTTAACTTAATCATATCTGACTACTGTAACTGCAGGTGTTCCTCAAGGCTCTACACTGGGACCGATTCTATTTAACTTAATCATATCTGACTACTGTAACTGCAGGTAATCCTCAAGGCTCTATCCTGGGACGAATCTCTTTAACTTAATCATATCTGACTACTGTAACTGCAGGTGCTCTTCAAGGCTCTACCCTGGGACCAATCTCTTTAACTTAATCATATCTGACTAATGTAACTGCAGGTGTTCCTCAAGGCTCTACCCTGGGACCAATCTCTTTAACTTAATCATATCTGACTACTGTAACTGCAGGTGTTCCTCAAGGCGCTATCCTGGGACCAATCTTTTTAACTTAATCATATCTGACTACTGTAACTGCAGGTGTTCCACAAGGCTCTAACCCTTGGGACCAATCTCTTTAACTTAATCATATGTGACTACTGTAAATGCAGGTGCTCCTCAAGTCTCTACCCTGGGACCAATCTCTTTAACTTAATCATATCTGACTAATGTAACTGCAGGTGCTCCTCAAGGCTCTACCCTGGGACCAAACTCTTTAACTTAATCATATCTGACTACTGTAATTGCAGGTGTTCTCAAGGCGCTATCCTGGGACCGATTCTCCTTAACTTAATCATATCTGACTACTGTAACTGCAGGTGTTCTCAAGGCTCTACCCTGGGACCAATCTCTTTAACTTAACCATATCTGACTAATGTAACTGCAGGTGTTCCTCAAGGCTCTACCCTGGGACCAATCTCTTTAACTTAATCATATCTGACTAATGTAACTGCAGGTGCTCCTCAAGGCTCTATCCTGGGACCAATCTCTTTAACTTAATCATATCTGACTAATGTAACTGCAGTTGCTCCTCAAGGCTCTACCCTGGGACCAATCTCTTTAACTTAATCATATCTGACTAATGTAACTGCAGGTGCTCCTCAAGGCTCTACCCTGGGACAGATTATATTTAACTTAATCATATCTGACTAATGTAACTGCAGGTGTTCCTCAAGGCTCTACCCTGGGACCAATCTCTTTAACTTAATCATATCTGACTACTGTAACTGCAGGTGTTCCTCAAGGCTCTACCCTGGGACAGATTCTATTTAACTTAATCATATCTGACTACTGTAACTGCAGGTAATCCTCAAGGCTCTATCCTGGCACCAATCTCTTTAACTTAATCATATCTGACTACTGTAACTGCAGGTGCTCTTCAGGGCTCTACCCTGGGACCAATCTCTTTAACTTAATCATATCTGACTAATGTAACTGCAGGTGTTCCTCAAGGCTCTACCCTGGGACCAATCTCTTTAACTTAATCATATCTGACTAATGTAACTGCAGGTGTTCCTCAAGGCTCTATCCTGGGACCAATCTCTTTAACTTAATCATATCTGACTACTGTAACTGCAGGTGTTCTCAAGGCTCTACCCTGGGACCAATCTCTTTAATTTAATAATATCTGACTACTGTAATTGCAGGTTCTCTTCAAGGCTCTACCCTGGGACCAATCTCTTTAACTTAATCATATCTGACTAATGTAACTGCAGGTGTTCCTCAAGGCTCTACCCTGGGACAGATTCTATTTAACTTAATCATATCTGACTAATGTAACTGCAGGTGTTCTCAAGGCTCTACACTGGGACCAATCTCGTTAACTTAATCATATCTGACTACTGTAACTGCAGGTGCTCCTCAAGGCGCTATCCTGGGACCAATCTCTTTAACTTAATCATATCTGACTAATGTAACTGCAGGTGTTCCTCAAGGCTCTACCCTGTGACAGATTCTATTTAACTTAATCATATCTGACTAATGTAACTGCAGGTGTTCCTCAAGGCTCTACCCTTGGACAGATTCTATTTAACTTAATCATATCTGACTAATGTAACTGCAGGTGTTCCTCAAGGCTCTACCCTGGGACAGATTCTATTTAACTTAATCATATCTGACTAATGTAACTGCAGGTGTTCCTCAAGGCTCTACCCTGGGACAGATTCTATTAAACTTAATCATATCTGACTAATGTAACTGCAGGTGTTCCTCAAGGCTCTACCCTGGGACAGATTCTCTTTAACTTAATCATATCTGACTAATGTAACTGCAGGTGTTCCTCAAGGCTCTACCCTGGGACAGATTCTATTTAACTTAATCATATCTGACTAATGTAACTGCAGGTGTTCCTCAAGGCTCTACCCTGGGACAGATTCTATTTAACTTAATCATATCTGACTAATGTAACTGCAGGTGTTCCTCAAGGCTCTACCCTGGGACAGATTCTATTTAACTTAATCATATCTGACTAATGTAACTGCAGGTGTTCCTCAAGGCTCTACCCTGGGACAGATTCTATTTAACTTAATCATATCTGACTAATGTAACTGTAGGTGTTCTCAAGGCTCTACCCTGGGACCAATCTCGTTAACTTAATCATATCTGACTACTGTAACTGCAGGTGCTCCTCAAGGCGCTATCCTGGGACCAATCTCTTTAACTTAATCATATCTGACTAATGTAACTGCAGGTGCTCCTCAAGGCTCTACCCTGGGACCAAACTCTTTAACTTAATCATATCTGACTACTGTAACTGCAGGTGCTCTTCAAGGCTCTACCCTGGGACTAATTTCTTTAACTTAATCATATCTGACTAATATAACTGCAGGTGTTCCTCAAGGCTCTATCCTGGGACCAATCTCTTTAACTTAATCATATCTGACTACTGTAACTGCAGGTGCTCCTCAAGGCTCTACCCTGGGACCAATCTCTTTAACTTAATCATTTCTGACTAATGTAACTGCAGGTGTTCCTCAAGGCTCTATCCTGCGACCAATCTCTTTAACTTAATCATATCTGACTAATGTAACTGCAGGTGTTCCTCAAGGCTCTATCCTGGGACCAATCTCGTTAACTTAATCATATCTGACTAATGTAACTGCAGGTGTTCCTCAAGGCTCTATCCTGGGACCAACCTCTTTAACTTAATCATATCTGACTACTGTAACTGCAGGTGTTCCTCAAGGCTCTACCCTGGGACCAATCTCTTTAATTTAATAATATCTGACTACTGTAACTGCAGGTTCTCTTCAAGGCTCTACCCTGGGACCAAACTCTTTAACTTAATCATATCTGACTAATGTAACTGCAGGTGTTCCTCAAGGCTCTACCCTGGTACCAAACTCTTTAACTTAATCATATCTGACTAATGTAACTGCAGGTGCTCCTCAAGGCTCTACCCTCGGACCAATCTCTTTAACTTAATAATATCTGACTACCGTAACTGCAGGTGTTCTCAAGGCGCTATCCTGGGACCAATCTCGTTAACTTAATCATATCTGACTAATGTAACTGCAGTTGCTCCTCAAGGCTCTATCCTGGGACCAATCTCTTTAACTTAATCATATCTGACTAATGTAACTGCAGGTGTTCCTCAAGGCTCTACCCTGGGACCAATCTCTTTAACTTAATCATATCTGACTAATGTAACTGCAGGTGTTCCTCAAGGCTCTATCCTGGGACCAATCTCTTTAACTTAATCATATCTGACTAATGTAACTGCAGGTGCTCCTCAAGGCTCTACCCTGGGACCAATCTCTTTAACTTAATCATATCTGACTAATGTAACTGCAGGTGCTCCTCAAGGCTCTACCCTGGGACAGATTCCATTTAACTTAATCATATCTGACTAATGTAACTGCAGGTGTTCCTCAAGGCTCTACCCTGGGACCAATCTCTTTAACTTAATCATATCTGACTACTGTAACTGAAGGTGTTCCTCAAGGCTCTACCCTGGGACAGATTCTATTTAACTTAATCATATCTGACTACTGTAACTGCAGGTGTTCCTCAAGGCTCTACCCTGGGACAGATTCTCTTTAACTTAATCATATCTGACTACTGTAACTGCAGGTGTTCCTCAAGGCTCTACACTGGGACCGATTCTATTTATCTTAATCATATCTCACTACTGTAACTGCAGGTAATCCTCAAGGCTCTATCCTGGGACCAATCTCTTTAACTTAATCATATCTGACTACTGTAACTGCAGGTGCTCTTCAAGGCTCTACCCTGGGACCAATCTCTTTAACTTAATCATATCTGACTAATGTTACTGCAGGTGTTCCTCAAGGCTCTACCCTGGGACCAATCTCTTTAACTTAATCATATCTGACTACTGTAACTGCAGGTGTTCCTCAAGGCGCTATCCTGGGACCAATCTTTTTAAATTAATCATATCTGACTACTGTAACTGCAGGTGTTCCTCAAGGCTCTAACCCTTGGGACCAATCTCTTTAACTTAATCATATGTGACTACTGTAAATGCAGGTGCTCCTCAAGGCTCTACCCTGGGACCAATCTCTTTAACTTAATCATATCTGACTAATGTAACTGCAGGTGCTCCTCAAGGCTCTACCCTGGGACCAAACTCTTTAACTTAATCATATCTGACTACTGTAACCGCAGGTGTTCTCAAGGCGCTATCCTGGGACCGATTCTCTTTAACTTAATCATATCTGACTACTGTAACTGCAGGTGTTCTCAAGGCTCTACCCTGGGACCAATCTCTTTAACTTAATCATATCTGACTAATGTAACTGCAGGTGTTCCTCAAGGCTCTACCCTGGGACCAATCTCTTTAACTTAATCATATCTGACTAATGTAACTGCAGGTGCTCCTCAAGGCTCTATCCTGGGACCAATCTCTTTAACTTAATCATATCTGACTAATGTAACTGCAGTTGCTCCTCAAGGCTCTACCCTGGGACCAATCTCTTTAGCTTAATCATATCTGACTAATGTAACTGCAGGTGCTCCTCAAGGCTCTACCCTGGGACAGATTATATTTAACTTAATCATATCTGACTAATGTAACTGCAGGTGTTCCTCAAGGCTCTACCCTGGGACCAATCTCTTTAACTTAATCATATCTTACTACTGTAACTGCAGGTGTTCCTCAAGGCTCTACCCTGGGACAGATTCTCTTTAACTTAATCATATCTGACTAATGTAACTGCAGGTGTTCCTCAAGGCTCTACCCTGGGACAGATTCTATTTAACTTAATCATATCTGACTAATGTAAATGCAGGTGTTCCTCAAGGCTCTACCCTGGGACAGATTCTATTTAACTTAATCATATCTGACTAATGTAACTGCAGGTGTTCCTCAAGGCTCTACCCTGGGACAGATTCTATTTAACTTAATCATATCTGACTAATGTAACTGCAGGTGTTCCTCAAGGCTCTACCCTGGGACAGATTCTATTTAACTTAATCATATCTGACTAATGTAACTGTAGGTGTTCTCAAGGCTCTACCCTGGGACCAATCTCGTTAACTTAATCATATCTGACTACTGTAACTGCAGGTGCTCCTCAAGGCGCTATCCTGGGACCAATCTCTTTAACTTAATCATATCTGACTAATGTAACTGCAGGTGCTCCTCAAGGCTCTACCCTGGGACCAATCTCTCTAACTTAATCATATCTGACTACTGTAACTGCAGGTGCTCTTCAAGGCTCTACCCTGGGACTAATTTCTTTAACTTAATCATATCTGACTAATGTAACTGCAGGTGTTCCTCAAGGCTCTATCCTGGGACCAATCTCTTTAACTTAATCATATCTGACTACTGTAACTGCAGGTGCTCCTCAAGGCTCTACCCTGGGACCAATCTCTTTAACTTAATCATTTCTGACTAATGTAACTGCAGGTGTTCCTCAAGGCTCTATCCTGGGACCAATCTCTTTAACTTAATCATATCTGACTAATGTAACTGCAGGTGTTCCTCAAGGCTCTATCCTGGGACCAATCTCGTTAACTTAATCATATCTGACTAATGTAACTGCAGGTGTTCCTCAAGGCTCTATCCTGGGACCAACCTCTTTAACTTAATCATATCTGACTACTGTAACTGCAGGTGTTCCTCAAGGCTCTACCCTGGGACCAATCTCTTTAATTTAATAATATCTGACTACTGTAACTGCAGGTTCTCTTCAAGGCTCTACCCTGGGACCAAACTCTTTAACTTAATCATATCTGACTAATGTAACTGCAGGTGTTCCTCAAGGCTCTACCCTGGGACCAAACTCTTTAACTTAATCATATCTGACTAATGTAACTGCAGGTGCTCCTCAAGGCTCTACCCTCGGACCAATCTCTTTAACTTAATAATATCTGACTACTGTAACTGCAGGTGTTCTCAAGGCGCTATCCTGGGACCAATCTCGTTAACTTAATCATATCTGACTAATGTAACTGCAGTTGCTCCTCAAGGCTCTATCCTGGGACCAATCTCTTTAACTTAATCATATCTGACTAATGTAACTGCAGGTGTTCCTCAAGGCTCTACCCTGGGACCAATCTCTTTAACTTAATCATATCTGACTAATGTAACTGCAGGTGCTCCTCAAGGCTCTATCCTGGGACCAATCTCTTTAACTTAATCATATCTGACTAATGTAACTGCAGGTGCTCCTCAAGGCTCTACCCTGGGACCAATCTCTTTAACTTAATCATATCTGACTAATGTAACTGCAGGTGCTCCTCAAGGCTCTACCCTGGGACAGATTCTATTTAACTTAATCATATCTGACTAATGTAATTGCAGGTGTTCCTCAAGGCTCTACCCTGGGACCAATCTCTTTAACTTAATCATATCTGACTACTGTAACTGCAGGTGTTCCTCAAGGCTCTACCCTGGGACAGATTCTATTTAACTTAATCATATCTGACTACTGTAACTGCAGGTGTTCCTCAAGGCTCTACCCTGGGACAGATTCTCTTTAACTTAATCATATCTGACTACTGTAACTGCAGGTGTTCCTCAAGGCTCTACACTGGGACCGATTCTATTTAACTTAATCATATCTGACTACTGTAACTGCAGGTAATCCTCAAGGCTCTATCCTGGGACGAATCTCTTTAACTTAATCATATCTGACTACTGTAACTGCAGGTGCTCTTCAAGGCTCTACCCTGGGACCAATCTCTTTAACTTAATCATATCTGACTAATGTAACTGCAGGTGTTCCTCAAGGCTCTACCCTGGGACCAATCTCTTTAACTTAATCATATCTGACTACTGTAACTGCAGGTGTTCCTCAAGGCGCTATCCTGGGACGAATCTCTTTAACTTAATCATATCTGACTACTGTAACTGCAGGTGCTCTTCAAGGCTCTACCCTGGGACCAATCTCTTTAACTTAATCATATGTGACTACTGTAAATGCAGGTGCTCCTCAAGTCTCTACCCTGGGACCAATCTCTTTAACTTAATCATATCTGACTAATGTAACTGCAGGTGCTCCTCAAGGCTCTACCCTGGGACCAAACTCTTTAACTTAATCATATCTGACTACTGTAACTGCAGGTGTTCTCAAGGCGCTATCCTGGGACCGATTCTCTTTAACTTAATCATATCTGACTACTGTAACTGCAGGTGTTCTCAAGGCTCTACCCTGGGACCAATCTCTTTAACTTAATCATATCTGACTAATGTAACTGCAGGTGTTCCTCAAGGCTCTACCCTGGGACCAATCTCTTTAACTTAATCATATCTGACTAATGTAACTGCAGGTGCTCCTCAAGGCTCTATCCTGGGACCAATCTCTTTAACTTAATCATATCTGACTAATGTAACTGCAGTTGCTCCTCAAGGCTCTACCCTGGGACCAATCTCTTTAGCTTAATCATATCTGACTAATGTAACTGCAGGTGCTCCTCAAGGCTCTACCCTGGGACAGATTATATTTAACTTAATCATATCTGACTAATGTAACTGCAGGTGTTCCTCAAGGCTCTACCCTGGGACCAATCTCTTTAACTTAATCATATCTTACTACTGTAACTGCAGGTGTTCCTCAAGGCTCTACCCTGGGACAGATTCTCTTTAACTTAATCATATCTGACTAATGTAACTGCAGGTGTTCCTCAAGGCTCTACCCTGGGACAGATTCTATTTAACTTAATCATATCTGACTAATGTAAATGCAGGTGTTCCTCAAGGCTCTACCCTGGGACAGATTCTATTTAACTTAATCATATCTGACTAATGTAACTGCAGGTGTTCCTCAAGGCTCTACGCTGGGACAGATTCTATTTAACTTAATCATATCTGACTAATGTAACTGCAGGTGTTCCTCAAGGCTCTACCCTGGGACAGATTCTATTTAACTTAATCATATCTGACTAATGTAACTGTAGGTGTTCTCAAGGCTCTACCCTGGGACCAATCTCGTTAACTTAATCATATCTGACTACTGTAACTGCAGGTGCTCCTCAAGGCGCTATCCTGGGACCAATCTCTTTAACTTAATCATATCTGACTAATGTAAATGCAGGTGCTCCTCAAGGCTCTACCCTGGGACCAAACTCTCTAACTTAATCATATCTGACTACTGTAACTGCAGGTGCTCTTCAAGGCTCTACCCTGGGACTAATTTCTTTAACTTAATCATATCTGACTAATGTAACTGCAGGTGTTCCTCAAGGCTCTATCCTGGGACCAATCTCTTTAACTTAATCATATCTGACTACTGTAACTGCAGGTGCTCCTCAAGGCTCTACCCTGGGACCAATATCTTTAACTTAATCATTTCTGACTAATGTAACTGCAGGTGTTCCTCAAGGCTCTACCCTGGGACAGATTCTATTTAACTTAATCATATCTGACTAATGTAACTGCAGGTGTTCTCAAGGCTCTACACTGGGACCAATCTCGTTAACTTAATCATATCTGACTACTGTAACTGCAGGTGCTCCTCAAGGCGCTATCCTGGGACCAATCTCTTTAACTTAATCATATCTGACTAATGTAACTGCAGGTGTTCTTCAAGGCTCTACCCTGTGACAGATTCTATTTAACTTAATCATATCTGACTAATGTAACTGCAGGTGTTCCTCAAGGCTCTACCCTTGGACAGATTCTATTTAACTTAATCATATCTGACTAATGTAACTGCAGGTGTTCCTCAAGGCTCTACCCTGGGACAGATTCTATTTAACTTAATCATATCTGACTAATGTAACTGCAGGTGTTCCTCAAGGCTCTACCCTGGGACAGATTCTATTAAACTTAATCATATCTGACTAATGTAACTGCAGGTGTTCCTCAAGGCTCTACCCTGGGACAGATTCTCTTTAACTTAATCATATCTGACTAATGTAACTGCAGGTGTTCCTCAAGGCTCTACCCTGGGACAGATTCTATTTAACTTAATCATATCTGACTAATGTAACTGCAGGTGTTCCTCAAGGCTCTACCCTGGGACAGATTCTATTTAACTTAATCATATCTGACTAATGTAACTGCAGGTGTTCCTCAAGGCTCTACCCTGGGACAGATTCTATTTAACTTAATCATATCTGACTAATGTAACTGCAGGTGTTCCTCAAGGCTCTACCCTGGGACAGATTCTATTTAACTTAATCATATCTGACTAATGTAACTGTAGGTGTTCTCAAGGCTCTACCCTGGGACCAATCTCGTTAACTTAATCATATCTGACTACTGTAACTGCAGGTGCTCCTCAAGGCGCTATCCTGGGACCAATCTCTTTAACTTAATCATATCTGACTAATGTAACTGCAGGTGCTCCTCAAGGCTCTACCCTGGGACCAAACTCTTTAACTTAATCATATCTGACTACTGTAACTGCAGGTGCTCTTCAAGGCTCTACCCTGGGACTAATTTCTTTAACTTAATCATATCTGACTAATATAACTGCAGGTGTTCCTCAAGGCTCTATCCTGGGACCAATCTCTTTAACTTAATCATATCTGACTACTGTAACTGCAGGTGCTCCTCAAGGCTCTACCCTGGATCAATCTCTTTAACTTAATCATTTCTGACTAATGTAACTGCAGGTGTTCCTCAAGGCTCTATCCTGGGACCAATCTCTTTAACTTAATCATATCTGACTAATGTAACTGCAGGTGTTCCTCAAGGCTCTATCCTGGGACCAATCTCGTTAACTTAATCATATCTGACTAATGTAACTGCAGGTGTTCCTCAAGGCTCTATCCTGGGACCAACCTCTTTAACTTAATCATATCTGACTACTGTAACTGCAGGTGCTCCTCAAGGCTCTACCCTGGGACCAATCTCTTTAATTTAATAATATCTGACTACTGTAACTGCAGGTTCTCTTCAAGGCTCTACCCTGGGACCAAACTCTTTAACTTAATCATATCTGACTAATGTAACTGCAGGTGTTCCTCAAGGCTCTACCCTGGGACCAAACTCTTTAACTTAATCATATCTGACTAATGTAACTGCAGGTGCTCCTCAAGGCTCTACCCTCGGACCAATATCTTTAACTTAATAATATCTGACTACTGTAACTGCAGGTGTTCTCAAGGCGCTATCCTGGGACCAATCTCGTTAACTTAATCATATCTGACTAATGTAACTGCAGTTGCTCCTCAAGGCTCTATCCTGGGACCAATCTCTTTAACTTAATCATATCTGACTAATGTAACTGCAGGTGTTCCTCAAGGCTCTACCCTGGGACCAATCTCTTTAACTTAATCATATCTGACTAATGTAACTGCAGGTGCTCCTCAAGGCTCTATCCTGGGACCAATCTCTTTAACTTAATCATATCTGACTAATGTAACTGCAGGTGCTCCTCAAGGCTCTACCCTGGGACCAATCTCTTTAACTTAATCATATCTGACTAATGTAACTGCAGGTGCTCCTCAAGGCTCTACCCTGGGACAGATTCTATTTAACTTAATCATATCTGACTAATGTAACTGCAGGTGTTCCTCAAGGCTCTACCCTGGGACCAATCTCTTTAACTTAATCATATCTGACTACTGTAACTGCAGGTGTTCCTCAAGGCTCTACCCTGGGACAGATTCTATTTAACTTAATCATATCTGACTACTGTAACTGCAGGTGTTCCTCAAGGCTCTACCCTGGGACAGATTCTCTTTAACTTAATCATATCTGACTACTGTAACTGCAGGTGTTCCTCAAGGCTCTACACTGGGACCGATTCTATTTAACTTAATCATATCTGACTACTGTAACTGCAGGTAATCCGCAAGGCTCTATCCTGGGACGAATCTCTTTAACTTAATCATATCTGACTACTGTAACTGCAGGTGCTCTTCAAGGCTCTACCCTGGGACCAATCTCTTTAACTTAATCATATCTGACTAATGTAACTGCAGGTGTTCCTCAAGGCTCTACCCTGGGACCAATCTCTTTAACTTAATCATATCTGACTACTGTAACTGCAGGTGTTCTCAAGGCGCTATCCTGGGACCGATTCTCTTTAACTTAATCATATCTGACTACTGTAACTGCAGGTGTTCTCAAGGCTCTACCCTGGGACCAATCTCTTTAACTTAATCATATCTGACTAATGTAACTGCAGGTGTTCCTCAAGGCTCTACCCTGGGACCAATCTCTTTAACTTAATCATATCTGACTAATGTAACTGCAGGTGCTCCTCAAGGCTCTATCCTGGGACCAATCTCTTTAACTTAATCATATCTGACTAATGTAACTGCAGTTGCTCCTCAAGGCTCTACCCTGGGACAGATTATATTTAACTTAATCATATCTGACTAATGTAACTGCAGGTGTTCCTCAAGGCTCTACCCTGGGACCAATCTCTTTAACTTAATCATATCTGACTACTGTAACTGCAGGTGTTCCTCAAGGCTCTACCCTGGGACAGATTCTATTTAACTTAATGATATCTGACTACTGTAACTGCAGGTAATCCTCAAGGCTCTATCCTGGCACCAATCTCTTTAACTTAATCATATCTGACTACTGTAACTGCAGGTGCTCTTCAAGGCTCAACCCTGGGACCAATTTGTTTAACTTAATCATATCTGACTAATGTAACTGCAGGTGTTCCTCAAGGCTCTACCCTGGGACCAATCTCTTTAACTTAATCATATCTGACTACTGTAACTGCAGGTGCTCTTCAGGGCTCTACCCTGGGACCAATCTCTTTAACTTAATCATATCTGACTAATGTAACTGCAGGTGTTCCTCAAGGCTCTACCCTGGGACCAATCTCTTTAACTTAATCATATCTGACTAATGTAACTGCAGGTGTTCCTCAAGGCTCTATCCTGGGACCAATCTCTTTAACTTAATCATATCTGACTACAGTAACTGCAGGTGTTCTCAAGGCTCTACCCTGGGACCAATCTCTTTAATTTAATAATATCTGACTACTGTAATTGCAGGTTCTCTTCATGGCTCTACCCTGGGACCAATCTCTTTAACTTAATCATATCTGACTAATGTAACTGCAGGTGTTCCTCAAGGCTCTACCCTGGGACAGATTCTATTTAACTTAATCATATCTGACTAATGTAACTGCAGGTGTTCTCAAGGCTCTACACTGGGACCAATCTCGTTAACTTAATCATATCTGACTACTGTAACTGCAGGTGCTCCTCAAGGCGCTATCCTGGGACCAATCTCTTTAACTTAATCATATCTGACTAATGTAACTGCAGGTGTTCCTCAAGGCTCTACCCTGTGACAGATTCTATTTAACTTAATCATATCTGACTAATGTAACTGCAGGTGTTCCTCAAGGCTCTACCCTTGGACAGATTCTATTTAACTTAATCATATCTGACTAATGTAACTGCAGGTGTTCCTCAAGGCTCTACCCTGGGACAGATTCTATTTAACTTAATCATATCTGACTAATGTAACTGCAGGTGTTCCTCAAGGCTCTACCCTGGGACAGATTCTATTAAACTTAATCATATCTGACTAATGTAACTGCAGGTGTTCCTCAAGGCTCTACCCTGGGACAGATTCTCTTTAACTTAATCATATCTGACTAATGTAACTGCAGGTGTTCCTCAAGGCTCTACCCTGGGACAGATTCTATTTAACTTAATCATATCTGACTAATGTAACTGCAGGTGTTCCTCAAGGCTCTACCCTGGGACAGATTCTATTTAACTTAATCATATCTGACTAATGTAACTGCAGGTGTTCCTCAAAGCTCTACCCTGGGACAGATTCTATTTAACTTAATCATATCTGACTAATGTAACTGCAGGTGTTCCTCAAGGCTCTACCCTGGGACAGATTCTATTTAACTTAATCATATCTGACTAATGTAACTGTAGGTGTTCTCAAGGCTCTACCCTGGGACCAATCTCGTTAACTTAATCATATCTGACTACTGTAACTGCAGGTGCTCCTCAAGGCGCTATCCTGGGACCAATCTCTTTAACTTAATCATATCTGACTAATGTAACTGCAGGTGCTCCTCAAGGCTCTACCCTGGGACCAAACTCTTTAACTTAATCATATCTGACTACTGTAACTGCAGGTGCTCTTCAAGGCTCTACCCTGGGACTAATTTCTTTAACTTAATCATATCTGACTAATGTAACTGCAGGTGTTCCTCAAGGCTCTATCCTGGGACCAATCTCTTTAACTTAATCATATCTGACTACTGTAACTGCAGGTGCTCCTCAAGGCTCTACCCTGGGACCAATCTCTTTAACTTAATCATTTCTGACTAATGTAACTGCAGGTGTTCCTCAAGGCTCTATCCTGGGACCAATCTCTTTAACTTAATCATATCTGACTAATGTAACTGCAGGTGTTCCTCAAGGCTCTATCCTGGGACCAATCTCGTTAACTTAATCATATCTGACTAATGTAACTGCAGGTGTTCCTCAAGGCTCTATCCTGGGACCAACCTCTTTAACTTAATCATATCTGACTACTGTAACTGCAGGTGTTCCTCAAGGCTCTACCCTGGGACCAATCTCTTTAATTTAATAATATCTGACTACTGTAACTGCAGGTTCTCTTCAAGGCTCTACCCTGGGACCAAACTCTTTAACTTAATCATATCTGACTAATGTAACTGCAGGTGTTCCTCAAGGCTCTATCCTGGGACAGATTCTATTTAACTTAATCATATCTGACTACTGTAACTGCAGGTGCTTCTCAAGGCTCTACCCTGGGACCAATCTCTTTAACTTAATCATATCTGACTAATGTAACTGCAGGTGTTCCTCAGGGCTCTATCCTGGGACCAATCTCGTTAACTTAATCATATCTGACTACTGTAACTGCAGGTGCTTCTCAAGGCTCTATCCTGGGACCAATTCTCTTAGCGACCCTATCATAAAAAGAATAGCTGGGAATGTGATGGAGAATCAGTAGAGCAGTTGGGTGTGCTTCTGAGTCGAGGACCCGCATATAAACTAAGAGCAAAAACATTCCTGACGAGGAACAGTCCTTGACCATATCTTGGCAAGCTACGATATTTACTGCGAACCCTTACCACCGCATGTTAGCCACTACTGGCAGGCAAAGAAAACGCGGCCGGTTTAAGTAAATTTGCTTCTTAAAAACAAGACAGCTGAGATCTGTGAAGCCTGATATTAGTGAAAACGGGGGGGGGGGCGTCAAAGGATAAAAAAGCTGATTATAATGTTTACATATATTATATGTCTTTGTTCTGTTGTGTTGTCAGTACTCTGTGTATGTATTTCTGTTAAGTGTATTTATTATAATGGTGTACATTAATGCATCTGAATAAGATGTAGTCTGTGTTATAGATTTAAGTTGCTTTTTTGAATTTCTTTGTCATTTTAGTTCTGTTATTCAATATTCCTTACTATTAGATTTAAGTTGCTCTATTTGAATACCTTTGTCATTTTATTTCTGTTTTTCAATATTCCTTGTTCATAGATTTAAGTTGTTCCATTTGAATATATTTGTCATTTTATTTCTGTTTTTCAATATTACTTGTTATTAGATTTAGGTTGTTCTATTTGAATATATTTGTCATTTTATTTCTGTTTTTCAATATTCCTTGTTTTAGATTTAAGTTGCTCTATTTGAATATCTTTGTCATTTTATTTCTGTTTTTCAATATTCCTTGTTTTAGATTTAAGTTGTTCTATTTGAATATCTTTGTCATTTTATTTCTGCTTTTCAATATTCTTTGTTATTAGATATAAGTTGCTCTATTTGAATATCTTTGTCATTTTATTTCTGTTTTTCAATATTCCTTGTTATTAGATTTAAGTTGTTCTATTTGAATATATTTGTCATTTTATTTCTGTTTTTCAATATTCCTTGTTATTAGATTTAAGTTGCTCTATTTGAGTATCTTTGTCATTTTATTTCTGTTTTTTCAATATTCCTTGTTCATAGATTTAAGTTGTTCCATTTGAATATATTTGTCATTTTATTTCTGTTTTTCAATATTACTTGTTATTAGATTTAGGTTGTTCTATTTGAATATATTTGTCATTTTATTTCTGTTTTTTAATATTCCTTGTTTTAGATTTAAGTTGCTCTTTTTGAATATCTTTGTCATTTTATTTCTGTTTTTCAATATTCCTTGTTATTAGATTTAAGTTGCTCTATTTGAATATCTTTGTCATTTTATTTCTGTTTTTCAATATTCCTTGTTTTAGATTTAAGTTGCTCTATTTGAATATCTTTGTCATTTTATTTCTGTTTTTCAATATTCCTTACTATTAGAATTAAGTTGCTCTATTTGAATATCTTTGTCATTTTATTTCTGTTTTTCAATATTCCATGTTATTAGATTTAAGTTGCTCTATTTGTATATCTTTGTCATTTTATTTCTGTTTTTCAAATTTCCTTGTTATTAGATATAAGTTGCTCTATTTCAATATCTTTGTCACTTTATTTCTGTTTTTCAATATTCCTTGTTATTAGATTTAAGTTGTTCTATTTGAATATATTTGTCATTTTATTTCTGTTTTTCAATATTCCTTGTTATTAGATTTAAGTTGCTCTATTTGAATATCTTTGTCATTTTATTTCTGTTTTTCAATATTCCTTGTTATTAGATTTAAGTTGCTCTATTTGAATATCTTTGTCATTTTATTTTGCGTTTTTCAATATTCCTTGTTATTAGATTTAAGTTGCTCTATTTGAATATATTTGTTATTTTATTTTTGTTTTTCAACATTCCTTGCTAATTTGTGTATTGCAAAATCACGTAGCCATGCGATTGATGATCAATGAATGATATCAGTGTTAGTGTCCGCCTGGGGAGCAACAAACACGTAGCCGTGCGATTGATGATCAATGAATGATATCAGTGTTAGTGTCCGCCTGGGGAGCACCAAACACGTACCCGTGTGATTGATGATCAATGAATGATAGTGTTAGTGTCCGCCTGGGGAGCACCAAACACGTAGCCGTGCGATTGATAATCAATGAATGATATCAGTGTTAGTGTCCGCCTGGGGAGCACCAAACACGTAGCCGTGCGATTGATAATCAATGAATGATATCAGTGTTAGTGTCCGCCTGGGGAGCACCAAACACGTAGCCGTGCGATTGATAATCAATGAATGATATCAGTGTTAGTGTCCGCCTGGGGAGCACCAAACACGTAGCCGTGCGATTGATAATCAATGAATGATATCAGTGTTAGTGTCCGCCTGGGGAGCACCAAACACGTACCCGTGCTATTGATGATCAATGAATGATATCAGTGTTAGTGTCCGCCTGGGGAGCACCAAACACGTAGCCGTGCGATTGATGATCAATGAATGATATCAGTGTTAGTGTCCGCCTGGGGAGCACCAAACACGTACCCGTGCTATTGATGATCAATGAATGATATCAGTGTTAGTGTCCGCCTGCAGAGCCACAAACACGTAGCCGTGCGATTGATGATCAATGGAGGATATCAGTGTTAGTGGGGAGCAACAAAGACGTAGCCGTGCGATTGATGATGTCAGTGTTAGTGGGGAGCAACAAACACGTAGCCGTGGGATTGATGATATCAGTGCTAGTGGGTAGCAACAAACACGTAGCCGTGGGATTGATGATATCAGTGTTATTGGGGAGCAACAAACACGTAGCCGTGGGATTGATGATGTCAGTGTTAGTGGGGAGCAACAAACACGAAGCCGTGCAGTTGATGATATCGGTGTTAGTAGGGAGCAACAAACACGTAGCCGTGCGATTGATGATATCAGTGATAGTGGGGAGCAACGAACACGTAGCCGTGCGATTCATGATATCAGTGTTAGTGGGGAGCAACGAACACACAGCCGTGCGATTGATGATATCAGTGATAGTGGGGAGCAAAAAACACGTATCCGTGCGATTGATGATATCACTGTTTGTGGGGAGCAACAAAAACGTACCCGTGCGATTGATGATCAATGAATGATATCAGTGTTAGTGTCCGACTGGGGAGCAACAAACAAGTGCCCGCGCGATTGATCATGAATTATATCAGTGTTAGTGTCCGCCTGGGGAGCAACAAACACGTAGCCGTGCGATTGATGATTAATGAATGATATCAGTGTTAATGGGTAGCAACAAACACTTAGCCGTGCGATTGATGATCAATGAATGATATCAGCGTTAGTGGGGAACATCAAACACGTAGCCGTGCGATTGATTATCAATGAATAATATCAGTGTTAGTGGGGAGCAACAAACACGTAGCCGTGCGATTGATGATATCAGTGTTAGTGGGGAGCAACAAACACGTAGCCGTGCGATTGATGATATCAGAGTTAGTGGGGAGCAACAAACACGTAGCCGTGCGATTGATGATATCAGAGTTAGTGGGGAGCAACAAACACGTAGCCGTGCGAATGATGATATCAGTGAAAGTGGGGAGCAACGAACACGTAGCCGTGCGATTGATGATATCAGTGTTACTGGGGAGCAACGTACACGTAGCCGTGCGATTGATGATATCAGTATTACTGGGGAGCAACGTACACGTAGCCGTGCGATTGATGATATCAGAGTTAGTGGGGACCAACAAACACGTAGCCGTGAGAATGATGATATCAGTGAAAGTGGGAGCAACGAACACGTAGCCATGCGATTGATGATATCAGTGATAGTGGGGAGCAACAAACACGTATCCGTGCGATTGATGATGTCAGTGTTAGTAGGAAGCAACAAACACGTATCCGTGCGATTGATGATCAAAGAATGATATCAGTGTTAGTGTGCGCCTGGGGAGCAACAAACACGTAACCGTGCGATTGATGATCTACGAATGATTTCACTGTTAGTGTCCGCCTGGGGAGCAACAAACGCGTTCCCAGTGCGATTGATGATCAATGAATGATATCAGTGTTATTGGGGAGCAACAAACATGTAGCCGTGCGATTGATGATTAATGAATGATATCAGTCTTAATGGGCAGCAACAAACACGTAGCCGTGTGACTGATGATCAATGAATGATATCAGTGTTAGTGGGGAGCATCAAACACGTAGCCGTGCGATTGGTGATATCAGTGTTAGTGGGAGGCAACATACACGTAGCCATGCGATTGATGATATCAGAATTAGTGGGGACCAACAAACACGTAGCCGTGCGATTGATGATTAATGAAAGATATCAGTGTTAATGGGGATCTACAAACATATAGCCGTGCGATTGATGATCAATGAATTATATCAGTGTTAGTGGGGAGCATCAAAGACGTAGCCGTGCGATTGATTATCAATGAATGATATCAGTGTAAGTGGGGAGCAACAGACACGTAGCCGTGCGATTGCTGATGTCAGTGTTAGTGGGGAGCAACAAAAAGTAAGCCATGCGATTGATTATATCTGTGTTAGTGGGGAGCAACAAACACGTAGCCGTGCGATTGATGATATCAGAGTTGGTGGGGAGCAACAAACACGTAGCCGTGCGATTGATGATATCAGAGTTAGTGGGGAGCAACAAACACGTAGCCGTGCGATTGATGATATCAGTGTTAGTGGGGAGCAACAAACACGTAGCCGTGCGATTGATGATATCAGAGTTAGTGGGGAGCAACAAACACGTAGTCATGCGATTGATGATATCAGAGTTAGTGGGGAGCAACAAACACGTAGCCTTGCGATTGATGATATCAGTGTTAGTGGGGAGCAACAAACACGTAGCCGTGCGATTGATGATGTCAGAGTTAGTGGGTAGCAACAAACACGTAGCCGTGCGATTGATGATATCAGTGTTAGTGGGGAGCAACAAACACGTAGCCGTGCGATTGAAGATGTCAGTGTTAGTGGGGAGCAACAAACACGTAGCCGTGCGATTGATGATATCAGTGGTAGTTTGGAACAACGAACACGTAGCCGTGCGATTGATGGTATCAATGTTAGTGGGGAGAAACGAACACGTAGCCGTGCGATTGATGGTACCAGTGTTAGTGGGGAGCAACGAACACGTAGCCGTGCGAAGGTTGATATCAGCGATAGTGGGGAGCAACGAACACGTATCCGTGCGATTGATGATATTGGTGATAGTGGGGAGCAACAAACACTTATCCGTGGGATTGATGATATCAGTGTTAGTGTGAAGCATCAAACACGTAAAGTGCGATTGATGGTCAATGAATGATATCAGTGTTAGTGTCCGCCTGGGGAGCAACAAACACGTAGTCGTGCGATTGATGATCAATGAATAATATCAGTGTTAGTGTCCGCCTGGGGAGCAACAGAAACGTAGCCGTGCGATTGATGATCAATGAATGATATCAGTGTTATCTTCCGCCTGGGGAGCAACAAACACGTACCCGTGCGATTGATGATCAACGAATGATATCACTGTTAGTGTCCGCCTGGGGAGCAACAAACGTATACCCGTGCGATTGATGATCAATGAATGATATCAGTGTTATTGGGGAGCAACAAACACGTAGCCGTGTGATTGAAGATTAATGAATGGTATCAGTGTTATTGGGGAGCAACAAGCACGTACCCGTGCGATTGATGATCAATGAATGATATCAGTGTTATTGGGGAGCAACAAACACGTACCCGTGCGATTGATGATCAATGAATGATATCAGTATTATTGGGGAGCAACAAACACGTAGCCGTGTGATTGAAGATTAATGAATGATATCAGTGTTAATGGGGAGCAACAAACACGTAGCCGTGCGATTGATTATCAATGAATGATATCAGTGTTAGTGGGGAGCAACAAACACGAAGCCGTGCGATTGATGATATCAGTGTTAGTGGGGAGCAACTAACACGTAGCCGTGTGATTGATGAAATCAGAGTTAGTGGGAGCAAAGATACGTAGCCGTGCGATTGACGATATCAGTGTTAGTGGGGAGCAACAAACACGTAGCCCTGCGATTGATGATATCAGTGTTAGTGGGGAGCAACAAACACGTACCCGTGCGATTGATGATCAATGAATGATATCAGTGTTAGTGTCCGCCTGGGGAGCAACAAACACGTACCCGTGCGATTGATGATCAATGAATGATATCAGTGTTAGTGTCCGCCTGGGGAGCAACAAACACGTACCCGTGAGATTGATGATCAATGAATGATATCAGTGTTAGTGTCGCCCGGGGAGCAACAAACACGTAGCCGTGCGATTGATGATCAATGAATATCAGCGTTAGTGTCCGCCTGGGGAGCAACAAACACGTACCCGTGCGATTGATGATCAATGAATGGTATCAGTGTTAGTGTCCGCCTGGGGAGCAACAAACACGTACCCGTGAGATTGATGATCAATGAATGATATCAGTGTTAGTGTCCGCCCGGGGAGCAACAAACACGTAGCCGTGCGATTGATAATCAATGAATGGTATCAATGTTAATTCTACCTGGGGAGCAACATACACCGAGCGATTGATGATCAATGAATGATGATATCAGTGTTAGTGGGGAGTAAGGAACACGTCGTCTGTCAGCCGAGTACTCATCTAGCTTCCCTAACAGTCCACTTCTTCCAACTGCTTTTACTTTCTCTACACGTACAAAGAGTAAGGGAAGGAAAATGTTGTATTGCACCCAAAAATTCAATACCCAATACAGGTTTTGAGACACCCTGAATCTCAAAAATCTGATGTGTTCCCCTCGCAAGACTTTTTCTACATCTCTATAACAAATTATTGTTAAAAAGCTTATGCTTTTATTTACTTCATGCTAATCGAGAAAAAATAAACAGAAATAGTCTTATTACTTGCTTCCTTGTAAGCAGAAGGGAAAATAATGTACTACCATAGGTTAAAGTGACAGTCAAAAGCTGGTTGCTACGTGACTGAAGTTCCTTTGGGTGGATAGAAGTTCACAAAGTCCTGTATGAGAAAAGTTTTAAGTTTTTTAAAGCTGAAACCAAAAACAAGGAGTATCAACTCCAGGAAAAAATGCTTATAACATAAATTGTGTGTTTTAAAGTGCTCTACTTATTTTATGTGGTAGGTTTTTCTCCATCTCTTACGCTTTAGCAGTTATGCAAAATTCCATAAAATTCATTTAGAATAAAGTAGTCTTCAGAGGCTATTCCCAGAAAATTCAAGATATACATTTTATTTTTCAGGTAAATATCTTTAATAGACGATATTTTAATTAAAATAGTTAGAGCCATTTTTGAGAAGATAAAAATGTTCGAAAAACGTTCCATGTAAAGTGTAGTTTGGGGTGGCGAGACTTTCCTCAAAATCTTTTTGTCGCATCCCTGGAAGATACTAAACTTAAATACCAAGTTTGGTATTTTAGCGACTTTTCGTTTTTGAGTTATCGTTTTCACACGCGCCACACACACACGGATTTGATTTGTGAACATCCTTTTTTTGGGGTACAGGGGACCCTAATACATATATTTCCGGTGAAACCTCAGTATCGAATTTTTGGGTGGAATGCAATATGTTCTCTATACACTATGTATATAGTTCATGTAGAGAAAGTAAGAAAGCACTTTTAGATGCATCTCCACGTCTGTGTGGCCAGCATAGCTGACACCTTTAAATACCAAACTTGATATTTAGGCTATGAATATTACAAGAATGAGACACGAAGATTTTCAAGAAAATCCACCACCCAACTACCCTTTACATGGACAAATTTTCGAAAAATTGTTCTAAAATATCTGATGTGTACTATTCACATGACTTTCTCTACATCCATGCAACAAATTATTCTTAAAAAAGCTTATACTTCTATTTACTTCATGCTAATCAGAACAAAATTAAAAGAAATAGTCTTATTATTTGCTTCCTTGTAAGTAGAAGCGAAATAAGACAGTACCATAGGTTGAAGTGATAGTCAAAAGCTGGTTGCTATGTCACTGAAGTTCCTTTGTTTGTATGGACTGTAATTGGCAAATTCCTGTATGAGAAAAGTATAAGTTTTTCATAGCAGAAACCAAAAACAAAGAATATCTCAAAAACGATGAACTCCTCGGAAAAAATGTATATAACATAAATTGTATTTTAACGTGCTCTACATTTTTTGCAGTAAGTTTCTGTCCATCTCTTACGGTTTAGCAGTTATTTAAAAGTCCGTAAAATTTAGCGAGAATAAAGTAGTCTTCAGAGGCTATTCCCAGAAAATTCAAGATATACATTTTATTTGGCAGGTAAATGTCTTTAATATATGATACTTTAATCAAAATCGTTAGAGCCATTTTTGAGAAATTCAAAATTTTCGAAAATAGTTCCTAGTAAAGAGTAGTTTGGGGTGGGGGATTTTCTCAGAATCTTCGTGCCGCAACCTTGGAAAATACCAAACTTAAATACCAAGTTTAATATTTAACGGTCTATTCCTTTTTGAGCTATGCTGTCCGCAGACACACACACACACACACACACATGGATCATTTTCTGAAAATGCTTTTTGTTTTTGGAATCAGGGCCTCCTAAAACATATATTTCCGGTGAAATCTCAGTATTGAATTTTTGGGTGCAGTACAATATGCATTATGTACATAGTACGTGTAGAGAAAGTAATATTCACATGTTTCTAATTTAGTTTGTAATCTTGGAGCTATATTAATTCTAAACCAAAAACTCCATTATTTTAAAATATCAATTTTGGGACCCTATATTGTATGAGGGTAATAATGCAAAATATTTGATATCTGATAAACTATAATTACCAATTTTATATTGCAACCCATATGAAATATGATACATTATTACTGTCATATGATTGGGAGGCTTAAAATTGGGGAATAGTTATATTTTCAAGATTTTGGAGTTGATGACTTTAATTGTCATAGCTATTAGACCTCCAAAAATTTGGGCAACTCTATGTAATACGAGAGCAATATTTCACATTCAACACAATATATATGTGTATGTTAACAAAATTTGGGCAACTCTATATAATACGAGAGCAATATTTCACAATATATATGTGTATGTTAACAAAATTTGGGCAAATCTGTGTAATACGAGAGCATTAGTTCACAATATATATGTGTACGTTAACAAAATTTGGGCAGCTTTATGTAATACGAGAGCAATATTTCACATTCAACACAATATATATGTGTATGTTAACAAAATTTGGGCAACTCTGTGTAATACGAGAGCATTAGTTCACAATATATATGTGTACGTCAACAAAATTTAGGCAGCTTTATGTAATACGAGAGCAATATTTCACATTCAACACAATATATATGTGTACGTTAACAAAATTTGGGCAGCTTTATGTAATACGAGAGCAATATTTCACATTCAACACAATATATATGTGTATGTTAACAAAATTTGGGCAACTCTATATAATACGAGAGCAATATTTCACAATATATATGTGTATGTTAACAAAATTTGGGCAACTCTGTGTAATACGAGAGCATTAGTTCACAATATATATGTGTATGTTAACAAAATCTGGGCAACTCTATATAATACGAGAGCAATATTTCACATTCACCACAATATATATGTGTATGTTAACAAAATTTGGGCAACTCTATGTAATACGAGAACAATATTTCACATTCAACACAATATATATGTGTACGTTAACAAAATTTGGGCAACTTTATGTAATACGAGAGCAATATTTCACATTCAACACAATATATATGTGTATGTTAACAAAATTTGGGCAACTCTATATAATACGAGAGCAATATTTCACAATATATATGTGTATGTTCACAAAATTTGGGCAACTCTGTGTAATACGAGAGCATTAGTTCACAATATATATGTGTACGTTAACAAAATTTGGGCAGCTTTATGTAATACGAGAGCAATATTTCACATTCAACACAATATATATGTGTATGTTAACAAAATTTGGGCAACTCTGAGTAATACGAGAGCAATATTTCACATCCAACACAATATATATGTGTACGTTAACAAAATTTGGGCAGCTTTATGTAATACGAGAGCAATATTTCACAT
Source organism: Hymenopus coronatus (assembly GCA_030762935.1). Taxonomy (NCBI): domain Eukaryota; kingdom Metazoa; phylum Arthropoda; class Insecta; order Mantodea; family Hymenopodidae; genus Hymenopus; species Hymenopus coronatus. The sequence goes on along the minus strand of CM060888.1, from coordinate 1,422,130 downwards.
TCAACACAATATATATGTGTATGTTAACAAAATTTGGGCAGCTTTATGTAATACGAGAGCAATATTTCACATTCAACACAATATATATGTGTACGTTAACAAAATTTGGGCAACTCTATGTAATACGAGAGCAATATTTCACATTCAACACAATATATATGTGTATGTTAACAAAATTTGGGCAACTCTATGTAATACGAAAGCAATATTTCACATTCAACACAATATATATGTGTATGTTAACAAAATTTGGGCAACTCTATGTAATACGAGAGCAATATTTCACATTCAACACAATATATATGTGTATTTTAACAAAATTTGGGCAACTTTGTGTAATACGAGAGCAATATTTCACAATATATATGTAAACGTTAGCAAAATTTGGGAAACTTTATGTAATACGAGAGCAATATTTCACATTCAATGCAATATATATGTGTACGTTAACAAAATTTGGGCAACTTTATGTAATACGAGAGGAATATTTCACATTCAACACAATATATATGTCTATGTTCACAAAATTTGGGCAACTCTATGTAATACGAGAGGAAAATTTCACATTCAACACAATATATGTGTATGTTCATATACATTTCGTCTGTAATAAAAATATCTTAAACATACTGTATTTTACTCAAAATCGTTAGAGCCATTTTCGAAAAATGTTCCATGTAAAGGGTACTTCTGAATGGAGAGATTTTCTTGAAAGTGTTCGTGTGGCATCCTTGGAAGATACCAAACTTAAATAACCAGTTTTAATATTTAAATGTCGTTTAGTTTCTGAGCTGTGCTGTCTTTGAACACACACACACACCCGCGGAATTTTCTGAAAGTGGTTTCTTTGGATTCAGAGGGTCTTGTATTGCCGGTGAAATATCGGTATGGAATTTCTGGGTTCAGTACAATAATTTCTCTGTACACTATGTGTAGAGAAAGTAAAAAACAGAATGAATGCCACTACTGTATATTTATCATTTGTCTTAATTTAGGTGAGAAAACGTCAGAGAAGCGAGGTGTGTTGAAGCGCTTAGCAAGTAGTATTGTAATGTCGGGCAGAACAGCGTGTTGTTGTTTTCCATTAGCACAGGTGAATCGAAACATGTGGCTTAGGACCACACACAGTTGTCACAGTGCCAGCCGTGCTGCTGTCTTTATATTTGCACCACACTCGTGCCAGTTGGCCGAGGTGCTGAACAAGGCGAAAAGTCCGCTTTATTAATCGGGCCTAACGAGCCGCCACTGGAATTAATTTACTGACTACGGCTGTTTTCCTCTTCTTCACGGCTGAGTTCGCCAGCACTAATAGCTCATTCATTCTCAGTCTGCTGCGCTACCAGCAGATTGATAAATCTGGCTTCCTTCTTCTTGTGTGGCCGGTTCGTCTAAACGAGACAGATATCACAGATATTCTAGTGAACAGAAAATCACAGTTATACTAGTGACAGGATATCGCAGTTATACTAGTGACAGGATATCGCAGTTATACTAGTGACAGGAAGTCACAGTTACACTTGCGACAGGATATCACAGTTATATTAATGACAGGATGTCACACTTACACTAGTGACAGGATATCGCAGTTATACTAGTGACAGGATGTCACACTTACACCAGCGACAGGATATCACAGTTACTCACCACGGCTGAGTTCGCCGGCACTAATATCTCATTCATTCTCAGTCTGCTGCGCTACCAGCAGATAGATAAATCTGGCTTACTTCTTCTTGTGTGGCCGGTTCGTCTAAACGAGACAGATATCACAGATATTCTAGTGAACAAAAAATCACAGTTATACTAGTGACAGGATATCGCAGTTACTCACCACGGCTGAGTTCGCCAGCACTAATAGCTCATTCATTCTCAATCTGCTGCGCTACCAGCAGATAGATAAATCTGGCTTACTTCTTCTTGTGTGGCCGGTTCGTCTAAACGAGACAGATATCACAGATATTCTAGTGAACAGAAAACCACAGTTATACTAGTGACAGGATATCGCAGTTATACTAGTGACAGGATATCGCAGTTATACTAGTGACAGGGTGTCACTGTTACACTAGCGACAGGATATCACAGTTATACTAGTGACAGGATGTCACACACTAGCGACTGGATATCACAGTTATACTAGTGACAGGATGTCACACTTACACTAGTGACAGGATATCGCAGCTATACTAGTGACAGGATGTCACACTTACACCAGCGACATAATATCACAGTTAGCACCACGGCTGAGTTCGCCGGCACTAATATCTCATTCATTCTCAGTCTGCTGCGCTACCAGCAGATTGATAAATCTTGCTTACTTCTTCTTGTGTGGCCGGTTCGTCTAAACGAGACAGATATCACAGATATTCTAGTGAACAGAAAATCACAGTTATACTAGTGACAGGATATCGCAGTTATACTAGTGAAAGATAGTCACACTTACACTAGCGACAGGATATCACAGTTACTCACCATGGCTGAGTTCACCAGCACTAATATCTCATTCATTCTCAGTCTACAGCTCTACCAGCAGATTGATAAGTCTGGCCTTCTTCTTCTAGTGTGGCTGGTTCGTCTAAACGAGACAGATATCACAGATATTCTAGTGAACAGAAAATCACAGTTATACTAGTGACAGGATATTGCAGTTATACCAGTGACAGGATATCGCAGTTACTCACCACGGCTGAGTTCGCCAGCACTAATAGCTCATTCATTTTGAGTCTGCTGCGCTACTAGCAGATTGATAAATGTGGCTTACTTCTTCTTGTGTGGCTGGTTCGTCTAAACGAGACAGATATCACAGGTATTCTAGTGAACAGAAAATCACAGTTATACTAGTGACAGGATATCGCAGTTATACTAGTGACAGGATGTCACAGTTACACTAGCGACAGGATATCACAGTTATACTAGTGACAGGATGTCACAGTTACACTAGCGACTGGATATCACAGTTATACTTGTGACAGGATGTCACACTTACACTAGTGACAGGATATCGCAGTTATACTAGTGACAGGATGTCACACTTACACCAGCGACAGGATATCACGGTTAGCACCACGGCTGAGTTCGCCGGCACTAATATCTCATTCATTCTCAGTCTGCTGCGCTACCAGCAGATTGATAAATCTTGCTTACTTCTTCTTGTGTGGCCGGTTCGTCTAAAGAGACAGATATCACAGATATTCTAGTGAACAGAAAATCACAGTTATACTAGTGACAGGATGTCACACTTACACCAGCGACAGGATATCACAGTTAGCACCACGGCTGAGTTCGCCGGCACTAATATCTCATTCATTCTCAGTCTGCTGCGCTACCAGCAGATTGATAAATCTGGGTTCCTTCTTCTTGTGTGGCCGGTTCGTCTAAACGAGACAGATATCACAGATATTCTAGTGAACAGAAAATCACAGTTATACTAGTGACAGGATATCGCAGTTATACTAGTGACAGAATGTCACACTTACACTAGCGACAGGATATCACAGTTACTCACCATGGCTGAGTTCACCAGCACTAATATCTCATTCATTCTCAGTCTACAGCTCTACCAGCAGATTGATAAATCTGGCCTTCTTCTTCTTGTGTGGCTGGTTCGTCTAAACGAGACAGATATCACAGATATTCTAGTGAACAGAAAATCACAGTTATACTAGTGACAGGATATTGCAGCTATACCAGTGACAGGATATCGCAGTTACTCACCACGGCTGAGTTCGCCAGCACTAATAGCTCATTCATTCTGAGTCTGCTGCGCTACCAGCAGATTGATAAATCTGGCTTACTTCTTCTTGTGTGGCTGGTTCGTCTAAACGACACAGATATCACAGATATTCTAGTGAACAGAAAATCACAGTTATACTAGTGACAGGATATCGCAGTTATACTAGTGACAGGATATCGCAGTTATACTAGTGACAGGATGTCACAGTTACACTAGCGACAGGATATCACAGTTATACTAGTGACAGGATGTCACAGTTACACTAGCGACTGGATATCAAAGTTATACTTGTGACAGGATGTCACACTTACACCAGCGACAGGATATCACAGTTACTCACCACGGCTGAGTTCGCCGGCACTAATATCTCATTCATTCTCAGTCTGCTGCGCTACCAGCAGATTGATAAATCTTGCTTACTTCTTCTTGTGTGGCCGGTTCGTCTAAACGAGACAGATATCACAGATATTCTAGTGAACAGAAAATCACAGTTATACTAGTGACAGGATATCGCAGTTATACTAGTGACAGGATATCGCAGTTACACTAGTGACAGGATATCGCAGTTATACTAGTGACAGAATGTCACACTTACACTAGCGACAGCATATCACAGTTACTCACCATGGCTGAGTTCACCAGCACAAATATCCCATTCATTCTCAGTCTACAGCTCTACCAGCAGATTGATAAATCTGGCCTTCTTCTTCTTGTGTGGCTGGTTCGTCTAAACGAGACAGATATCACAGATATTCTAGTGAACAGAAAATCACAGTTATACTAGTGACAGGATATCGCAGTTATACCAGTGACAGGATATCGCAGTTACTCACCACGGCTGAGTTCGCCAGCACTAATAGCTCATTCATTCTGAGTCTGCTGCGCTACCAGCAGATTGATAAATCTGGCTTACTTCTTCTTGTGTGGCCGGTTCGTCTAAACGAGACAGATATCACAGATATTCTAGTGAACAGAAAATCACAGTTATACTAGTGACAGGATATCGCAGTTAAACTAGTGACAGGATATCGCATTTATACTAGTGACAGGATGTCACAGTTACACTTGCGACAGGATATCACAGTTATACTAGTGACAGGATGTCACACTTACACTAGTGACAGGATATCGCAGTTATACTAGTGACAGGATGTCACACTTACACCAGCGACAGGATATCACAGTTACTCTCCACGGCTGAGTTCGCCGGCACTAATATCTCATTCATTCTCAGTCTGCTGCGCTACCAGCAGATTGATAAATCTGGCTTACTTCTTCTTGTGTGGCCGATTCGTCTAAACGAGACAGATATCACAGATATTCTAGTGAACAGAAAATCACAGTTATACTAGTGACAGGATATCGCAGTTATACTAGTGACAGAATGTCACACTTACACTAGCGACAGGATACCACAGTTACTCACCACGGCTGAGTTCGCCAGCACTAATAGCTCATTCATTCTGAGTCTGCTTCGCTACCAGCAGATTGATAAATCTGGCTTACTTCTTCTTGTGTGGCCGGTTCGTCTAAACGAGACAGATATCACAGATATTCTAGTGAACAGAAAATCACAGTTATACTAGTGACAGGATATCGCAGTTATACTAGTGACAGGATATCACAGTTACTCACCACGGCTGAGTTCGCCGGCACTAATAGCTCATTCATTCTCAGTCTGCTGCGCTACCAGCAGATTGATAAATCTGGCTTCCTTCTTCTTGTGTGGCCGGTTCCTCTAAACGAGACAGATATCACAGATATTCTAGTGAGCAGAAAATCACTGTTATACTAGTGACAGGATATCGCAGTTATACGAGTGACAGGATGTCACACTTACACTAGCGACAGGATATCACAGTTACTCACCATGGCTGAGTTCGACAACACTAATATCTCATTCATTCTCAGTCTACAGCTCTACCAGCAGATTGATAAATCTGGCTTCCTTCTTCTTGTGTGGCAGGTTCGTCTAAACGAGACAGATATCACAGTTATGCTAGTGATAGGATATAGCAGTTATACTAGTGACAGGATATCAGAGTTACACTAGCGATAGGATATCACATTTACTCATCACGGTTGAGATCGCCAGTATTAATAGCTCATTCATTCTCAGTCTGCTGCGCTACCAGCATATTGATAAATCTGGCTTCCTTCTGCTTGTGTGGCCGGTTCGTCTAAACGAGACAGATATCACAGTTTTTCTAGTGAACAGAAAATCACAGGTATACTAGTGATAGATACCAGAGTTATACTAATGACGGATATCACAATTATACTAGACAGGCTGTCACAGTTATACTAGGGACATATCACACTTACACTAGCGATAGGACATCACAGTCAGTCACCACGGCTGAGCTCGCCGGCACTAATAGCTCGTTGAATCTCAGTCTGCTGCGCTACCAGCAGATTGAAAAATTCTGGCTTTCTTCTTCTTGTGTGGCGGGTTCATCTAAACGAGACGGATATCACAGTTATTCTGGTGAACAGAAAATCACAGTTACACTAGTGACATGATTTCGCAGTTATACTAGTGACAGAGTATCACAGTTACACTAAGGACAGGATATCACAGCTACTTATCACGGCTGATTTCGCCAGCGCTAATAGCTCATTCAATCTCAGTCTGCAGCGCTACCAGCAGATTGATAAATCTGGCTTCCTTCGTCTAAACGAGACAGCTATCACAATTATTCTAGTGAACAGAAAATAACAGCTATAGTAGTGACAGGATAGATCAGTTCTACTCGTGGCGGATATCACAGTTACACTAGAGACGGAATATCACAGTTTGACTAGAGATATAATATCATATCTACTCATCACGGCTGAGTTCGCCAGCACTAATAGCTCATTCATTCTCAGTCTGCTGTGCTATCAGCATATTGATAAATCTGGTTTCCTTCTTCTTGTGTGGCCGGTTCGCAGGGTATCACAGTTATTCTAGTGAACAGAAAATCACAGCTATAAAAGTGACCGGATATCGCAGTCATAATAGTGACGGATATCACAGTTACACAAGTGACAGGATATCACAGTTATACTGGTGCCAGGATATCGTCGTTACACTAGTGAGAGAATATCACAGTTATACCCCTGCCAGGATATCACAGTTCCACTAGAGACAGGATATTACAATTATTATAAGGATGGGATACTATACGCACAGATATTCACAGTTACACTAGTGACGGGATATCACGGTTACGATAGAGACAAGATATCACAGTTAATCATAACGGCTGAGTTCGCCGGCAATAATAGCTCATCCATTCTCAGTCTGCTGTGCTATCAGCACATGATAAATCTGGTTTCCTTCTTCTTGTGTGGCCGGATCTCAGGATATCACAGTTATTCTAGAGAACAGAAAATCAAAACTAAACAAGTGACAGGATATCGCAGATATACTAGTGACGGATATCACAGTCATACAAGTGACCGGATATCGCCGTCATAATAGTGACGGATATCACAGTTACACAAGTGACAGGATATCACAGTTATACTGGTGCCAGAATATCGTCGTTACACTAGTGAGAGAATATCACAGTTATACCCCTTCCAGGATATCACAGTTCCACTAGAGACAGGATATTACTATTATTATAGAGATGGGATACAATATGCACAGATATTCACAGTTACACTAGTGACGGGATATCACGGTTACGATAGAGACAGGATATCACAGTTAATCATAACGGCTGAGTTCGCCGGCAATAATAGCTCATCCATTCTCAGTCTGCTGTGCTATCAGCATATTGATAAATCTGGTTTCCTTCTTCTTGTGTGGCCGGATCTCAGGATATCACAGTTATTCTAGAGAACAGAAAATCAAAACTAAACAAGTGACAGGATATCGCAGATATACTAGTGACGGATATCACAGTCATACAAGTGACCGGATATCGCAGACATAATAGTGACGGATATCACAGTTACACAAGTGACAGGATATCACAGTTATACTGGTGCCAGGATATCGTCGTTACACTAGTGAGAGAATATCACAGTTATACCCCTGCCAGGATATCACAGTTCCACTAGAGACAGGATATTACTATTATTATAGAGATGGGATACAATATGCACAGATATTCACAGTTACACTAGTGACGGGATATCACGGTTACGATAGAGACAGGATATCACAGTTAATCATAACGGCTGAGTTCGCCGGCAATAATAGCTCATCCATTCTCAGTCTGTTGTGCTATCAGCATATTGATATATCTGATTTCCTTCTTCTTGTGTGGCCGGTTCTCAGGATATCACAGTTATTCTAGAGAACTGAAAATCACAGCTAAATAAGTGACAGGATATCGCAGATAAACTAGTGACGGATATCAGAGTCATACAAGTGACCGGATATCGCAGTCATAATAGTGACGTATATCACAGTTGCACTAGTGACAGGATATCACAGTTATACTGGTGCCAGGATATCGCCGTTACACTAGTGAGAGAATATCACAGTTATACCCGTGCCAGGATATCACAGTTCCACTAGAGACAGGATATTACAGTTATTTAAAGGATGGGATACTATACGCACAGATATTCACAGTTACACTAGTGACGGGATATCACGGTTACGATAGAGACAGGATATCACAGTTAATCATAACGGCTGAGTTCGCCGGGATTAATAGCTCATTCATTCTCAGTCTGCTGTGATATCAGCATATTGATAAATCTGGTTTCCTTCTTCTTGTGTGGCCGGTTCGCAGGATATCACAGTTATTTTAGTGAACAGAAAGTAACAGCTATACAAGTGACAGCATATCGCAGTTATACTAGTGACGGATATCACAGTTATTCTAGTGAACAGAAAATAACAGCTATACAAGTGACAGAATATTGCAGTTATACTAGTGACGGATATCACAGTCATACAAGTGACAGGATATCGCAGTCATAATAGTGTCGAATATATCAGTTACACTAGTGACAGGATATCACAGTTATACTGCTGCCAGGATACCGTCGTTACACTAGTGAGAGAATATCACAGTAATACCCGTGCCAGGATATCACAGATCCACTAGAGACAGGATCTTACAGTTATTAATGAGATGAGATACTATACGCACAGATATTCACAGTTACACTAGTGACGGGATATCACGGTTACGATAGAGACAAGATATCACAGTTAATCACAACGGCTGAGTTCGCAGGGCAAAAAGACCTCATTGATTCTAAATCTGCTGCACTACCAGAAAATAGACAAATCTGACTTCCATCTTATTATTGGTTCGTTTCTAAATGAGACAATTAATATAGGTACCCTACATGCATCATATCACAATTACACCAGAATTAGAACATCACAGTTATACTAGAGAGAGGGTATCACAGTTAGTATAGAGTCAGGAAATCACAGATATTCAAAAGACAGTATATCACAGATGCTCTAGAGACAGGATATCACAGATACACTAGAGTTAGGATATCACAGTTATTCAAAAGACAGGATATCACACATGCTCTAGAGACAGGATATCTCAGATACTCTAGCGACCGGATATCAAAGTTATTCAAAAGACAGGATACCACAGATACTCTAGAGACAGGATATCACAGATACTCTAGAGACAGGATATCACAGATACTCTAGAGACAGGATGTCACAGATACTCTAGAGACAGGATGTCACAGATACTCAAGAGACAGGATACCACAGATACTCAAGAGACAGGATACCACAGATACTCTAGAGACAGGATATCACAGATGTTCTAGAGACAGGATGTCACAGATACTCTAGAGACAGGATACCACAGATACTCAAGAGACAGGATACCACAGATACTCTAGAGACAGGATATCACAGATACTCTAGAGACAGGATGTCACAGATACTCTAGAGACAGGATACCACAGATACTCTAGAGACAGGATATCACAGATGCTCTAGAGACAGGATATCACAGTTACTCAAAAGACAGGATATCACAAATACTCTAGAGACAGGATATCACAGTTATTCAAAAGACAGGATACTCTAGAGACAGATACACTAGAGACAGGATATTACCGAACTCTAGAGACAGGATATCGCAATTACTCAAAAGTTAGGATACCACACATACTCTAGAGACAGGATATCACAGATACTCTAGCGTAGGATATACAGTTATTCAAGAGACGGGATATCACAGTTAGTCAAAAGACAGGATACCACAGATACTCTAGAGACAGGATATCACAGATACTCTAGCGACAGGATATCACAATTAACAAAAGACAGGATATCACAGATACTATAGAGACTGGATATCACAGATACTCTAGAGACAGGATATCAGAGTTATTCAAAAGACAGGATATAACAAATACTCTAGCGACAGGATATCACAGTTATTCAACAGACAGGATATCACACATACTCTAGAGACAGGATATCACAGATACTCTAGAGACAGGATATCACAGATACTCTAGCGACAGGATATCACAGTTAATCAAAAGACAGGATATCACAGATACTCTAGAGACAGGATATCACAGATACTCTAGAGACAGGATACCACAGATTCTCTAGAGACAGGATATCACAGTTATTCAAGAGACAGGATATCGCAGTTACTCTTGCGACAGGATATCACAGTTATTCAAAAGACAGGATATCACAGTTAATCAAAAGACAGGATATCACAGATACTCCAGAGACAGGATACCACAGATACTCTAGAGACAGGATACCACAGATATTCTAGAGACAGGATATCACAGTTATTTAAGAGACAGGATATCGCAATTTCTCTAGCAACAGGATATCACAGTTATTCATAAGCCACGACATCACAGATACTCTAGAGACAGGATATCACAGTTATTCAAAAGACAGGATATCACGGATACTCTAGCGACAGGATATCACAGTTATTCAAAAGACAGGATGTCACAGATACTCTAGAGACAGGATATCACAGATACTCTAGAGACAGGATACCACCGATACTCTAGAGACAGGACATCACAGTTATTCAAGAGACAGGATATCGCAATTACTCTAGCGACACGATATCACAGTTATTCAAATGACAGGATATCACAGATACTCTAGAGACAGGATATCAAAGTTATTCAAAAGACAGGATATCACAGATACTCTATCGACAGGATATCACAGTTATTCAAAAGACAGGATATCACAGATACTCTAGAGACATGATATCGCAGATACTCTAGAGACAGGACATCACAGTTATTCAAAAGACAGGACATCACAGCTATTCAAGAGACAGGATATTACAGATACTCTAGTGACATGATATCACATTTATTCAAAAGACAGGATATCGCAGAAACTCTAGCGACAGTATATCACCGTTATTCAAAAGACAGGATACCGCAGATACTCTTAGAGACAGGATATCGCAATTGCTCTAGCGACAGTATATCACAGTTATTCAAAAGACAGGATATCACATTTATTCAAAAGACAGGATATCACAGATACTCTAGCGACAGGATATCACAGTTATTCAAAAGACAGGATATCACAGATACTATAGAGACAGGACATCACAGTTATTCAAAAGACAGTATATCACAGATACTCTAGAGACATGACATAACAGTTATTCAAAAGACAGGATATCACAGATACTCTAGAGGCAGGATATCGCAGATACTCTAGAGACAGCATATCGCAATTGCTCTAGCGCCAGGATATCACAGTTATTCAAAAGACAGGTTATCACAGTTATTCAAGAGACAGGATATCACAGATACTCTAGCTATAGGATATCACAGTTATTCAAGAGACAGGATATCACAGATACTCTAGCGACAGGATATTACCGATACTCTAGAGACAGGATATTGCAGTTATTCAAGAGACAGGATATCACAGATACTCTAGCTACAGGATATCACAGTTATTCAAGAGACAGGATATCACATACACTCTATCGATAGGTGATCACAAATATTCAAAAGGCAGGATATCACAGATACTCTAGAGACAGGATATCGCAGATACTCTAGAGACAGGATATCGCAGATACACTAGAGACAGGTATATCACAGTTATTCGAAAGACAGGATATCACAGATACTCCAGAGACAGGATATTACCGATACTCTAGAGACAGGATATCGCAGTTATTCAAGAGACAGGATATCACAGATACTCTAGCTACAGGATATCACAGTTATTCAAGAGACAGGATATCACAGATACTCTAGCGAAAAATATCACAATTATTCAAAAGACAGGATACCACAGATTCTCTAGCGACAGGATGTCACAGTTTTTTAAGGGACAGGATATCAGTGATACTCTAAAGACAGGATATGGCAGATACACTAGAGACAGGTATATCACAGTTATTCCAAAGACAGGATATCACAGATACTCTAGAGACAGGATATTACCGATACTCTAGAGACAGGATTTCGCAGTTATTCAAGAGACAGGTAATCACAGTTATTCAAAAGACAGGACATCACACCTATTCAAGATACAGGATATCTCAGATACTCTGGCGACAGGATATCACTGCTATTCAAGGGACAGGATATCAGAGATACTCTAAAGACAGGATATCGCAGATACACTAGAGACAGGATATCACAGTTATTCGAAAGACAGGATATCACAGATACTCTAGAGACAGGAAATCTCAGATATTTTAGCGACAGGATATCACAGTTATTCAAAAGACAAAATATCACAGATACTCTAGAGACAGGATATTACCGATATTCTAGAGACAGGATATCGCAGTTATCAAGAGACAGGTAATCACAGTTAGTCAAAAGACAGGACATCACAGCTATTCAAGAGACAGGATATCACAGATACTCTGGCGAGAGGAATTAACATCTATTCAAGGGACAGGATATCACAGTTATTTAAAAGACAGGATATCACAGATACTCTAGCGACAGGATATGACAGTTATTCAAAAGACACAATATCACAGTTATTTAAAATACAGAATATCACAGTTATTCAAAAGAGAGGATATCACAGATGCTCTAGTGAAAGATATCACAGTTATTGAAAAGACAGGATATCACAGATACTATAGAGACAGAACATCACAGTTATTCAAAAAACAGTATATCACAGATACTCTAGAGACAGGACATCAAAAGTTATTCAAAAGACAGGATATCACAGATACTCTAGAGACAGGATAACGCAATTGCTCTGGCGACAGGAAATCACAGTTATTCAAAAGACAGGATATCACAGTTATTCAAAAGACAGGATACCACAAATACTCTAGCGACAGGTAATACAGTTATTCAAAAGACAGGATATCACAGATAGTATAGAGACAGGTTATCTCAGATATTCTAGAGACAGGATATCGCAATTGCTCTAGCGACAGGATATCACAATTATTCAAAAGACAGGATATCACAGTTATTCAAAAGACAGAATATCACAGTTATTTAAGAGACAGGATATCACAGTTATTCAAAAGAGAGGATATCACAATTGCTCTAGCGACAGGATATCGCAGATACTCTAGTGACAGGATATCGCAAATGCTCTAGCCACAGGATATTACAGTTAATCAAAAGACAGGAGATCACAGTTATTCAAGTGACAGGATATCACAGATACTCTAGCGACAGGTTATCACAGTTAATCAAGAGACAGGATATCACAGATGCTCTAGCGACAGGATAAAACAGTTATTCAAAAGACAGGATATCATAGATACTCTAGCGACAGGATATCACAGTTATTCAAAAGACCGGATATCACAGATACTCAAGAGACAGGAAATCACAGATACTCTAGAGACAGGATACCACAGTTATTCAAAAGACAGGATATCACAGTTATTCAAGAGACAGGATATCACAGATACTCTAGCGACAGAAGATCACAGTTATTCAAAAGACAAGATATCACAGATACTCTAGAGACAGGATATCACAGTTATTCAAAAGACAGGATATCAGAGATACTCTAGAGACAGGATATCACAGTTAATCAAAAGACACAATATCACAGTTATTCATAAGACAGGATATCACAGATACTATAGAGACAGGACATCACAGTTATTCAAAAGACAGGATATCACAGATGCCTTAGAGACAGAATATCGCAGATACTCTAGAGACAGGATATCGCAATTGCTCAATCGACAGGATATCACGGTTATTCAAAGACCGGATATCACAGTTATTCAAAAGACAGGATATCACAGATACTGTAGCGACAGTATGTCACAGTTATTCAAAAGACAGGATATCACAGCCACTCTAGCGACAGGATATAACAGTTATTCAAAAGACAGGATATCACAGTTATTCAAAAGACAGGATATCCCAGATGCTCTAGCGACAGAATATCCCAGTTATTCAAAAGACAGGATATCACAGATACTCTAGCGACAGGATATCACAGTTATTCAAAAGACAGGATATCACAGATACTCTAGAGACAGGATATCACAATTATTCAAAAGACAGGATATCACAGATTCTCTAGAGACAGATTATCACAGTTATTCAAAAGACATGATATCACAGATACTCTAGCTACAGGATATCACAGTTATTCAAAAGACAGGATATCACAGTTATTCAAGTGACAGGATATAACAGTTATTCAAAAGACTGGATATCACAGTTATTCAACAGACAAATATCACAGATACTCTAGAGACAGGATATTACAATTGCTCTCGCGAGAGAATATCACAGTTAATCAAAAGACAGGATATCACAGATACACTAGAGACAGAATATCGCAATAGCTCTAACTCCAGGATATCACAGTTATTCAAAAGACAGGATATCACAGTTATTCAAGAGACAGGATATCACAGATACTCTAGCTACTGGATATCACAGTTATAGAAGGACAGTATATCACAGATACTCTAGCGACAGGGTATCACAGTTATTCAAAAGACAAGATATCACAGATACTCTAGAGACAGGATATCACAGATAGTCTAGCGACAGGATGTCACAGTTATTCAAAAGACAGGATATCAGAAAAACTCTAGAGACAGGATATCACAGTATTTCAAAGGACAGGATATCACAGATACTCTAGAGACAGGATATCTCAGATATTCTAGCAACAGGATATCACAGTTATTCAAAAGACAGGATATCGCAGATACTTTAGCGACAGGATAATACCGATACTCTAGAGACAGTATATCGCAAGTATTCAAAAGTAAGGATACCACAGATACTCTAGAGACAGGATATCGCAGATACTCTAGTGACAGGATATCACAGTTATTCAAAAGACAGGATATCACATATACTCTAGAGACAGGACATCACATTGACTCTAGCGACAGGATATCACAGTTACTCAAGAGACAGCATATCACAGTTTATCAAAAGACAGGATATCATAAATACTCTAGAGACAGTATATCACAGATACTCAAGAGAAAGAATATCACAGTTATTCAAAACACAGCATATTACAGATACTCTAGCGACAGGATATCACAGTCATTCAAAAGACAAGACATCACAGAGACTCTAGCGACAGGGTATCACAGTTATTCAAAAGACGGGATATCACAGATACTCTAGAGACAGGATATCACAGTTATTCAAAAGACAGGATATCACAGTTATTGAAAAGACAGGATATCACAGATACTCTAGAGACAGGATATCGCAGATACTCTAGAGACCGGATATCGCAAATGCTCTAGCGACAAGATATCACAGTTATTCAAAAGACAAAGTATCACAAATACTCTAGAGACAGGAAATCACAGATACTCTAGAGACAGGAGGTCACAGTTATTCATAAGAAAGGATATTCCAGATACTCTAGCGACAGGATCACACAAATATTTAAAAGACAGGATATCACAAATACTCTAGAGACAGGATATAGCAATTACTCTAGCGACAGAATTACACAGTTATTCAAAAGACAGGATATCACAGATACTCTAGAGACAGGATATCGCAATTGCTCTAGCGACAAGATATCACAGATACTCTAGAGACAGGATATCACAGTTATACAAAAGACAAGATATCACAGATACTCTAGAGCGAGGATATCACAGTTATTCAAAGGACAGGACATCACAGCTTTTCAAGAGACAGGATAACACAGTTATTCAAAAGACAGGATATCACAGATACTCTAGCGACAGGATATCACAGTTATTCAAAAGACAGGATATCGCAGATACTCTAAAGACAGGATATCGCAATTGCTCTAGCGACAGGATATCACAGTTATTCAAAAGACAGGATATCACAGATACTCTAGAGACAGGATATCACAGATACTCTACAGACAGGATATCACAGATACTCTTGCGACAGGATATCACAGTTACTCAGGTGACCGTATATCTCAATTACTCTAACAACAGGATATCAAAGTTATTCAAAAGACTGGATATCACAGATACTCTAGAGACAGGATATCACAGATACTCCAGAGACAGGATACCACAGATATTCTACAGACAGGATATCACAGTTATTCAAGATACAGGATATTGAAATTACTCTGGCGACAGGATATCACAGTTATTCAAAAGACAGGATATCAAAGATAATCTAGAGACACGATATCACAGTTATTTAAAAGACAGGATATCACAGTTACTCTAGCGACAGGATATCACGGTTATTCAAAAGACAGGATAACACAGATACTCTAGAGACAGGACATCACAGTTATTCAAACGACAGGATATCATTGATACTCTAGAGACAGGATATCCCTGTTATTCAAAAGACAGGATATAAGATCCATTCAAGAGACACGATATCACAGCTTTTCAAGAGACAGGTCATCCCAGTTATTCAAAAGACAGGACATCACATCTATTCAAGAGACGGATATCACAGATACTCTAGCGACAGGAAATTCACAGTTATTCAAAAGACAGGATATCACAGATACTCTAGCGACAGGATATCACTGTTATTCAAAAGACAGGATATCACAGATACTCTATCGACAGGATATCACAGTTATTCAAAAGACTGTATATCACAGATACTCTAGAGACAGGATATCGCAGATATTCTAGAGACAGGATATCGCAATTTCCCTAGCGACAGGATATCACAATAATTGAAAAGACAGGATATCACAGTTAATCAAAAGACAGGATATCACAGATACTCTAGAGACAGGATATCACAGTTACTCTAGAGACAGGATACCACAGATTCTCTAGAGACAGGATATCACAGTTATTCAAGAGACAGGATATCTCAATTACTCTAGCGACAGGATATCACAGTCATTCAAAAGACAGGATATCACAGATAAACTAGAGACAGGATATCACAGATATTCCAGAGACAGGATACCACAGATACTCTAGAGACATTTATACCAGAGATATTCTAGTGACAGAATATCACAGTTATTCAAGAGACAGGATATCGCAATATCTCTAGCCACAGGATATCACAGTTATTCAAAAGACAGCATATCACAGATACTCTAGAGACACGTTATCATAGTTATTCAAAAGACAGGATATCACAGATACTCTAGCGACAGATGTTCACAGTTATTCAAAAGACAGGATATCACAGATACTCTACAGACAGGATATCACAGATACTCTAGAGACAGGATTCCACCGATAGTCTAGAGACAGGATATCACAGTCATTCAAGATACCGGATATCGCAATTACTCTAGCGACAGGATATCACAGTTATTCAAAAGACAGGATATCACAGATACTCTAGATACAGGATATCACAGTTATTCAAAAGACAGAATGTCACAGATACTCTATCGACAGGATAGCACAGTTATTCAAAAGACAGGAGATCACAGATATTCTAGAGACAGGATATCGCACATACTCTAGAGACAGGACATCACGGTTATTTAAAAGACAGGACATCACAGCTATTCAAGAGACAGGATATCGCAGAATCTCTAGCGACAGGATATCACAGTTATTCAAAAAACATGATATCACAAATACTATAGAGACAGGACACCACAGATATTCAAAAGACAGTATATTACAGATAATCTAGAGACATGACATCACAGTTATTCAAAAGACAGGATATCACAGATACTCTAGAGACATATTATCGCAGATACTCTAGAGACAGTATATCGAAATTGCTCTAGCGACAGTATATCACAATTATTCAAAAGACAGGATATCACATTAATTCAAAAGACAGGATATCACAGATACTCTAGCGACAGGATATCACAGTCATTCAAAAGACAAGACATCACAGATACTCTAGCGACAGGGTATCACAGTTATTCAAAAGACAAGATATCACAGATACTCTAGCGACAGGATATCACAGTCATTCAAAAGACAGGATATCACAGATACTCTAGCGACAGGATATCACAGTCATTCAAAAGACAAGACATCACAGATACTCTAGCGACAGGATATCACAGTTATTCAAAAGACATGATATCACAGATACTCTAGAGACAGGAAATCACAGTTATTCAAAAGCAGGATATCACAGTTATTGAAAAGACAGGATATCACAGATACTCTAGAGACAGGATATCGCAGATACTCTAGAGACCGGATATTGCAAATGCTCTAGGGACAGGATATCACAGTTATTCAAAAGACAGGATATCACAGATATTCTAGCGACAGGTTATCACAGGTATTCAAAAGACAGGGTATCAAAAATACTCTAGAGACAGGAAATCACAGATACTCCAGAGAAAGGATGTCACAGTTATTCAAAAGAAAGGATATTCCAGATACTCTAGCCACAGGATCACACAAATATTCAAAAGACAGGATATCACAAATACTCTAGAGACAGGATATAGCAATTACTCTAGGGACAGAATTACACAGTTATTCAAAAGACAGGATATCACAGATGCTCTAGCGTAAGGATATCCCAGTTATTCAAAAGACAGGACATCACAGCTTTTCAAGAGGCAGGATATCACAGTTATTCAAAAGACAGGAAATCACAGATACTCTAGAGACAGGATATCACAGTTAGACAAGAGACAGGATATCACAGATACTCTAGAGACAGGATATCGCAATTGCTCTAGCGACAAGATATCACAGATACTCTAGGAACAGGATATTACAGTTATTCAAAAGACAAGATATCAGAGATACTCTAGAGCGAGGATATCACAGTTATTCAAAAGACAGGATATCACAGATACTCTAGCGACAGGATATCACAGTTATTCAAAAGACGGGATATCGCAGGTACTCTAAAGACAGGATATCGCAATTGCTCTAGCGACAGAATATCACAGGTATTCAAGAGACAGGATACCACAGACACTCTAGAAACAGGATATCACAGCTATTCAAGAGACATGGTATCGCAATTACTCTAGCGACAGGTTATCACAGTTATTCAAAAGACAAATTATCACAGATACTCTTTCGAGAGTATATCACAGTTATTCAAAAACAGGATATCACATATACTATAGCGAGAGAATATCACAGATACTCTAGCGACAGGATATTACAGATCCTCTAGCGGCAGGATATCACAGTCATTCGAAAGACAGGATATCGCAGAATCTCTCGAAACAGGATATGACAGAAACTCTAGAGACAAGATATCACAGTTATTCAAAAGACAGGATATCGCAGATACTCTAGCGACAGGACATCACAGTCACTAAAAAGACAGGATATCACAGATACTCAAGAAACAGGATATCGCAGAAATTCTAGAGACAGGATATCACAGCTATTCAAAAGACTGGATATCACAGATACTCTAGAGACAGGATATCACAGATACTCTAGCGACAGGATATCACAGTTATTCAAAAGGCAGGATATCACAGATACTATAGAGACAGGACCTCACAGTTATTGAAAAGACAGTATATCGCAGAAACTCTAGAGACAGGATATCGCAATTGCTCTAGCGACAGGATATCACAGTTCTTCAAAAGACAGGATATCACAGTTATTCAAAAGACAGGATATCACAGATACTCTAGGAACAGAATATCACAGTTATTCGAAAGACAGGATATCAAGGTTATTCAAAAGACAGGATATCACAGATAGTCTAGCGACTGGATATCACAGTTATTCAACAGACAGGATATCACAGTTATTCAAACGGTAGGATATCACAGTTATTCAAAAGACAGGATATCACAGATACTCTAACGACAGGATATCACATTTATTCAAAAGACAGCATATCACAGATACTATAGAGATAGGACATCATAGTTATTCAAAAGACAGGATATCACATATACTCTAGATACCATAGAGACAGGATATCGTAATTGCTCTAGCGACAGGATATCACAATTATTAAAAAGACAGTTTTTCAAAAGATAGGTAATCACAGCTATTCAAGAGACAGGATATCAGAATTATTCAAAAGACAGGATATCACAGTTATTCAAAAGACAGGATATCACAGATACTCTAGAGACAGGATAGAACAATTGCTCTAACGACAGGATAACACAGTTATTCAAAAGACAGGATATCACAATTGCTCTAGAGACAGGATATCGCAGATACTCTAGAGACAGGATATCGCAATTGCTCTAGCGACAGGATAGCACAGTTGTTCAAAAGACAGGATATCACAGTTATTCAAAAGTCAGTTTATATGACAGATACTCCAGCGACAGGATATCACAGTTATTCAAGAGACAGAATATCACAGTTACTCTAGAAACGGGATATAACAGATACTTTCGAGACAGGATATAGGAATTGCTCTAGCGACAGGTTATCACAGTTATTCATAAGACAGGATACCACAGATACTCTAGAAACAGGTTTTCACAGATACTCTAGAGACAGGATACAACAGATCCTCTAGAGACAGGATATCACAGTTATTCAAAAGAGAGGATATCACAGATACTCTAGAGCTAGGATATCACAGATATTCTGGAGACAAGATATCGCAATTGCTCTAGTGACAGGATATCACAGTTATTCAAGAGACAGGATACCACAGATTCTCTAGACACAGGATATAACAGTTATTCAAGAGACAGGATATCGCAATTACTCTAGCGACAGGATATCACAGTTATTCAAATGACAAAATATCACAGATACTCTAGCGTCAGGATATCACAGCTATTCAAAAGACAGGATATAACAGACACTATAGGGAGAGGATATCACAGATACTCTAGTGACAGGATATCACAGTTCTTCATAAGACAGGATATCGCAGATACTCTAGCTACATTATATCACAGACATTCTAAAGAGAGGATATCGGAGATAGTCTAGCAAGACGATAGCACTGATGTTCTAGCGGCAGTATATCACAGTCATTCAAAAGACAGGATATCACAGATACTCTAGAGACAGGATATCGCAGTCATTCAAAATACAGGATATCACAGATACTCTAGCGACAGGATATCACAGTCATTCAAAAGACAGGATATCACAGATACTCTACCGACAGGATATCACAGATATTGACAACACAGGATATCGCAGATACTCTATCTACAGTATATCACAGTTATTCAAAAGACAGGATATAACAGATACTCTAACGACAGGATATCACATTTATTCAAAAGACAGGATATCACAGCTATTCAAGAGACAGGATAACTTAAATACTCTAGCGACAGAATATCACAGTTATTCAAAAGACAGGATATCACAGATACTCTAGCGACAGGATATCACAGTCATTCAAAAGACGGATATCACAGATACTCTAGTGACAGGATATCACAGTTATTCAAGAGACAGGATATCACAGATACTCTAGCGACAGGATATTACAGTCATTCAAAAGACAGGATATCACAGATACTCCTGCCACAGGATATCACAGTTATTGAAAACACAGGAATTCGCAGATGCTCTAGCGACAGTATATCACAGTTATTCAAAAGACAGGATATCCCAGATAATCTAGCGACAGGATATCACATTTATTCAAAAGACAGGATATCACAGATATTCAAGAGACAGGATATCGCAGAATCTCTAGCGACAGGATATCACTTTTATTCAAAAGACAGGATATCACAGATACTCTAGTGACATGATATCACATTTATTCAAAAGACAGGATATCGCAGAAACTCTAGCGACAGTATATCACCGTTTTTCAAAAGACAGGATACCGCAGATACTCTTAGACACAGGATAATACATTTATTCAAGAGACAGGATATCGCAGATACTATAGAGACAGGATATTACCGATACTCTAGAGACAGGATATCACAGTTATTCAAAAGACAGGATACCACAGATACTCTAGAGAAAGGATATCGCAATTACTCTAGCGAGAGGATATCAATGTTATTCAAAACACAAGATATCACAGATACCCTAGAGACAGGATATAGCAATTTCTCTAGCGACAGGATATCACAGCTATTGAAGAGACAGGGTAACTTAGATACTCTAGCGACAGGATATCACAGTTATTCAAAAGACAAATTATCACAAATACTCTAGCGACAGGATATCACAGTTATTCAAAAGACAGGATATCACAGATACTATAGCGACAGGATGTCACAGTCATTCTAAAGACAGGATATCGCAGATACTCTAGCGAGAGGATATCACAGATACTTTAGCGACAGGGTATCACAATCATTAAAAAGACAGGATATCACAGTCATTCAAAAGACAGGATATCACAGATACTCTAGCGACAGGATATCACAGTTATTCAAAAGACAGGTAATCACAGATACTCTAGCGACAGGATATCACAGTTATTCAAAAGACAGGATATCACAGATACTCTAGCGACAGGATATCACAGTCATTCAAAAGACAGGACATCACAGATACTCTAGCGACAGGGTATCACAGTTATTCAAAAGACAGGATATCACAGATACTCTAGCGACAGGATATCATAGTTGTTCAAGAGACAGGACATCACAGATACTCTAGCAACAGGATATCACAGTTATTCAAGAGACAGGATATCACAGATACTATAGAGACACGGCATAACAGATACTCTAGTGACAGATTATCACAGATACTATAGAGACAGGACATCACAGATACTCTAGCTACTTGGTATCACAGTTATTCAAGAGACATGACATCACAGATATTCTAGCGATAGTATATCACAGCTATTCAAGAGACAGGACATTACAGATACTATAGAGACAGGATATCAAAGATACTCTATCCACAGGATATCACAGTCATTCAAAAGACAAGACATCACAGATACTCTAGCGATAGTGTATCACAGTCATTCAAAAGACAGGATATCACAGATACTCTATCGACAGGATATCACAGTCATTCAAAAGACAAGACATCACAGATACTCTAGTGATAGGGTATCACAGTTATTCAAAAGACAGGATATCACAAATACTCTAGCGACAGGCTTTAACAGTTGTTCAAGAGACAGATACTCCAGCAACAGGATATCACGGTTATTCAAGAGACAGGATATCACAGATACTATAGAGACACGACTTAACAGATACTCTAGTGACAGATTATCACAGATACTATAGAGACAGGATATCACAGATACTCTAGCGACTTGGTATCACAGTTATTCAAGAGACAGGACATCACAGATATTCTAGCGATAGTATATCACAGTTATTCAAGAGACAGGACATTACAGATACTATAGTGACAGTACATCACAGATACTATAGAGACAGGATATCACAGATACTCTAGTGACAGTACATCACAGATACCATAGAGACATCACAGATACTCTAAAGACAGGATATCACAGTTATTCAAGAGACAGGATATCACAGATACTATAGAGACACGACATCACAGATACTCTAGTGACTGGATATCACAGATACTACAGAGACAGGACATCACAGATACTCTAGCGACAGAATATCACAGTTATTCAAGAGACAGGACCACACAGATACTCTAGCGACGGGATATCACAGCTATTCAAGAGACAGGACCACACAGATACTCTAGCGACAGGATATCACAGCTATTTAAGAGACAGGACATCACAGATACTCTAGCGACAGGATATCACAGCTATTCAAGAGACAGGACATCACAGATACTCTGGCGACAGGATATCACAGCTATTTAGGACACAGGACATCACAGATACTCTAGATGACACAGTCAATTTACAAATTAATAAAGTTATTGTGTTGTCAAAATATCACATTTACAAGAGCGACAAGGTATCACATGTATTATAGAGACAGGATGTCACAGTTAATTTACGATATAATAAAGTTAGTTTATGGACAAAGTATCACAGTTACAACAGCGACAATGTATCACACTTATTATAGAGAGGGGATGTCACAGTTAATTTACAAATTATTAAAGTTATTGTATTGTCAAAATATCATAGTTACAACAGCGACAAAGTATCACACTTATAGAGAGGGGATGTCACAGTTAATTTCCGATTAAGTATAGTTATATTATTGAAACAGTATCACAGTTACAAGAGCGATAAAGTATCACAGTTTTTATTGAGAAAGGATGTCACAGTTAATTTACGATTAAGTATAGTTATTTTATTGAAACAGTATCACAGTTACAACAGCGATAAAGTATCACACTTATTAGAGAGAGAGGATGTCACAGTTAATTTACGATTAAATATAGTTATTTTATTGACAAAATATCACAGTTCCAAGAGCGACAAGGTATCACACACTTTTTATAGAGAGGGGATGTCATAGTTAATTTACGATTAAGTATAGTTATTTTATTGAAACAGTATCACAGTTACAACAGCGATAAAGTATCACACTTATTAGAGAGAGAGGATGTCACAGTTAATTTACGATTAAGTATAGTTATTTGATTGTCAAAATATCACAGTTTCAACAGCAACAAGGTATCACACTTATTATAGAGGGAGGATGTCACAGTTAATTTACGACTAATATAGCTATTTTATTGACAAAATATCACAGTTGCAACAGCGATAAAGTATCACACTTTTTATAGAGAAAGGATGTCACAGTTAATTTACGATTAAGTATAGTTATTTTATTGAAACAGTATCACAGTTACAACAGCGATAAAGTATCACACTTATTAGAGAGAGAGGATGTCACAGTTAATTTACGATTAAGTATAGTTATTTGATTGACAAAATATCACAGTTTCAACAGCAACAAGGTATCACACTTATTATAGAGGGAGGATGTCACAGTTAATTTACGACTAATATAGCTATTTTATTGACAAAATATCACAGTTGCAACAGCGATAAAGTATCACACTTATTATAGAGAGGATGTCACAGTTAATTTATGACTAATATAGCTATTTTATTGACAAAATATCA
This sequence comes from Hymenopus coronatus, assembly GCA_030762935.1. Taxonomy (NCBI): domain Eukaryota; kingdom Metazoa; phylum Arthropoda; class Insecta; order Mantodea; family Hymenopodidae; genus Hymenopus; species Hymenopus coronatus. The sequence goes on along the minus strand of CM060888.1, from coordinate 1,397,145 downwards.
CAGTTACAACAGCTACAAGGTATCACACTTATTGTAGAGACAGAAAGTGACAGTTAATTTACGATATAATTTAGTCATTTTATTGACAAAATATCACAGTTACAACAGCGACACAAATTCACACATATTATAGAGACAGGATGTAACAGCTATTTGACGAAAATGAATGGAGTTATTTAATTGACAAAATGTCACAGTTACAACAGGAACAAGGTCTCACATTTATTATAGAAATAGAATATCAGGGTTCATTTCTAAATATATATAGTTATTTTATTGATAAATATCACAGTTACAACAGCGACAAGGTATCACACCTATTAGGGAGCAGGATGTAACAGTCAATTTACAATTTAACATACTTATTTTATTGCCAAAATATCACAGTTACAAAACTACGAGGAATCTGCGTATTGTGGAGACAGGATGTCACAGTTAATTTACGATTTGATATAGTTATTTTATTGACAGTATAGCACAGTTACAAAAGCGACAAACTATCACACTTATTATAGAGACAGGATGTCACAGTTAATTTACGATTTTATATAGCTATGTTATTGACAAGATATCACAATTACAAAAGCGACAAGGTATCACACTTATTATAGACACAGGAGGTCACAGTTAATTTACAATTTAATATAGTTATTTTGTTGACCAAATACCACAATTACAACAGCGACAAGGTCTCGCACTTACTACTGCGACAGGATGTCACAGTAAATATATGATAAAATACATTTATTTTATTGATAAGATATCCCAGTTACATCAGCGACAATGTATCACACTTATTAGAGAGACAGGATATCACAGTAATTTACGATTAAATATAGTTATTTTATTGAAATTGTATCACAGGTACAAGAGCGATAAGGTATTACACTTGTTATAGAGAAAGGATGTCACAGTTAATTTACATCAAATATAGTTATTTTATTGAAACAGTATCACAGTTACAACAGCGATAAGGTATCACACGTATTATAAAGAGGTGATGTCACAGTTAATTTACATTAAATATAGTTATTTTATTGAAACAGTATCACAGTTACAACAGCGATAAGGTATCACACGTATTATAAGGAGGTGATGTCACAGTTAATTTACATTAAATATAGTTATTTTATTGAAACAGTATCACAGTTACAACAGCGATAAGGTATCACACTTATTATAGGGACAGAACGTCACAGTTAATTTACGATTAAATACAATTACTTTATTCAAACAGTATCACAGTTACAAAAGCGATAAGGTATCACACGTATCATAAAGGGGTGATGTCACAATTAATTTACGATTAAATATAGTTTTTTTATTGAAACAGTATCACAGTTGCAAGAGCGACAAAGTATCACACGTATTATAAAGAGGTGATGTCACAGTTAATTTACGATTAAATATAGTTATTTTATTGAAACAGTATCACAGTTATAACACCGATAAGGTATCACACGTATTATAAAGAGGTGATATCACAGTTAATTTACTATTAATTATAGTTATTTTATTGAAACAGTATCACAGTTACAAGAGCGATAAGGTATCACACTTGCTATAGAATGAGGATGTCACAGTTAATGTACAATTAAATATAGTTATTTTATTGAAACAGTATCACAGTTACAAGAGCGATAATGTATCACACTTATTATAGAGAAAGGATGTCACAGTTAATTTACGATTAAATATAGTTATTTTATTGAAACAGTGTCACAGTTACAAGAGCGATAAGGTATCACACGTATTATAAAGAGGCGATGTCACAGTTAATTTACGATTAAATATAGTTATTTTATTGAAACAGTATCACAGATGCAAGAGGGATAATGTATCACCCTTATTATAGAGAAAGGATGTCACAGATAATTTACGATTAAATATAGTTATTTTATTGAAACAGTATCACAGTTACAAGAGCGACAAGGTATCACACGTATCTTAAAGAGGTGAAGTCACAGTTAATTTACGATTAATTATAGTTTATTTTATTGAAACAGTATCACAGTTACAACAGCGATAAAGTATCACACTTATTATAGAGAGGGGATGTCACAGTTAAATTATAATTAAATCTAGTTATTTTATTGTAACAGTATCACAGTTACAACAGCGATAAGGTATCACACTTATTCTAGGGACAGAATGTCACAGTTAATTTACGATTAAATATAATTATTTTATTGAAACAGTATCACAGTTACAAGAGCGATAATGTAACACACTTATTATACAGAAAGTATGTCACAGTTAATTTACGATTAAATATAGTTATTTTATTGAAACATTATCATAGTTACAAGAGCGATAAGGTATTACACATGTTATAGAGAAAGGATGTCACAGTTAATTTACGATTAAATATAATTATTTTATTGCAAGAGTATCACAGTTACAAGAGCGATAAGGTATCACACGTATTATAAAGAGGTGTTGTCACAGTTATTTTACGATTAAATATAGTTATTTTATTGAAACAGTATCACAGTTGCAAGAGCGACAAAGTATCACACGTATTATAAAGAGGTGATGTCACAGTTCATTTACGATTAAATATAGTTATTTTATTGAAACAGTATCACAGTTACAAGAGCGATAAGGTATTACACTTGTTATAGAGAAAGGATATCACAGTTAATTTACGATTAAATATAATTATTTTATTGCAACAGTATCACAGTTACAAGAGCGATAAGGTATCACGCGTATTATAAAGAGGTGATGTCACAGTTAATTTACGATTAAATATAGTTATTTTATTGAAATAGTATCACAGTTGCAAGAGCGACAAAGTATCCCACGTATTATAAAGAGGTGATGTCACAGTTAATTTACGATTAAATATAGTTATTTTATTGAAACAGTATCACATTTGCCAGAGCGACAAAGTATCGCACGTATTATAAAGAGGTGATGTCACAGTTAATTTACGATTAAATATAGTTATTTTATTGAAACAGTATCACAGTTATAAGACCGATAAGGTATCACACGTATTATAAAGAGGTGATATCACAGTTAATTTACTATTAATTATAGTTATTTTATTGAAACAGTATCACAGTTACAAGAGCGATAATCTATTACACTTGTTATAGAGAAAGGATGTCACAGTTAATTTACGATTAAATATAGTTATTTTATTGAAACAGTATCACAGTTACATCAGCGATAAAGTATCACACTTATTACAGGGACAGATTGTCACAGTTAATTTACGATTAAATACAATCATTTTATTGAAACAGTATCACAGTTACAAGAGGGACAAGGTATCACACGTATTATAAACAGGTGATGTCACATTTAATTTACGATTAAATATAATTATTTTATTGCAACAGTATCACAGTTATAAGAGCGACAAGGTGTTACACTTGTTATAGAGAAAGGATGTCACAGTTAATTTACGATTAAATATAGTTATTTTATTAAAACAGTATCACAGTCACAAGAGCGACAAGGTATCACACATATTATAAAGAGGTGATGTCACAGTTAATTTACGATTAAATATAGTTATTTTATTGAAACAGTATCACAGTTACAAGAGAGCCAAAGTATCACACGTAATATAGAGAGGTGATGTCAGAGTTAACTTACGATTAAATATAGTTACTTTATTGAAACAGTATCACAGTTATAACAGCGATACGGTATCACACTTATTATAGGGACAGAATGTCACAGTTAATTTACAATTAAATACAAGTACTTTATTGAAACAGTATCACAGTTACAAGAGCGATAAGGTATCACACGTATTATAAAGGGGTGATGTCACAGTTTATTTACGATTAAATATAGTTATTTTATTGAAACAGTATCACAGTTACAACAGCGATAAGGTATCACACTTAATATAGGGACAGAACGTCACAGTTAATTTACGATTAAATACAATTATTTTATTGAAACAGTATCACAGTTACAAGAGCGATAAGGTATCACACGTATTATAAAGAGGTGATGTCACAGTTTATTTACGATTAAATATAGTTATTTTATTGAAACAGTATCACAGTTACAAGAGCGCCAAGGTATTACACTTGTTATAGAGAAAGGATGTCACAGTTAATTTACGATTAAATATACTTATTTTATTGAAACAGTATCACAGTTACAAGAGCGACAAGGTATCACACGTAATATAGAGAGGTGATGTCAGAGTTAACTTACGATTAAATATAGTTATTTTATTGAAACTGTATCACAGTTACAAGAGCGACAAGGTATCACACGTACTATAAAGAGGTGATGTCAAAGTTAATTTACGATTAAATATAGTTATTTTATTGAAACAGTAACACCGTTACAAGAGCGCCAAGGTATCACACGTTTTATAGAGAGGTGATGTCACAGTTAATTTACGATTAAATATAGTTATTTTATTGAAACAATATCACAGATACAAAAGCTACAAGGTATCACACGTATTATAAAGAGGTGATGTCACAGTTTTTCTTACGATTAAATATACTTATTTTATTGAAACAGTATCACAGTTACAAGAGCGACGGTATTACACTTGTTATAGAGAAAGGATGTCACAATTAATTTACGATTAACTACAGTTATTTTATTGAAACAGTATCACAGTTACAAGAGCGACAAGGTATCACACGCATTATGAAGTGGTGATGTCAAAGTTAGTTTACGATTAAATATAGTTATTTTATTGAAACAGTATCACAGTTATAACAGCGAACGGTATCACACTTAATATAGGGACAGAATGTCACAGTTAATTTACAATTAAATGTAGTTATTTTATTGAAACAGTATCACAGTTACAAGAGCGATAAGGCATCACACTTGTTATAGAGAAAGTATGTCAGAGTTAATTTACGAATAAGTATAGTTATTTTATTGAAACAGTATCACAGTTACAAGAGCGATAAGGTATCACACTGGCTATAGAGTGAGGATGTCCCAGTAAATGTACAATTAAATATAGTTATTTTATTGAAACAGTATCGCAGTTACAAGAGCGATAAAGTATCACACTTATTTTAGAGTGAGGATGTCACAGATAGTTTACGATTAAATATAGTTATTTTATTGAAACAGTATCACAGTTACAAGAGCGACAAGGTATTACACTTGTTATAGAGACAGGATGTCAAAGTTAATTTACGATTAAATATAGTTATTTTATTGAAACAGTATCACAGTTACAAGAGCGACAAAGTATCACACGTATTATAAAGAGGTGATGTCACAGTTTGTGTACGATTAAATATAGTTATTTTATTGAAACCGTATCACAGTTATAACAGCGATACGGTATCACACTTATTATAGGGACAGAATGTCACAGTTAATTTACAATTAAATATAGTTATTTTATTGAAACAGTATCACAGTTACAAGAGCGATACAGTATTACACTTATTATAGAGAGGGGATGTCACAGTTAATTTAGATTAAATCTAGTTATTTTATTGAAACAGTATCACAGTTACAACAGCCATAAGGTATCACACTTATTATAGGGACAGAACCTCACAGTTAATTTACGATTAAATACAAGTACTTTATTGAAACAGTATCACAGTTACAAGAGCGATAATTTATCACACGTATTATAAAGGGGTGATGTCACAGTTTATTTACGATTAAATATAGTTATTTTATTGAAACAGTATCACAGTTACAACAGCGATAAAGTATCACACTTATTATAGAGAGGGGATGTCACAGTTAAATTATAATTAAATCTAGTTATTTTATTGTAACAGTATCACAGTTACAACAGCGATAAGGTATCACACTTATTCTAGGGACAGAATGTCACAGTTAATTTACGATTAAATATAATTATTTTATTGAAACAGTATCACAGTTACAAGAGCGATAATGTAACACACTTATTATACAGAAAGTATGTCACAGTTAATTTACGATTAAATATAGTTATTTTATTGAAACATTATCATAGTTACAAGAGCGATAAGGTATTACACATGTTATAGAGAAAGGATGTCACAGTTAATTTACGATTAAATATAATTATTTTATTGCAAGAGTATCACAGTTACAAGAGCGATAAGGTATCACACGTATTATAAAGAGGTGTTGTCACAGTTATTTTACGATTAAATATAGTTATTTTATTGAAACAGTATCACAGTTGCAAGAGCGACAAAGTATCACACGTATTATAAAGAGGTGATGTCACAGTTCATTTACGATTAAATATAGTTATTTTATTGAAACAGTATCACAGTTACAAGAGCGATAAGGTATTACACTTGTTATAGAGAAAGGATATCACAGTTAATTTACGATTAAATATAATTATTTTATTGCAACAGTATCACAGTTACAAGAGCGATAAGGTATCACGCGTATTATAAAGAGGTGATGTCACAGTTAATTTACGATTAAATATAGTTATTTTATTGAAATAGTATCACAGTTGCAAGAGCGACAAAGTATCCCACGTATTATAAAGAGGTGATGTCACAGTTAATTTACGATTAAATATAGTTATTTTATTGAAACAGTATCACATTTGCCAGAGCGACAAAGTATCGCACGTATTATAAAGAGGTGATGTCACAGTTAATTTACGATTAAATATAGTTATTTTATTGAAACAGTATCACAGTTATAAGACCGATAAGGTATCACACGTATTATAAAGAGGTGATATCACAGTTAATTTACTATTAATTATAGTTATTTTATTGAAACAGTATCACAGTTACAAGAGCGATAATCTATTACACTTGTTATAGAGAAAGGATGTCACAGTTAATTTACGATTAAATATAGTTATTTTATTGAAACAGTATCACAGTTACATCAGCGATAAAGTATCACACTTATTACAGGGACAGATTGTCACAGTTAATTTACGATTAAATACAATCATTTTATTGAAACAGTATCACAGTTACAAGAGGGACAAGGTATCACACGTATTATAAACAGGTGATGTCACATTTAATTTACGATTAAATATAATTATTTTATTGCAACAGTATCACAGTTATAAGAGCGACAAGGTGTTACACTGGTTATAGAGAAAGGATGTCACAGTTAATTTACGATTAAATATAGTTATTTTATTAAAACAGTATCACAGTCACAAGAGCGACAAGGTATCACACATATTATAAAGAGGTGATGTCACAGTTAATTTACGATTAAATATAGTTATTTTATTGAAACAGTATCACAGTTACAAGAGAGCCAAAGTATCACACGTAATATAGAGAGGTGATGTCAGAGTTAACTTACGATTAAATATAGTTACTTTATTGAAACAGTATCACAGTTATAACAGCGATACGGTATCACACTTATTATAGGGACAGAATGTCACAGTTAATTTACAATTAAATACAAGTACTTTATTGAAACAGTATCACAGTTACAAGAGCGATAAGGTATCACACGTATTATAAAGGGGTGATGTCACAGTTTATTTACGATTAAATATAGTTATTTTATTGAAACAGTATCACAGTTACAACAGCGATAAGGTATCACACTTAATATAGGGACAGAACGTCACAGTTAATTTACGATTAAATACAATTATTTTATTGAAACAGTATCACAGTTACAAGAGCGATAAGGTATCACACGTATTATAAAGAGGTGATGTCACAGTTTATTTACGATTAAATATAGTTATTTTATTGAAACAGTATCACAGTTACAAGAGCGCCAAGGTATTACACTTGTTATAGAGAAAGGATGTCACAGTTAATTTACGATTAAATATACTTATTTTATTGAAACAGTATCACAGTTACAAGAGCGACAAGGTATCACACGTAATATAGAGAGGTGATGTCAGAGTTAACTTACGATTAAATATAGTTATTTTATTGAAACTGTATCACAGTTACAAGAGCGACAAGGTATCACACGTACTATAAAGAGGTGATGTCAAAGTTAATTTACGATTAAATATAGTTATTTTATTGAAACAGTAACACCGTTACAAGAGCGCCAAGGTATCACACGTTTTATAGAGAGGTGATGTCACAGTTAATTTACGATTAAATATAGTTATTTTATTGAAACAATATCACAGATACAAAAGCTACAAGGTATCACACGTATTATAAAGAGGTGATGTCACAGTTTTTCTTACGATTAAATATACTTATTTTATTGAAACAGTATCACAGTTACAAGAGCGACGGTATTACACTTGTTATAGAGAAAGGATGTCACAATTAATTTACGATTAACTACAGTTATTTTATTGAAACAGTATCACAGTTACAAGAGCGACAAGGTATCACACGCATTATGAAGTGGTGATGTCAAAGTTAGTTTACGATTAAATATAGTTATTTTATTGAAACAGTATCACAGTTATAACAGCGAACGGTATCACACTTAATATAGGGACAGAATGTCACAGTTAATTTACAATTAAATGTAGTTATTTTATTGAAACAGTATCACAGTTACAAGAGCGATAAGGCATCACACTTGTTATAGAGAAAGTATGTCAGAGTTAATTTACGAATAAGTATAGTTATTTTATTGAAACAGTATCACAGTTACAAGAGCGATAAGGTATCACACTGGCTATAGAGTGAGGATGTCCCAGTAAATGTACAATTAAATATAGTTATTTTATTGAAACAGTATCGCAGTTACAAGAGCGATAAAGTATCACACTTATTTTAGAGTGAGGATGTCACAGATAGTTTACGATTAAATATAGTTATTTTATTGAAACAGTATCACAGTTACAAGAGCGACAAGGTATTACACTTGTTATAGAGACAGGATGTCAAAGTTAATTTACGATTAAATATAGTTATTTTATTGAAACAGTATCACAGTTACAAGAGCGACAAAGTATCACACGTATTATAAAGAGGTGATGTCACAGTTTGTGTACGATTAAATATAGTTATTTTATTGAAACCGTATCACAGTTATAACAGCGATACGGTATCACACTTATTATAGGGACAGAATGTCACAGTTAATTTACAATTAAATATAGTTATTTTATTGAAACAGTATCACAGTTACAAGAGCGATACAGTATTACACTTATTATAGAGAGGGGATGTCACAGTTAATTTAGATTAAATCTAGTTATTTTATTGAAACAGTATCACAGTTACAACAGCCATAAGGTATCACACTTATTATAGGGACAGAACCTCACAGTTAATTTACGATTAAATACAAGTACTTTATTGAAACAGTATCACAGTTACAAGAGCGATAATTTATCACACGTATTATAAAGGGGTGATGTCACAGTTTATTTACGATTAAATATAGTTATTTTATTGAAACAGTATCACAGTTACAACAGCGATAAGGTATCACACTTAATATAGGGACAGAACGTCATAGTTAATTTACGATTAAATACAATTATTTTATTGAAACAGTATCACAGTTGCAAGAGCGATAAGGTATCACACGTATTATAAAGAGGTGATGTCACAGTTTATTTACGATTAAATATAGTTATTTTATTGAAACAGTATCACAGTTACAAGAGCGATAATGTATCACACTTATTATAGAGAAAGGATATCACAGTTAATTTACGATTAAATATAGTTATTTTATTGAAACATTATCACAGTTACAAGAGCGACAAGGTATCACACGTAATATTAAGAGGTGATGTCACAGATAATTATGATTGAATATAATTATTTTATTGAAACAGTACCACAGTTGCAAGAGCTACAAAGTATCACACGTATTATAAAGAGGTGATGTCACAGTTAATTTACGATTAAATATAGTTATTTTATAGAAACAGTATCACAGTTACAAGAGCGACAAGGTATCACACGTATTATAAAGAGGTGATGTCACAGTTAATTTATATTAAATATAGTTATTTTATTGAAACAGTATCACAGTTACAAGAGCGATAAGGTATCGCACTTGCTATAGAGTGAGGATGTCACATTTAATGTACAATTAAATATAGTTATTTTATTGAAACAGTATCACAGTTACAAGAGCGATAAAGTAACGCACTTGCTATAGAGTGAGGATGTCACAGTTAATGTACAATTAAATATAGTTATTTTATTGAAACAGTATCACAGTTACAAGAGCGAGAAGGTATACTCTTGTTATAGAGGAAGGATGTCACAGTAAATTTACGATTAAATACAATTATTTTATTGAAACAGTATCACAGTTACAAGAGCGACAAGGTATCACACTTATTTTAGAGAGGGGATGTCACAGTTAATTTACGATTAAGTATATTTATTTTATTGAAACATTATCACAGTTACAACAGCGATAAATTATCACACTTATAGAGAGGGGATGTCACTGTTAATTTACGATTAAATATAGTTATTTTATTGAAGCATTATCACAGTTACAACAGCGTTAAAGTATCACACTTATAGAGAGGGGATGTCACAGTTATTTTACGATTAAATATAGTTATTTTATTGAATCAGTATCACAGTTACAAGAGCGACAAGATATCACACGTATTATAGAGAGGTGATGTCACAGTCAATTTACGATTAAATATAGTTATTTTATTGAAACAGTATCACAGTTACAAGAGCGATAAGGTATCACACTTGTTATAGGGACAGAATGTCACAGTTAATTTACAATTAAATATAGTTATTTTATTGAAATAGTATCATAGTTACAAGAGCGATAAGGTATCACACTTGCTATAGAGAAAGGATGTCATATTTAATTTACGATTAAGTATAGTTATTTTGTTGAAACAGTAACACAGTTACAAGAGCGATAAGGTATCACACTTATTTTAGAGTGAGGATGTCACAGTTAGTTTACGATTAAATATAGTTATTTTATTGAAACAGTATCACAGTTACAAGAGTGACAAGATATCACTCTTATTATAGAGTGAGGATGTCACAGTTTATTTACGATTAAATATAGTTATTTTATTGAAACAGTGTCGCAGTTACAAGAGCGATAAGGTATCACACTTGCTATAGAGTAAGGATGTCACAGTTAATTTACGATTAAGTATAGTTATTTTATTGAAACATTAATACAGTTACAAGAGCGATAAGGTATCACACTTATTTTAGAGTGAGGATGTCACAGTTAGTTTACGATTTAATATATTTATTATATTGAAACAGTATCACAGTTATAAGAGCGACAAGGTATCACTCTTATTATTTAGTGAGGATGTCACAGTTAATTTACGATTAAATATAGTTTATTTATTGAAACAGTATCACAGTTACAAGAGCGACAAAGTATCACACTTATTATAGAGTGAGGATGTCACAGTTAATTTACGATACATATAGTTATTTTATTGAAACAGTATCACAGTTACAAGAGCGACAAGGTATCATTCTTATTATAGAGTGAGGATGTCACAGTTAATTTACGATTAAATATAGTTATTTTATTGAAACAGTATCACAGTTACAAGAGCGACAAGGTATCACACGTATTATAGAGTGAGGATGTCAGAGTTAATTTACGATTAAATATATTTATTTTATTGAAACAGGATCACAGTATTACAAGAGCGACAAGGTATCACACTTGTTATAGCGAAAGGATGTCACAGTTAATTTACGATTAAATAAAGTTATATTTTGGTCAAAGTATCACAGTTACAACAGCAACAAGTTATCACACATATTATAGAGACAGGAATACACAGTGAAGTTACAAATTATTAAAGTTATTGTATTATCAAAATATCACAGTTACAACTGCGACAAGGTATTACACTTATTGTAGGGAGAGAATGTCTCAGTTAATTTACGATATAATATAGTTATTTTGTTGACAAAATATCACAGTTACAACAGCAACAAGGTATCACACGTATTATAGAGACAGGATGTCAAAGCGAATTTACAAATTATTAAAGTTATTGTATTATCAAAATATCACAGTTACAACAGCAACAAGGTATCACACGTATTATAGAGACAGGATGTCAAAGCGAATTTACAAATTATTAAAGTTATTGTATTATCAAAATATCACAGTTACAACAGCAACAAGGTATCACACGTATTATAGAGACAGGATGTCAAAGCGAATTTACAAATTATTAAAGTTATTGTATTATCAAAATATCACAGTTACAACAGCAACAAGGTATCACACGTATTATAGAGATAGGATGTCAAAGTGAATTTACAAATTATTAAAGTTATTGTATTATCAAAATATCACAGTTACAACAGCAACAAGGTATCACACGTATTATAGAGACAGGATGTCAAAGCGAATTTACAAATTATTAAAGTTATTGTATTATCAAAATATCACAGTTACAACAGCAACAAGGTATCACACGTATTATAGAGACAGGATGTCAAAGTGAATTTACAAATTATTAAAGTTATTGTATTGTCAAAATATCACAGTTCCAACTGCGACAAGGTATTACACTTATTATAGAGGGGGGATGTCACTGTTAATTTACAATATAATATTGTTATTTTATTGACAAAATATCAAAGTTACAACAGGTACAAGGTATCACAGTTATTATAGAGAGAGAATGTCACAGTTAATTTTGCGATATAATGTTGTCATTTAATTGACAAAATATCACAGTTACAACAACGACAAGGTATCACACTTATTATAGAGACAGAATGACACAGCTATTTTTCGATTTAACATAGTTATCTTATTGACAAAATATCACAGTTACAACAGCGACAAGGTCTCACGCTTATTATAGAAACAGGATGTCACAGTTAATTTCGTAATACATATAGTTATTTTATTGATAAATATGACAGTTACAACAGCGACAACATATCACACTTATTATAGAGTCAGGATGGCACAATTAATTTTCGATTTAATGTAATTATTTTATTTACAAAATATCACAGTTACAACAGCGACAGGGTATAACACTTATTAAACAGACAGGGGTCACAGTTAATTTTCAATTTTATATAGTTATTTTATTGACCAAATGTCACAGTTATAACAGCGACAAAGTCTCACGCTTATTATAGAAACAGTATGTCACAGTTCATTTCTTAATATGTATTTATGGTTATTTTATTGATAAATATCTCAGTTACAACAGCGACAAGGTATCACACTTATTATAGAGCAGGATGTTACAGTTAATTTACAAATGAGTATAGTTATTTTATTGTTAAAATATCACAGTTACAAAAGCGACGAGGAATCGCCGTATTATGGAGACAGGATGTCACAGTTAATTTACGATTTGATATAGCTATTTTATTGACAGGTTAGCACAGTTACAAAAGCGACAAAGTATCACACTTATTATAGAGACAGGATGTGACAGTTAATATACGATTATATATATTTATTTTAGTGACAGCATATTACAGTTACACCAACAACAAGGTATCAATTTTACTATAGATCCAGGATGTCACAGTTAATTTACGATTTCATATAGTTATTTTATTCACAGGATATCACAGTTACAACCGCGAAAAGGTATCACACTTATTATAGAGACAGGACGTCACAGTTAATTTAAGATTCAATATAGCTATTTTATTGATAAAGTGTCACAGCTGCAACAGCGACAAGATATCACACTTATTATACGGACAGGGTATCACAGTTAATTTACGATTAAATGGTTACATTATTGATAAAGTATCACAGCTACAACAGCGACAAGTTCATATTATAGATACAAGCGATAGTCAAATGTTTAACAAATGGACGATATTTATACTGGTCTTTAATACGGATAAACGTTTTCAGAAATATTTACATTACACATTTCGTTATAGATAGTTAAATGTTTAACAAATGGACGATATTCATACTGGTCTTTAATACACATAAACGTTTACAGAAATAGCTACATTACACATTTCGTTATAGATACAAGCGATAGTCAAATGTTTAACAACTGGACGATATTTATACTGGTCTTTAATAGAGATAAACGTTTACAGAAATATCTACATTATACATTTCGTCATAGATACAAGCGATAGTCAAATGTTTAACAACTGGACGATATTTATACTGGTGTTTAATAGAGATACATGTTTACAGAAATAGCTACATTACACATTTCGTTATAGATAGTCAAATGTTTAACAGCTGGAGGATATTTATACTGGTCTTTAATAGAGATACATGTTTACAGAAATATCTACATTACACATTTCGTTATCGATACAAGTGATAGTCAAATGTTTAACTGCTGGACGATATTTATACTGGTCTTTAATAGAGATACATGTTTACAGAAATATCTACATTACACATTTCGTCATAGATACAAGTGATAGTCAAATGTTTAACTGCTGGACGATATTTATACTGGTCTTTAATACCGATAAACGTTTACAGAAATACCTACATTACACATTTCGTTATAGATGGTCAAATGTTTAACAACTGCACGATATTTATACTGGTCTTTAATACAGATAAACGTTTACAGAAATATCTACATTACACATTTCGTTATAGAAAGAAGCGATAGTCAAATGTTTAACAACTGGACGATATTTATACTTGTCTTTAATACAGATAAACGTTTACAGAAATAGCTACATTACACATTTCGTTATAGATACAAGCGATAGTCAAATGTTTAACAACTGCACGATATTTATACTGGTCTTTAATACAGATAAACGTTTACAGAAATAGCTACATTACACATTTCGTTATAGATAGTCAAATGTTTAACAACTGCACGATATTTATACTGGTCTTTAATACAGATAAACGTTTACAGAAATAGCTACATTACACATTTCGTTATACACAGTCAAATGTTTAACAACTGGACGATATTTATACTGGTCTTTAATACTGATAAACATTTACAGAAATAGCTACATTACACATTTCGTTATAGGTACAAGCGATAGTCAAATGTTTAACAAATGCACGATATTTATACTGGTCTTTAATACACATAAACGTTTACAGAAATAGCCACATTACACATTTCGTTATAGATACAAGCGATAGTCAAATGTTTAACAACTGGACAATATTTTTACTGGTCTTTAATGCAGATAAACGTTTACAGAAATAGCTACATTACACATTTCGTTATAGATAGTCAAATGTTTAACAACTGCACGATATTTATACTGGTCTTTAATACAGATAAACGTTTACAGAAATAGCTACATTACACATTTCGTTATAGAAAGAAGCGATAGTCAAATGTTTAACAACTGGACGATATTTATACTGGTCTTTAATACAGATAAACGTTTACAGAAATAGCTACATTACACATTTTGTTATAGATACAAGCGATAGTCAAATGTTTAACAACTGGACAATATTTTTACTGGTCTTTAATACAGATAAACCTTTACAGAAATAGCTACATTACACATTTCGTTACAGATGGTCAAATGTTTAACAACTGCACGATATTTATACTGGTCTTTAATACAGATAAACGTTTACAGAAATAGCTACATTACACATTTTGTTATAGATACAAGCGATAGTCAAATGTTTAACAACTGCACGATATTTTTACTGGTCTTTAATACAGATAAACGTTTACAGAAATAGCTACATTACACATTTCGTTATAGATGGTCAAATGTTTAACAACTGCACGATATTTATACTGGTCTTTAATACAGATAAACGTTTACAGAAATAGCTACATTACACATTTCGTTATAGAAAGAAGCGATAGTCAAATGTTTAACAACTGGACGATATTTATACTTGTCTTTAATACAGATAAACGTTTACAGAAATAGCTACATTACACATTTCGTTATAGATGGTCAAATGTTTAACAACTGCACGATATTTATACTGGTCTTTAATACAGATAAACGTTTACAGAAATAGCTACATTACACATTTCGTTATAGAAAGAAGCGATAGTCAAATGTTTAACAACTGGACGATATTTATACTTGTCTTTAATACAGATAAACGTTTACAGAAATAGCTACATTACACATTTCGTTATAGATATAAGCGATAGTCAAATGTTTAACAACGGCACGATATTTATACTGGTCTTTAATACAGATAAACGTTTACAGAAATAGCTACATTACACATTTCGTTATACACAGGCAAATGTTTAACAACTGGACGATATTTATACTGGTCTTTAATACAGATAAACGTTTACAGAAATAGCTACATTACACATTTCGTTATACACAGTCAAATGTTTAACAACTGGACGATATTTATACTGGTCTTTAATACACATAAACGTTTACAGAAATAGCCACATTACACATTTCGTTATAGATACAAGAGATAGTCAAATGTTTAACAACTGGACGATATTTATACTGGTCTTTAATACAGATAAACGTTTACAGAAATAGCTACATTACACATTTCGTTATAGATACAAGCGATAGTCAAATGTTTAGCAACTGGACAATATTTCTACTGGTCTTTAATACAGATTAACCTTTACAGAAATAGCTACATTACATATTTTGTTATAGATACAAGCGATAGTCAAATGTTTAACAACTGGACAATATTTCTACTGGTCTTTAATACAGATAAACCTTTACAGAAATAGCTACATTACATATTTTGTTATAGATACAAGCGATAGTCAAATGTTTAACAACTGGACAATATTTTTACTGGTGTTTAATACAGATATACCTTTACAGAAATAGCTACATTACACATTTCGTTATAGATACAAGCGATAGTCAAATGTTTAACAACTGGACGATACTTATACTGGTATTTAATACAGATAAACGTTTACAGAAATAGCTACATTACACATTTTGTTATAGATACAAGCGATAGTCAAATGTTTAACAACTGGATAATATTTTTACTGGTCTTTAATTCAGATAAACCTTTACAGAAATAGCTACATTACATATTTTGTTATAGATACGCTGCACTGTGTTTTGCTGTACTACGTTTTTTAATTCACTATGTTTATAGTTCCTTTGTTTTTATGGACTTGAAAAATTCCCGTATGAGAAGAGTATAAGTACTTTAAAGCTGAAACCAGTGACAAGGAATATCTCAAAAACAATCAAATTCAGAAAAAAATGTATAAAAGAATTCGTCGGTGTTCTAAAGTGCTCTAATTTTTTTATTATCTAAGTCTTTGTCCATCTCTTACGATTTAGCAGTTGCGCAAAATTCCATAATGTTCACGGGATAAAAATGACCTTCAGAGGATATTCGCAGATATTTGTGTGGTAAATATCTTTAATATACGATATTTAAATGAAAATGTGACAGATATTGTTGAGAAGATGATATAAAGGGTAGTTTCGGTTGAAAATCCTCAGGTCGCATATACGCAAGGAACTAAATAAAAACCGACTTTTCGTTTTCTAACTATTCTCTCCGCAGACAGACATGGACCTCAAAACATTCATGTTTCGGGGGAATACAATACAACATGCTAGAGAAAGTAAAATGCATCTAGAATTCTTTACAAAACACATTACATATGTGTTGTTGTTCAGAGCAGCAAGGATTATGGAAACATCTGACTATCGCCATCCTATGCCACATGAAACATGTAACTTGCATTTATCTATATTAACTATGTTCTCACGCTCAGAGGTCGCGGGTTTGATTCGTATTTAGGGTGGGGAACTATTATGTTTGTGTTTCCTGGTAAATAAATATGAAAACAACAATTGACCTAAATATAATAAAGCTAATAGTTTGGGACTTACCAAACTGTAAGTCGCCAGTGGGATTGTCATCCCAAAATAATTTGGTATAATCTAGTGGTTTATCGGGAAACATGGCAGTCTGTTGAAGAATTTAATATCGTGTTGGAATGTTGGTATGGTAGCTCAGTGGTTAGAGGAAGCTGCTAAACCACGGTTCAAATCCCGGTTAAAATATTGAATTGCTCAGTCTGAGTCTTCCTATCCAACTGCTGTCCTATAGAACCTGCAACTCGCATAACTTGCTACTTAAGTGTCTCCTTGGGATGCTCAGTCTCAGTCTTCCTATCCAACTGCTCTCCTATAGAAACTGCAACTGGCATACCTTGCTACTTGTCTGTCTCCTAGGGATGCTCAGTCTCAGTCTTCCTATCCAACTGCTCTCCTATAGAAACTGCAACTGGCATACCTTGCTACTTGTCTGTCTCCTAGGGATACTCAGTC
Source organism: Hymenopus coronatus (assembly GCA_030762935.1). Classification (NCBI taxonomy): domain Eukaryota; kingdom Metazoa; phylum Arthropoda; class Insecta; order Mantodea; family Hymenopodidae; genus Hymenopus; species Hymenopus coronatus. The sequence goes on along the minus strand of CM060888.1, from coordinate 1,379,059 downwards.
TCAGTCTTCCTATCCAACTGCTCTCCTATAGAAACTGCAACTCGCATAACTTGCTACTTGAGTGTCTCCTTGGGATGCTCAGTCTCAGTCTTCCTATCCAACTGCTCTCCTATAGAAACTGCAACTCGCATAACTTGCTACTTGTCTGTCTCCTAGGGATGCTCAGTCTCAGTCTTCCTATCCAACTGCTCTCCTATAGAAACTGCAACTGGCATAACTTGCTACTTGAGTGTCTCCTTGGGATGCTCAGTCTCAGTCTTCCTATCCAACTGCTGTCCTATAGAAACTGCAACTCGCATAACTTGCTACTTGAGTGTCTCCTATGGATGCTCAGTCTCAGTCTTCCTATCCAACTGCTCTCCTATAGAAACTGCAACTGGCATAACTTGCTACTTGTCTGTCTCCTAGGGATGCTCAGTCTCAGTCTTCCTATCCAACTGCTGTCCTATAGAAACTGCAACTCGCATAACTTGCTACTTGTCTGTCTCCTATGGATGCTCAGTCTCAGTCTTCCTATCCAACTGCTGTCCTATAGAAACTGCAACTCGCATAACTTGCTACTTGAGTGTCTCCTATGGATGCTCAGTCTCAGTCTTCCTATCCAACTGCTCTCCTATAGAAACTGCAACTGGCATAACTTGCTACTTGAGTGTCTCCTTGGGATGCTCAGTCTCAGTCTTCCTATCCAACTGCTGTCCTATAGAAACTGCAACTCGCATAACTTGCTACTTGAGTGTCTCCTTGGGATGCTCAGTCTCAGTCTTCCTATCCAACTGCTGTCCTATAGAAACTGCAACTCGCATAACTTGCTACTTGAGTGTCTCCTTGGGATGCTCAGTCTCAGTCTTCCTATCCAACTACTGTCCTATAGAAACTGCAACTGGCATACCTTGCTACTTGTCTGTCTCCTAGGGATGCTCAGTCTCAATCTTCCTATCCAACTGCTCTCCTATAGAAACTGCAACTCGCATAACTTGCTACTTAAGTGTCTCCTAGGGACTAGACGTGAAAATGCTCAGTCTCAGTCTTCCTATCCAACTGCTCTCCTATAGAAACTGCAACTCGCATAACTTGCTACTTGTCTGTCTCCTAGGGATGCTCAGTCTCAGTCTTCCTATCCAACTGCTCTCCTATAGAAACTGCAACTGGCATAACTTGCTACTTGAGTGTCTCCTTGGGATGCTCAGTCTCAGTCTTCCTATCCAACTGCTGTCCTATAGAAACTGCAACTCGCATAACTTGCTACTTGAGTGTCTCCTATGGATGCTCAGTCTCAGTCTTCCTATCCAACTGCTCTCCTATAGAAACTGCAACTGGCATAACTTGCTACTTGTCTGTCTCCTAGGGATGCTCAGTCTCAGTCTTCCTATCCAACTGCTGTCCTATAGAAACTGCAACTCGCATAACTTGCTACTTGTCTGTCTCCTATGGATGCTCAGTCTCAGTCTTCCTATCCAACTGCTGTCCTATAGAAACTGCAACTCGCATAACTTGCTACTTGAGTGTCTCCTATGGATGCTCAGTCTCAGTCTTCCTATCCAACTGCTCTCCTATAGAAACTGCAACTGGCATAACTTGCTACTTGAGTGTCTCCTTGGGATGCTCAGTCTCAGTCTTCCTATCCAACTGCTGTCCTATAGAAACTGCAACTCGCATAACTTGCTACTTGAGTGTCTCCTTGGGATGCTCAGTCTCAGTCTTCCTATCCAACTGCTGTCCTATAGAAACTGCAACTCGCATAACTTGCTACTTGAGTGTCTCCTTGGGATGCTCAGTCTCAGTCTTCCTATCCAACTACTGTCCTATAGAAACTGCAACTGGCATACCTTGCTACTTGTCTGTCTCCTAGGGATGCTCAGTCTCAGTCTTCCTATCCAACTGCTCTCCTATAGAAACTGCAACTCGCATAACTTGCTACTTAAGTGTCTCCTAGGGACTAGACGTGAAAATGCTCAGTCTCAGTCTTCCTATCCAACTGCTGTCCTATAGAAACTGCAACTCGCATAACTTGCTACTTAAGTGTCTCCTATGGATGCTCAGTCTCAGTCTTCCTATCCAACTGCTGTCTTATAGAAACTGCAGCTGGCATAACTTGCTACTTAAGTGTCTCCTATGGATGCTCAGTCTCAGTCTTCCTATCCAACTGCTGTCTTATAGAAACTGCAGCTCGCATAACTTGCTACTTAAGTGTCTCCTATGGATGCTCAGTCTCAGTCTTCCTATCCAACTGCTGTCTTATAGAAACTGCAGCTCGCATAACTTGCTACTTAAGTGTCTCCTATGGATGCTCAGTCTCAGTCTTCCTATCCAACTGCTGTCCTATAGAAACTGCAACTCGCATAACTTGCTACTTGAGTGTCTCCTAGGGACTAGACGTGAAAATGCTTGAGTTTATTTTCTCGCAAGCGGCTCTGAGTTTTATTAATATTTATACTCTACTGGAATTTTGTGTCAAAACCCTCTCAACTCCTCTTCATCATAGTTTACCTTTTTCTTCATTTTTACTTTCTCTACTCGTACTATGTACACAGAGTATAGAGAAGGTATTGCACTTGACCCAAAAATTCGATAGCGGGATTTCACCAATAATACATGTTCTAGGACACTCTGAATAAAAAAAAAAGCATTTTTAGAAAAATGTCCGTGTGTGTGTGTGTGTGTGTGTGTGGGCAGCATAGCTTCAAAACGAATAGGCTGTTAAATACCAAGCATGCGACACGAAGATTTTCAAGAAAATACCCCACCCTCAACTACCCTTCACATGGAAAAATTTTCGAAAATTTTAATTTTCTAAAAAAAATGACTAACGATTTGGATTAAAATATCGTATATTAAAGATATTTACTTGAAAAATAAAATGTGTATCTTGAATTTTCTGGGAATAGCCTCTGAAGAATACTTTGTTCTGGATGAATTTTACGGAATTTTGCATAACTGCTAAGCCGTAAGAGATGCACAAAAACTTACCATACTGAAAATATAAGAGTACATTAGAACACACAATTTATAATACAACCATTTTTTTGACGGAGTTGATCGTTTTTAAGATATTCCTTGTTTTTGGTTTCACCTTTGAAAAATTTAACTTTTCTCATACAGGAATTAGTCAACTTGTGTCCATACAAACAAAGGAACTTCAGTCACATAGCAGCCAGCTTTTGACTATCACTTTAACCTATGCTACTCCCTTATTTCACTTCTACTTACAAGGAAGCAAGTAATAAGACTATTTCTGCTAATTTTTACTTGATTAGAATGAAATAAATAGACGCATAAATTTTTGAACCATAATTTATTGTAGAGATGTAGAGAAAGTCATGTGAATGGAACACATCAGATTTGTTTTCCTGTTTCTTTGTGTCTTTCTAATTCAGACTGGCGTCTCTTTGTAAGGATTGTAAAAATTCCACGTCGAGACATTACTGAATATATGTTTTAAGGTCCTTTAAAGAAACAAACCTCATGTGTTCCATTCACATGAATTTCTCTGCATCACTATAACAGCTTATTGTTAAAAAGCTTATTCTTCGATCTACTTCATGCTAATGAAGATAAACATTAACAGAAATCCTTTCTTGTAAGTACAAGGGAAATAAGACAGCAGGTACCTTAGGTTACAGTGATAGTCAAATGTTTTAAAAGCTGCTTGTAATGAAGTTGAAATCCGTTTCTATGCAGGGCCAGAATTTACAACTTTCCGTGTCAGAAACGTTTAAGTATTATAAATCTGAAATAAATAAAAACGAATATCTTAGAAATGGCCAATTCCACGAAAAGAAACATATTTCACATAAATTGTGTGTTTTAATGAAATGAGATCTACTTTTTTTGGTGTATCTCTTACGGTTTACTATTTATACAGAATAAAGAGCTTTTTAGAGGTTATTCCTCAAAAATTCAAGATATACCTGCATTTTATTTGCAATTTAAATATATTTAATGTATGCTATTTTAATCAAAATAGTTAAAGCCATTTTAGAGAAAATCAAAATTTTAGAAATTTTTTCCATGTAAAGAGTAGTTTGGTGAGAGGGATTTTTCTCAAAATCTTCGTGTTGCATCGGTAGAAGATACCAAAGTTAAATACCAAGTTTGGTATTCAACGGTGTTTTCGTTTTTGAGCTATCCTGTAATACGTTCCGTATACACTATGTGTAGAGAAAGCAATAAGAGTTTTAGAAGCATGACTAAAAAAGTGGAAGTCGCGAGTACTTTAAAAGGATGCAGCACAAGAACGTTTTCTCAAACATAGATTTGGATTGGCTACCACCAGTTCATGTGTTCTCCTTAAAACACACAATATAGCTTAACCAGTTATCACTTATTCTTTGTTATAGCTTTAAATTTTCTAAATGTTATAATTTTCCCAAGTGGCAATTTGTTATATGTTTTTCTTTTTATTTCCAGCCATTAAATTCAGAGAGCTTATAAGAGATTTGGTATCCCTTTATTTGCGTGCTGCTTACAAGTGAATTCGGAATAACAATATTTGTTTATCTTGATTACTATACACCAGACAGAAGCATACATTCTTGCAAAAAGAGTAGAGAAGCAAATGTGAATTTATCACATGAGACCCGCTTTTTAAAAATGTGTGTGAGTAGAGAGAGAGAGCCATGTGAACGTAGAGACACAAAGGAGGTGGAAACAAGTGCCGAGCGGATGCTGTGTGGTCCAGATGCTATCTCATTCCGATCTCTTCTTGTTATTTCGAGCAGCAGCAGCAGCCCCTTTAGTTAATTGGGGGACTGGCTTCTGTGCTGGGCAACAGTGGCGTGTCAGGACTTGAACCGCGGATCTTATTGTCCAAAAACACAAAACTGACTTGTATCCATTTTACAATGTTGTTTACACCATATCTTTAATTTGTTGAGCGATGCTGCTCTCCTCTCTCTGAGGACGTATCCTAAGCTATTCAGGTATCAATCTTCAACTAAAATAAATATATTGATGGGGCACAGAACCTGGAGACCTCACACACATGTACTAAGAGCAGCGGGGAGGTGATAGTCACATGACCTGCTATTACTGCGGCGCTTTTCCTATCAAACATACCAGTGAGTCAGTATCGACAGGGGTATGACGTCGCTCCATAGCTAAGTGATGACGTCATCACTAAGCCCCGTGCTCCTCCTTTCCAGGTTTAATATTTTCGGTGCCTTCACCTTTATATATTAGCACCTCATTATTCTTACTTTTCCAAAAATAACTAATTTAAACAAGTACCGTACCTTTATTTATTCATTTTTTTTTCCAAAACGAGATGAAAATATAAAATAAGTAAATGTTAGTAAACATTATAAGGTAAGTGATGTGGTACATTTAGCAAAGTTACAGCAGTTTGAAGATGTTTAGAGATTCACACACCCGTGGCCTCACAAGCACACGTGGCCCCAGTGTTAGGTCACCAACACCACTCACACGTTCTGGATTCACGTTCACGAGTCAGTGAGTGGTGTAGTACACACTCTTTCTTATTAAATCCTCTAACTGATTCTATTTAGGCGAGAATGTACCTGACAATGTGGGTTACAGTCTCGCATCACGTGGTCTTATTAAATCCTCTAACTGATTCTATTTAGGCTAGAATGCACCTGACAATGTGGGTTACAGTCTCGCATCACGTGGTCTTATTAAATCCTCTAACTGATTCTATTTAGGCGAGAATGTACCTGACAATGTGGGTTACAGTCTCGCATCACGTGGTCTTATTAAATCCTCTAACTGATTCTATTTAGGCTAGAATGCACCTGACAATGTGGGTTACAGTCTCGCATCACGTGGTCTTATTAAATCCTCTAACTGATTCTATTTAGGCGAGAATGTACCTGACAATGTGGGTTACAGTCTCGCATCACGTGGTCTTATTAAATCCTCTAACTGATAGTATTAAGGTGAGAATGTACCTGACAATGTGGGTTACAGTCTCGCATCACGTGGTCTTATTAAATCCTCTAACTGATTCTATTAAGGCTAGAATGTACCTGACAATGTGGGTTACAGTCTCGCATCACGTGGTCTTATTAAATCCTCTAACTGATTCTATTAAGGCTAGAATGTACCTGACAATGTGGGTTACAGTCTCGCATCACGTGGTCTTATTAAATCCTCTAACTGATTCTATTAAGGCTAGAATGTACCTGACAATGTGGGTTACAGTCTCGCATCACGTGGTCTTATTAAATCCTCTAACTGATTCTATTTAGGCGAGAATGCACCTGACAATGTGGGTCACAGTCTCGCATCACGTGGTCTTATTAAATCCTCTAACTGATTCTATTAAGGCTAGAATGTACCTGACAATGTGGGTTACAGTCTCGCATCACGTGGTCTTATTAAATCATCTAACTGATTCTATTTAGGCTAGAATGTACCTGACAATGTGGGTTACAGTCTCGCATCACGTGGTCTTATTAAATCCTCTAACTGATTCTATTAAGGCTAGAATGTACCTGACAATGTGGGTTACAGTCTCGCATCACGTGGTCTTATTAAATCCTCTAACTGATTCTATTTAGGCTAGAATGTACCTGACTGTGTGGACTACAGTCTCGCATCACGTGGTCTTATTAAATCCTCTAACTGATTCTATTTAGGCTAGAATGTACCTGACAATGTGGGTTACAGTCTCGCATCACGTGGTCTTATTAAATCCTCTAACTGATTCTATTTAGGCTAGAATGCACCTGACAATGTGGGTTACAGTCTCGCATCACGTGGTCTTATTAAATCCTCTAACTGATTCTATTTAGGCGAGAATGCACCTGACAATGTGGGTTACAGTCTCGCATCACGTGGTCTTATTAAATCCTCTAACTGATTCTATTTAGGCGAGAATGCACCTGACAATGTGGGTTACAGTCTCGCATCACGTGGTCTTATTAAATCCTCTAACTGATTCTATTTAGGCTAGAATGCACCTGACAATGTGGGTTACAGTCTCGCATCACGTGGTCTTATTAAATCCTCTAACTGATTCTATTTAGGCTAGAATGCACCTGACAATGTGGGTTACAGTCTCGCATCACGTGGTCTTATTAAATCCTCTAACTGATTCTATTTAGGCTAGAATGCACCTGACAATGTGGGTTACAGTCTCGCATCACGTGGTCTTATTAAATCCTCTAACTGATTCTATTTAGGCTAGAATGCACCTGACAATGTGGGTTACAGTCTCGCATCACGTGGTCTTATTAAATCCTCTAACTGATTCTATTTAGGCTAGAATGCACCTGACAATGTGGGTTACAGTCTCGCATCACGTGGTCTTATTAAATCCTCTAACTGATTCTATTTAGGCTAGAATGCACCTGACAATGTGGGTTACAGTCTCGCATCACGTGGTCTTATTAAATCCTCTAACTGATTCTATTTAGGCTAGAATGCACCTGACAATGTGGGTTACAGTCTCGCATCACGTGGTCTTATTAAATCCTCTAACTGATTCTATTTAGGCTAGAATGCACCTGACAATGTGGGTTACAGTCTCGCATCACGTGGTCTTATTAAATCCTCTAACTGATTCTATTAAGGCTAGAATGTACCTGACTGTGTGGACTACAGTCTCGCATCACGTGGTCTTATTAAATCCTCTAACTGATTCTATTAAGGCTAGAATGTACCTGACAATGTGGGTTACAGTCTCGCATCACGTGGTCTTATTAAATCCTCTAACTGATTCTATTTAGGCTAGAATGTACCTGACTGTGTGGACTACAGTCTCGCATCACGTGGTCTTATTAAATCCTCTAACTGATAGTATTAAGGTGAGAATGTACCTGACAGTGTGGGTTACAGTCTCGCATCACGTGGTCTTATTAAATCCTCTAACTGATTCTATTTAGGCTAGAATGTACCTGACTGTGTGGACTACAGTCTCGCATCACGTGGTCTTATTAAATCCTCTAACTGATTCTATTAAGGCTAGAATGTACCTGACAATGTGGGTTACAGTCTCGCATCACGTGGTCTTATTAAATCCTCTAACTGATTCTATTTAGGCTAGAATGTACCTGACTGTGTGGACTACAGTCTCGCATCACGTGGTCTTATTAAATCCTCTAACTGATTCTATTAAGGCTAGAATGTACCTGACAATGTGGGTTACAGTCTCGCATCACGTGGTCTTATTAAATCCTCTAACTGATTCTATTTAGGCTAGAATGCACCTGACAGCGTGGGTTACAGTCTCGCATCACGTGGTCTTATTAAATCCTCTAACTGATTCTATTAAGGCTAGAATGTACCTGACTGTGTGGACTACAGTCTCGCATCACGTGGTCTTATTAAATCCTCTAACTGATTCTATTTAGGCTAGAATGCACCTCACAATGTGGGTTACAGTCTCGCATCACGTGGTCTTATTAAATCCTCTAACTGATTCTATTAAGGCTAGAATGTACCTGACTGTGTGGACTACAGTCTCGCATCACGTGGTCTTATTAAATCCTCTAACTGATTCTATTTAGGCTAGAATGCACCTGACAATGTGGGTTACAGTCTCGCATCACGTGGTCTTATTAAATCCTCTAACTGATTCTATTAAGGCTAGAATGTACCTGACTGTGTGGACTACAGTCTCGCATCACGTGGTCTTATTAAATCCTCTAACTGATTCTATTTAGGCTAGAATGCACCTGACAGCGTGGGTTACAGTCTCGCATCACGTGGTCTTATTAAATCCTCTAACTGATTCTATTTAGGCTAGAATGTACCTGACAATGTGGGTTACAGTCTCGCATCACGTGGTCCTATTAAATCCTCTAACTGATTCTATTTAGGCTAGAATGCACCTGACAGTGTGGGTTACAGTCTCGCATCACGTGGTCTTATTAAATCCTCTAACTGATAGTATTAAGGTGAGAATGTACCTGACTGTGTGGACTACAGTCTCTCATCGCGTGGTCTTATTAAATCCTCTAACTGATAGTATTAAGGTGAGAATGTACCTGACTGTGTGGACTAGAGTCTGTCATCACGTGGTCTTATTAAATCCTCTAACTGATAGTATTAAGGTGAGAATGTACCTGACTGTGTGGACTACAGTCTCTCATCGCGTGGTCTTATTAAATCCTCTAACTGATAGTATTAAGGTGAGAATATACCTGACTGTGTGGACTACAGTCTCTCATCGCGTGGTCTTATTAAATCCTCTAACTGATAGTATTAAGGTGAGAATATACCTGACTGTGTGGACTAGAGTCTGTCATCACGTGGTTTTGTTAAATCCCCTAACTGACAGCATTTAGTTGAGAATGTACCTGACAGTGTGCGCCACTGTCTCTCATCAAGTGGTCTTATTATATCCTCTAATTGACAGTATTTAGGTGAGAATGTACCTGACTGTTTTGGCTGCAGTCTCTCATCACATGGTCTTATTGAATCATCTAACTGACAGTATTTAGGTGAGAATGTACCTGACTGTGTGGTCAACAGTCTCTCATCACCTGGTCATATTAAATCCTCTTTCTGATAGTATTTAGATGAGAATGTACCTGACTGTGTGGACCAGAGCCTCCCATCACGTGGTCTTATTAAATCCTCTAACTGACAGTATTTAGGTGAGAATGTACCTGTTGATCACTACAGATTCTCATCACGTGGTATTATTAAATCCTCTAACTGACAGTATTAAGGTGAGAATGTACCTGTTGATCACTACAGTCTCTCATCACGTGGTATTATTAAATCCTCTAACTGACAGTATTAAGGTGAGAATGTACCTGTTGATCACTACAGTCTCTCATCACGTGGTCTTATTAAATCCTCTAACTGACAGTATTAAAGTGAGAATGTACCTGATGAGGACTACAGTCTCTCATCACGTGGTCTTATTAAATCCTCTAACTGGCAGTATTTAGGTGAGAATGTACCTGGTGAGGACTACAGTCTGTCATTACGTGGTCTTATTTAATCCCATAACTGACAGTATTTAGATGAGAATGTACCTGACAGTGTGCGCCACAGCCTCTCATCAAGTGGTCTTATTATATCCTCTTAATGACAGTATTTAGGTCAGAATGTACCTGACTGTGTGGACTAGAGTCTCTCATCACGTGGTCTTATTGAATCATCTAACTGACAGCATTTAGGTGAGAATGTACCTGAATGTGTGGACTACAGTCTCTCATCACGTTGACTTATTAGTTCCTCTAACTGATAGTACTTAGGTGAGAGTGTACCTGACTGTGTGGACTAGAGTCCCCCATCACGTGGTCTTATTATATCCTATAACTGATAGTATTTATATGAGAATGTACCTGTTGATCATAGCAGTCTCTCATCACGTGGTCTTATTAAATCCTATAAGTGATAGTATTTAGGTGAGAATGTACCTGACTATGTTGACTACAGTCTCTCATCACGTGGTCTTATTAAATCCAGTAAGTCACAGTATTTAGGAGAGGATGTACCTGACTGTGTGGACTACAGTCTCTCATCACGTGGTCCTATTAAATCCTCTAACTGATAGTATTTAGGTTAGAATGTACCTCACTGTGTGGACTACAGTCTCTCATCACGTGGTCTTATTAAATCAGTAACTGATTGTATTTAGGTGGGAATGTACCTGATATCATTACAGTCTCTCATCACGTGGTCTTATTAAATCAGTAACTGATTGTATTTAGGTGAGAATGTACCTGACTGTGTGGACTACAGTCTCTCATTACGTGGTCTTATTAAATCCTGTAACTTATAGTATTTAGGTGAGAATGTACCTGACTGTGTGGACTACACTCTCTCATCACGTGGTCTTATTAAATCAGTAACTGATTGTATTTAGGTGAGAATGAACCTGTTATCAGTACAGTCTCTCATCACGTGGTCTTAATAAATCCTGTAACTGATAGTATATAGGTGAGAATTTACTTGACTGTGTGGACTAGAGTCTCTTATCACGTTCTCCTATTAAATCCTCAAACAGTATTTAGGTGAGAATGTACCTGTAGATCACTACAGTCCCTCATCACGTGGTCTTATTAAATCCTGTAACTGATAGTATATAGGTGAGAATTTACTTGACTGTGTGGACTAGAGTCTCTTATCACGTTCTCCTATTAAATCCTCAAACAGTATTTAGGTGAGAATGTACCTGACTGTGTTGACTAGAGTATCTCATCAAGTGGTCTTATTAAATCCTCTAACTGATAGTATTTAGGTGAGAATGTACCCACCTGTGTGGACTAGAGTCTGTCATCACGTGGCCTTATTAAATCCCCTAACTGACAGCATTTAGTTGAGAATGTACCTGACAGTGTGCGCCACAGTCTCTTATCAAGTGGTCTAAATAAATCCTCTAAATGACAGTATTTAGGTGAGAATGTACCTGACATTGTGCGCCACAGTCTGTCATCAAGTGGTCTTATTAAATCCTCTAACTGATAGTATTTAGGTGAGAATGTACCTGACTGTGTGGTCAAAAGTCTCACATCACCTGGTCTTATTAAATCCTCTAACTGATAGTATTTAGGTGAGAATGTACCTGACTGTGTGGACCAGAGCCTCCCATCACGTGGTCTTATTAAATCCTCTAACTGATAGTATTTAGGTTAGAATGTACCTGACTGTGTGGACTACAGTCTCTCATCACGTGGTCTTATTAAATCAGTAACTGATTGTATTTAGGTGGGAATGTACCTGTTATCATTACAGTATTTAATCACGTGGTCTTATTAAATCCTGTAACTTATAGTATTTAGGAGAGAATGTACCTGACTCTGTGGACAACAGTCTCTCATCACGTGGTCTTATTAAATCCAGTAACTCACAGTATTTAGGAGTCAATGTACCTGGCTGTGTGGACTACAGTCTCTCATCAAGTGGTCTTATTAAATCAGTAACTGATAGTGTTTAGGTGAGAATGTATTTGTTGATCACTACAGTCTCTCATCACGTGGTCTTAATTAATCCTGTAACTGATAGTATTTAGGTGAGAATGTACCTGACTGTGTGGACTAGAGTCTCTCATCACGTGGTCTTGTTAAATCCTCTAACTGACAGTATTTAGGTTAGAATGTACCTGTTGATCACCACAGTCCTTCATCACGTGGTCCTATTAAATCCTCTAACTGACAGTATTTAGGTGAGAATTTACCTGACTGTGTGGACTAGAGTCTCTCATCACGTGGTCTTATTAAATCCGCTAACTGACAGTATTTAGGTGAGAATTTACCTGACTGTGTGGACTACTGTCTCTCATGAGGTAGACTTATATAACCCTGTAACTGACAGTATTTAGGTGAGAAGTTATCTGACTGTGTGGAGTACAGTCTCTCATCACGTTGTCTTATTAAATCCCCTAACTGACAGTATTTAGGTGAGAATGTACCTGACTGTGTGGACCAGAGCCTCCCATCACGTGGTCTTATTAAATCCACTAACTGACAGTATTTAGTTGAGAATGTACCTAACTGTGTACACTACAGTCTCTGATCACGTGGTATTATTAAATCCTCGAACTGACAGTATTTAAGTGAGAATGTACCTGTTGATCACTACAGTCTCTCATCACGTGGTCTTATTAAATCCTCTAACTAACAGTATTAAGGTGAGAATTTACCTGACTGTGTGGACTACAGTCTCTCATCACGTGGTCTTATTAAATCCTCTAACTGACAGTATTTAGGTGAGAATGTACCTGGTGTGGACTGCAATCTGTCATTACGTCGTCTTATTAAACCCCATAACTGACAGTATATAGGTGAGAATGTACCTGACAGTGTGCGCCATAGCCTCTCATCAGGTGGTCTTATTATATCCTCTTAATGACAGTATTTAGGTCAGAATGTACCTGACTGTGTGGACTACAGTCTCTCAATACGTGGTCTTATTAAATCCTCTAACTGACAGTATTTAGGTGAAAATGTACCCGACTGTGTGGACTAGAGTCTCTCATCACGTGGTCTTATTAAATCCACTAACTGGCAGTATTTAGTTGAGAATGTACCTAACTGTGTACACTACAGTCTCTGATCACGTGGTATTATTAAATCCTCGAACTGACAGTATTTATGTGAGAATGTACCTGTTGATCACTACAGTCTCTCATCACGTGGTCTTATTAAATCCTCTAACTAACAGTATTAAGGTGAGAATTTACCTGACTGTGTGGACTACAGTCTCTCATCACGTGGTCTTATTAAATCCTCTAACTGACAGTATTTAGGTGAGAATGTACCTGGTGTGGACTACAATCTGTCATTACGTCGTCTTATTAAACCCCATAACTGACAGTATATAGGTGAGAATGTACCTGACAGTGTGCGCCATAGCCTCTCATCAGGTGGTCTTATTATATCCTCTTAATGACAGTATTTAGGTCAGAATGTACCTGACTGTGTGGACTACAGTCTCTCAATACGTGGTCTTATTAAATCCTCTAACTGACAGTATTTAGGTGAAAATGTACCTGACTGTGTGGACTACAATCTCTCATCACGTGGTCTTAGTAAATCCTCTAACTGATAGTATTTAGGATAGAATGCACCTGGTATGGACTACAGTCTCTCGTCACGTGTTCTTAGTAAATACTTTAACTAACAGTATGTAGGATAGAATGCACCTGGTATGGACTACAGTCTCTCGTCACGTGGTCTTATTAAATCCCCTAACTGACAGTATTTAGGTGAGAATGTACCTGACAGTGTGCTCCACAGTCTCTCGTCAAGTGGTCTTATTATATCCTCTAAATGACAGTATTTAGGTGAGAATGTACCCGACTGTGTGGACTAGAGTCTCTCATCACGTGGTCTTATTGATTCATCTAACTCACAGCAGTTATGTGAGAATGTATCTGACTCTGTGGACTACATTCTCTCATCACCTGGTTTAATTAAATCCTCTAACAGATAGCATTTAGGTGAGAATGTACATGACCGTGTGAACTGGAGTCACCCATCACGTGGTCTTATTATATCCTCTAACTGATAGTATTTAGGTGAGAATGTACCTGTTGATCACAACAGCCTCTCATCACGTGGTCTTATTAAATCGTCTAACTGACGGTATTAAGGTGAGAATGTACCTGGTGAGGACTACAGTCTCTCATCACGTGGTCTTATTAAATCCTCTAACTGGCAGTATTTAGGTGAGAATGTACCTGGTGTGGACTACAGTCTCTCATCACGTGGTCTTATTAATTCCTCTAACTGACAGTATTTAGGAGAGAATGTACCTGACTGTGTGGACAACAGTCTCTCATCACGTGGTCTTATTAAATCCTCTAACTGCAAGTATTTAGATGAGAATGTACCTGGTGTGGACTACAGTCTCTCATCACGTGGTCTTATCAAATCCTCTAACTGACAGTATTTAGGAGAGAATGTACCTGACTCTGTGGACAACAGTCTCTCATCACGTGGTCTTATTAAATCCAGTAACTCACAGTATTTAGGAGTGAATGTACCTGACTGTGTGGACTACAGTCTCTCATCACGTGGTCTTATTAAATCAGTAACTGATAGTGTTTAGGTTTGAATGTACTTGTTGATCACTACAGTCTATCATCACGTGGTCTTAATTAATCCTGTAACTGATAGTATTTAGGTGAGAATGTACCTGACTGTGTGGACTACAGTCTCCCATTACTTGGTCTAATTAAATCCTCTAACTGACAGTATTTAGGAGAGAATGTACCTGACTTTGTGGACTACAGTCTCTCAGCATCATTGGTCTTATTAAATCCCCTAACAGACAGTATTTAGGTTAGAATGTACCTGGTGTGGACTACAGTCTCTCATCACGTGGTCCTATTAAATGCTGTAACTGATAGTATTTAGGTGAGAATGTACCTGACTGTGTGGACTAGAGTCTCTCATCACGTGGTCTTATTAAATCCTCTAACTCACAGTGTTTAGGTGAAAATGTACCTGACTGTGTGGACTACAGTCTCTCATCACGTGATCTTATTAAATCCAGTATCTCACAGTATTTAGGAGAGAATGTACCTAACTTTGTGGACTACAGTCTCTCATCACGTGGTCTTATTAAATCTAGTAACTCACAGTATTTAGCAGAGAATGTACCTGACTGTGTGGACTACAGTCTCTCATCACGTGGTCCTATTAAATCCTCTAACTGATAGTATTTAGATGAGAATGTACCTGACTGTGTGGGCTACAGTCTCTCATCACGTGGTGTTATTAAATCCTCTAACTGATAGTTTTACGGTGAGAATGTACCTCACTGTGTGGACTACAGTCTCTCATCACGTGGTCTTGTTAAATCCCCTAACTGACAGTATTTAGGTGAGAATGTACCTGACTGTGTGGACTATAGTCTCTCATCACGTGGTCTTATTAAATCCTCTAACTGACAGTATTTAGGTGAGAATGTACCTCACTGTGTGGACTACAGTCTCTCATCACGTGGTCTTATTAAATCCTTTAATTGATAGTATTAAGGTAGGAATTTACCTGACTGTGTGGACTACAGTCTCTCATCACGTGGTCTTGTTAAATCCTCTAACTGACAGTATTAAGGTGAGAATGTACCTCACTGTGTGGACTACAGTCTCTCATCACGTGGTCTTATTAAATCCTTTAATTGATAGTATTAAGGTAGGAATTTACCTGACTGTGTGGACTACAGTCTCTCATCACGTGGTCTTGTTAAATCCTCTAACTGACAGTATTTAGGTGAGAATGTACCTCACTGTGTGGACTACAGTCTCTCATCACGTGGTCTTATTAAATCCTTTAATTGATAGTATTAAGGTAGGAATTTACCTGACTGTGTGGACTACAGTCTCTCATCACGTGGTCTTGTTAAATCCTCTAACTGATAGTATTAAGGTGACAATTTACCTGACTGTGTGGACTATAGTCTCTCATCACGTGGTCTTATTAAATCCTCTAATTGATAGTATTAAGGTGAGAATTTGCCTGACTGTGTGGACTACAGTCTCTCATCACGTGGTCTTGTTAAATCCTCTAACTGATAGTATTAAGGTGAGAATTTATCTGACTGTGTGGTATACAGTCTCTCATCACGTGGTCTTGTTAATTCCTCTAACTGACCTTTTTAAGGTCAGAATGTACCTGACTGTGTTGACTACAGTCTCTCATCACGTGGTCTTATTAAATCTTGTAATTGACAGTATTTAGGTGAGAATATACCTGACTGTGTTGACTACAATCTCTCATCACGTGGTCTTGTTAAAGCCCCTAACTGACAGTATTTAGGTGAGAATGTACCTCACTGTGTGGACTACAGTGTCTCATCACGTGGTCCTGTTAAATCCTCTAACTGACAGTATTTAGGTGAGAATGTACCTCACTGTGTGGACTACAGTGTCTCATCACGTGGTCCTGTTAAATCCTCTAACTGACAGTATTTAGGTGAGAATGTACCTCACTGTGTGGACTACAGTCTCTCATCACGTGGTCTTGTTAAAGCCCCTAACTGACAGTATTTAGGTGAGAATGTACCTCACTGTGTGGACTACAATCTCTCATCACGTGGTCTTGTTAAAGCCCCTAACTGACAGTATTTAGGTGAGAATGTACCTCACTGTGTGGACTACAGTGTCTCATCACGTGGTCCTGTTAAATCCTCTAACTGACAGTATTTAGGTGAGAATGTACCTCACTGTGTGGACTACAGTCTCTCATCACGTGGTCTTGTTAAATCCCCTAACTGACAGTATTTAGGTGAGAATGTACCTCACTGTGTGGACTACAGTCTGTCATCACGTCGTCTTATTAAATCCTCTAACTGACAGTATTAAGGTGAGAATTTACCTGACTGTGTGGACTACAGTCTCTCATCACGTGGTCTTATTAAATCCTCTAACTGACAGTATTAAGGTGAGAATTTACCTGACTGTGTGGACTACAGTCTCTCATCACGTGGTCTTATTAAATCCTCTAACTGACAGTATTAAGGTGAGAATTTATCTGACTGTGTGGACTACAGTCTCTCATCACGTGGTCTTGTTAAATCCTCTAACTGATAGTATTAAGGTAGGAATTTACCTGACTGTGTGGACTACAGTCTCTCATCACGTGGTCTTGTTAAATCCTCTAACTGATAGTATTAAGGTGACAATTTACCTGACTGTGTGGACTACAGTCTCTCATCACGTGGTCTTATTAAATCCTCTAACTGACAGTATTAAGGTGAGAATTTATCTGACTGTGTGGACTACAGTCTCTCATCACGTGGTCTTGTTAAATCCTCTAACTGATAGTATTAAGGTGAGAATTTACCTGACTGTGTGGACTACAGTCTCTCATCACGTGGTCTTGTTAAATCCTCTAACTGATAGTATTAAGGTGAGAATTTATCTGACTGTGTGGACTAGAGTCTGTCATCACGTCGTCTTATTAAATCCTCTAACTGATAGTATTAAGGTGAGAATTTATCTGACTGTGTGGTATACAGTCTCTCATCACGTGGTCTTGTTAAATCCTCTAACTGACATTTTTTAGGTGAGAATGTACCTGACTGTGTTGACTGCAGTCTCTCATCACGTGGTCTTATTAAATCTTCTAATTGACAGTATTTAGGTGAGAATGTACCTTACTGTGTTGACTAGAGTCTCTCATCACCTGGTCTTTTTAAATCCTCTAACTGATAGAATTTAGATGAGATTGTACCTGACTGCTTGGATTGCCATCTCTCATCATGTGGTCTTATCAGCTGCGATAGCTAGACGGGCAGGTGGCGCTCCTCTGGTGTGCAAGAACTCTATCACCAAACTTGAATCCTACGTGATTCAAATTTGTTTTTTTTTTTATGCCCAGAAGTTGTCAAATTGCTGTTTGAGAGTAATATAATTATCAATAATAACAAGGAATATCTCGGGAAGGTCAGCTCTACAAAATAAAGAAGTATATGACATATGTTGTACATTTCTGCTGCAATACGTTTTTGTCTATTTTTACGGTTTACCAGTTATGCAAAATTAGGAAAAAATTATCCAGAAAAAGAAATCTTCAGAGGATATTACCAGATAATTCAAGATATATATTTTATTTGATATGTAAATGTTTTTAAATTGTCGTATTATAATCAAAATTGTAATAGTGGCTTTTGCGAAAATTAAAATTTGCGAAAAACTTTCCATGTAAAGTGTAGTTTGTGTTGGGGTGATTTTTCCTGATAATCTTCGTCTTATATGCTTGCGAGATACTAAGCTTAAATATACGTTTTTGAGCTCTGCTGCCCACAGAAACACACACATATTCAGGCACTTACCTTTTTCTAAATATATTTTTGTTTTGTTTCAGGGAGTCTCAAAAGATGTGTTTCCGGTGGGTGGAATGGAATAGGTAAGTTCTCTATGATAGTAAAAGTTGTGTCCGCGCACAGACTCGAGAACTTTCTTAGAATCAGGAGACACGATACCTGTCTAGCTGATGGTGCCATAAATAAAGTCGGAGGCAGAGATAATGGACCAAACCTGTGGTTTCAATTGCATCTCAACAAGTTCATGTACGGAAATGACAATAGCAGGCGTATTTTTGTGTCTTGAGCAACAGGTAAGTTATACCTATCAGGTCGAGAATGTATATTGGGAATACGAGATCTGGTTACCCAATTACTTATGGAAATACTTTAAAAAAAAGCTGTGAATAAACAAAAGTAATGATAAATTATAATGGCTTTCCAATATTTTGTTCAACATTAAGATGTGAACAAATGAAGGACTACATCTAAATTATATGGACAAAGCCTTCTTATACACTCTTTTGTTAATGCAATAGATTCTTTACTTGAAGTAGCACATGTTACGTCATTTCCTAATTTTGCTGTAAGTATTAATGACCTCTCAAACTCTTACAGTGCTTGTTGCCATGGCAACTAATAAATTTAGCTTACATTACCAAACGTGTGTTCACATATGAAATAGTCCAAAAACATATTTGTGAAGTGGAACATAACATTAATACACACAAGTGTTATCTTTAGGAAACGTTTTAACAGAATGTATTTATTGTTGTAACAAATATCTTAGTGAGCAGCAATTTGGTCCCTGCCCTCATGCTTCTGGAAACAGCACAACAGTCAGAGTTATTGTTATCTACCCAACAACTCTATACCCCCATTTCACTACAGGTGAGTCTCCCTGATTAATATAAAAAAGTAAAAGCAAAAACATTCTAGAAAAAAGTCTTGTGTGTGTGTGTGTAGCATAACTCAAAAACGAAAAGACTATTAAATATCAAAGTTGGTATTTAAGTTCAGTGTCTTCTAGATATGAAGATTTTCAACTACCCTTTACATGAAACATATTTCAAAAATATACATTTCTCTAGAATGGCTCTAACAATTTTGATTAAAACATCACATGCTTAAGATATTTACACGAGAAAGACTGGTCCCGTTAAAACACAATTTATGTCGTACATTTGTAGACAGCCATTTCCGAGATATTGCTAGTTTTTGATGGTAATAAAACCTAGAATATAATCTTACTCAAAACTCTGAGAAAAGTGCGAGTATTTTAAAACTGAAACCAATAACTACAACATGTTTACACAAACAGGAATTTGTTATTCGCGTTCATTTTGCTTTACTCCTGGCCATTTAAAGATCACTGAATTTCAATGAAATAATGACAGCCTATAGAATATTTGACTATCACTTTATCCTAGTGTGTTCCCTTGTACTTGCAAGAATAAGACAATTTTGTTAATTTCAGTTATCATGGAGCAGAGAGAACAATAATAATTGGTTAAGAGAATAGGCAGAGAAAGTCATGTGAATAAAACACACCAATTTTTTGTCTGAATTCACAAACTTGTAAAGTTTCTATAAGATCGTTCGTTTCACTTGAGTTGGCGCTAGAAATGTCACGTTTTGTATGCATGACAACATTCTTAAAGTTTTCTCTTCACGAAACCACTGAAAAGGAAACAAAGATTTTAAAGTGTTTAGTAATTGTTTTTCCACAGAAGCCGCGTGTCAGACTTCAAAATGCCACCATCCATACCAGGAAACATACCGCTCAATTGGGGAATTTAATATTATGTGAAGATTCGTGATTCAAATTACGACATTCAATGTGCACAGACATTTGATGTTAATTGCAAGTTGTACAAAATAAGTTTCAATAGAACAACACAATACTGTAGTTGTTTTGTTTTTGATGTAACCTCTCTCCAGCTTGTACGCGGGTCGGCTCATAAATTCCGGGCCACACCAGATATGCCGCCACTAGGCCAGTTAGACGTTATCATCGTGTAGTATACCTCTAGACCAGCTTGTACTAGGGTCGGGGCCACACAAATATGGCGCAACTAGGCCAGTTAGACGTTACATGGTATAGTTTAAATCTAGACCAGCTTGTACGAGGGTCGGGGCCACAGAGACATGGAGCCACTATGCCAGTTAGACGTTACCATTGTATAGTTTACCTCTAGACTAGCTTACACAAGGGTCGCGGCCACACAGATATGGCCCCACTAGGCCAGCTAGACGTTACAGCGTGTAATTTACCTCTAGACTAGTTTGTACGAGGGTCGGGGCCACACAGACATGGCGCAACAAGGCCAGTTAGACGTTACAACGTGCAGTTTACCTGTACACCACCTTCTACGAGGGTCGGGGGCACACAGATATGGTGCCACTAGGCCCGTTAGACGTTACCATCGTGAAGTTTACGTCTAGACCAGCTTGTACAGGGATCGGCTCATAAATCCCGGGCCACACCAGATATGGCGCCACTAGGCTAGTTAGACACTACAACTTGTAGTTTACTTCTAGACCAGCTTGTACGAAGGTCGGGGCACAAAGATATGGCGCCACTAGGCCAGTTAGACGTTACATGGTATAGTTTAAATCTAGACCAGCTTGTACGAGGGTCGGGGCCACAGAGACATGGAGCCACTAGGCCAGTTAGACGTTACCATTGTATAGTTTACCTCTACACTAGCTTGTACGAGGGTCGGGGTCACACAGACATGGCGCAACAAGGCCAGTTAGACGTCACAACGTGCAGTTTACCTCAAGACCACCTTCTACGAGGGTCGGGGCCACACAGATATGGTGCCACTAGGCCCGTTAGACGTTACCATCATGAAGTTTACGTCTAGGCCAGCTTGTACAAGGGTCGGCTCATAAATCCCGGGCCACACCAGATATGGCGCCACTAGGCTAGTTAGACGCTACAACTTGTAGTTTACTTCTAGACCAGCTTATACGAAGGTCGGGGCACAAAGATATGGCGCCACTAGGCCAGTTAGACGTTACATGGTATAGTTTACCTCCGGACTAGCTTGCACCAGGGTCGTGGCCACAAAGACATGGCGCCACTAAGCCAGCTAGAAGTTATATGGTATAGTTTAAAACTAGACCAGCATGTACGAGGTTCGGGGCCACAGAGACATGGAGCCACTAGGCCAGTTAGACGTTACCATTGTATAGTTTACCTCTAGACCAGCTTGTACGAGGGTCGGGGCCAGAGAGACAAGGAGCCACTAGGCCAGTTAGACGTTACCATTGTAAAGTTTACCTCTAGACTAGCATACACAAGGATCGCGGCCACACAGATATGGCGCCACTAGGCCAGTTAGACGTTACAGAGTGTAATTTACCTCTAGACTAGCTTGTACGAGGGTCGGGGTCACAAAGACATGGCGCAACAAGGCCAGTTAGACGTTACCATCGTGTAGTTTACGTCTAGACCAGCTTGTACAAGGGTCGGCTCATAAATCTCGGGCCACACCAGATATGGCGCCACTATGCCAGTTAAACGCTACAACTTGTAGTTTACTTCTAGACCAGCTTGTACGAAGGTCGGGGCCACAAAAACTTGGCGCCACTAGGCCAGTTAGAAGTTACATGGTATAGTTTACCTCCGGACTAGCTTGTACCAGGGTCGTGGCCACAAAGACATGGCGCCACTAGGCCAGTTAGAAGTTACATGGTATAGTTTACCTCTGGACTAGCTTGTTCCATTGTCGGGGCCACACAGACATGGCGCCACAAGGCCAGTTAGATGTTACATGTTATAGCTTACATCTACACTAGCATGTACCTGGGTCAAGGCCACACAGACATGGCGCATCTAGGCCAGTTAGATGTTACATGGTACAGTTTACTTCTAGACCAGCTTGTACGAGTGTCGGGGCCACACAGACATGGCACCACTAGGCCAGTTAGACGTTTCCATCGTGAAGTTTACCTCTAGACCAGCTTGTACGAGGGTCGGGCCCACACAGACAAGGCGCTACTAATCCAATTATACGTTTTTTGGTATAGTTTACCTCTAGACTTGCTTGTACGAGGGTCGGGGCCACACAGACCAGGCGCCACTAGGCCAGTTAGAAGCTACCATCGTGTAGTTTACCTCTAGAACAGCTTGAACGAGAGTCACGGCCACAAAGACATGGCGCCACTAGCCCAGCTAGACGTTACCATCGTGTAGTTTACCTCTAGAACAGCCTGTACGAGGGTCACGGCCACACAGACATGGCGACACTAGCACAGCTAGACGTTACTACCATGCAGTTTACCTCTACAATATCTTGTACGAGGGTCGGGGCCATACAGACATGGCGCCACTAGCCCAGCTAGACGTTACCATTGTGTAGTTTACTTCTATACTAGCTTGTTCGAGGGTCGGGGGCAAACAGACTTGACGCCACTAGGCCAGTTAGACGTTACATGTTATAGTTTACTTCAAGACTTGCTTGTACGAGAGTCGGGGACACACAGACATGGCGCCACTGGGCCAGTTAGACGTTACCATCGTGAAGTTTAACTCTAGACCAGCTTGTACGAGGGTCATGATCAAATAGACATGGCGCCACTAGAGCAGTTAGACGTTGCATTGTATAGTTTAATTCTAGACCAGTTTGTACGAGGGTCGGGGCCACATAGACATGGCGCCACTAGGCTAGTCACACGTTAACATGGTGAAGCTTACCTCTAGACCAGCTTGTACGAGGGTCGTGACCACACTGACATGGCGCCACTAGAGCAGTTAGACGTTGCATTGTATAGTTTACCTCCAGACCAGCTTGTACGAGGGTTGGGGCCACATAGACATGGCGCCACTAGGCCAGTAAGACGTTACAATCGTAAAGTTTACTTCTAGACCAGCTTCTACGAGTGTCAGGGCCAAACACACATGTCGCCACTAGGCCTTTTAGACGTTACCATAGTGAAGTTTACCTCTAGACTATGTTGTACGAAAGTCGAGGCCTCAAAGACATGGAGCCACTAGGCCAGTTAGATGTTACATTGTATAGTTTACCTCTAGACCAGATTGCACGAGGGTCGGTGCCATACAGACATACCGCATCTAAGCCACGTATACGTTACATTGTATAGCTTACCTCTAGACCAGCTTGTACGAGGGTCGGGGCCACACAGACATAGGCCAGTTAGACGTTACCATTGTGTAGTTTAACCCTAGACTAGCTTGTACGAGGGTCGGGGCCACACAGACATGGACCATTAGGCCAATTAGACGTTACATTGTATAGTTTACCTCTATACCAGCTTATTCTAGGGTCGGGGCCACACAGACATGGAGCCATAAGGCCTGTTAGACGTTACATCGGGTAATTTAACCCACAGCAGTCTGTACGAGAGCCGGGGTCACACATGACATGGCGCCAATAGGCCAGTTAGACGTTACATTGTATAGTTTACCTCTATACCAGCTTATTCTAGGCTCGGGGCCACACAGACATGGATCCATTGGGCCAGTTAGACGTCACATCGGGTAATTTAACCCTCAGCAGTCTGCACGAGAGCCGGGGTCACACATGACATGGCGCCAATAGACCAGTTAGACGTTACAGGGTATAGTTTACCTCTATACCAGCTTATTCTATGCTCGGGGCCACACAGACATGGAGCCATTAGGCTAGTTAGACGTTACATCGGGTAATTTAACCCTCAGCAGTCTGTACGAGAGCCGGGACCACACATGACATGGCGCCACTAGGCCAGTTAGACGTTACATTGTATGGATTACCTCTAAAATAACTTGTACGATGATCGGGGTCCCACAGATCCGGGGCCAATAGATCACTTAGACGTTACACTGTGAAGTTTACCTCTAGACTAGCTTGTATGAGGGTACGGGCCACACAGACATGGCGCCACTAGGCCAGTTAGACAATACCATCGAGAAGTTTACCTTGAGTTCAGCTTATACGAGCTTCGGGGCCTCTCAGACATAGCGCCACTTGGCCAGTTAGACGTTACGTGGTGTAGTTTACCTCTAGACCAGCTTGTACGTATGTCGGGGCCACACAGAGGTGGCGCCACTAGGCCTTTTAGACGTTACCATCGTGAAGTTTACCTCTAGACTATATTGTACGAGGGTCGGGGCCTCACAGAGATGGAGCCATTAAACCAGTTAGACGTTACATTGTATACTCCACCTCTGGTCCAGCTTGCACGATGGTCGGAGCTAAACAGACTTGGCGCCACTAGGCCAGTTATACGTTACATTGTATAGTTTACCTCTAGACCAGCTTGTACGAGGGTCTGGGCCACACACACATAGCGCCACTAGGCCAGTTAGACCTTACCATCGTGTAGTTTACCTCAAGACTAGCCTGTACAAGGGTCGGGGCCACACAGACATGGCGCCATTAGGCCATTTAGACGTTACATCGTGTAATTTAATTCTCACCAGCTTGTTCGACGGTCGGGGCCATACAGGCATGGTGTCATTAGGACAAATAGACGTTACCATCGTGAATTTTACTTCTAGACCAGCTTGTACGAGGGTCAGGGGCACACACACATGGCGCCACTAGGCCTTTTAGACGTTTTCATCGTGAAGTTTACCTCTAGACTACCTTGTATGAGGGTCTGGACCTCACACACATGGAACCACTAGGCCAGTTGGACGTTACATAGTATAGTTTACCTCTGGACCAGCTTGAACGAGTGTCGGGGCCACACAAACATGGCGCCGCTATGCCAATTAGACATTACATTGTATAGTTTACCTCTAGACTAGCTTGTACGAGGGTCGGTTCCACACTTACATGCCGCCACTAAGCCAATTGACGTTACATGGTATAGTTTACATCTAGATTAGCTTGCACGAGAATCGGGGACACACAGACATGGCGCCACTAGGCCAATTAGGAGTTACATGGTATAGTTTACTTCTAGACTAGCTTGTACGAGGGTCGGGGCACACTGACATTGCGCCAATAGGCCAATTAGACGTTACATAGTATAGTTTACCTCTAGTATAGCTTGTACGAGGGTCGGGGCAACAGAGTAATGGCACCACTACGCCAGTTACACGTTGTGTGGTATAGTTTACCTGTAAACTAGCTTGTACTAGGGTCGGGGCCATACAGACATGGCGTCACTAGGCCAGTTGGACGTTACCATAGTATAGATTACTTCTAGAGTAGCTTGTACGAGGGTCACGGCCACACAGACAGGGCGCCACTAGGCCAGTTAGACTTTACATTATTTAGTTTACCTCTAGACCAACTTGTACGAGAGTCGGGGCCATACAGAAATGGAGCCACTAGGCCAGTTAGACGTTACCATAGTATAGATTACTTCTAGACTAGCTTGTACGAGGGTCACGGCCACACAGACAGGGCGCCACTAGGCCAGTTAGACTTTACATTATTTAGTTTACCTCTAGACCAACTTGTACGAGGGTCGCGCCCATACAGACATAAAGCCACTAGGCCAGTTAGACGTTACCATAGTATAGATTACTTCTAGACTAGCTTGTACGAGGGTCGAAGCCACACAGACATTGCGCCACTAGGCCAGTTGGACGATACCATCGTGAAGTTTACCTCTAGACCAGCTTGTACAAGGGTCGATGCCACACAGACATTGCGCCACTAGGCCAGTTAGACGTCACATCGTGATGTTTACCTCTAGGCCAGCTTGTACGAGGGTCGGGGCCACACAGACGTGGCGCCACTAGGCCAGTTATAAGTTACATTGTATAGTTTACCTTTAAGCCAGCTTGTACGAGGCTCTGGGCCAATCAGACATGGCGCCCAGAGGCCAGTTAACCAATACCATCGTGTTGTTTACCTCTAGACCAGCTTTAACGAGGGTCGGGGCCACATAGACATGGCGCCACTAGGCCAGTTAGACATTGCCATCGTGAAGGTTACCGCTAGACCATCTTTTACGAGGGTCGGGGCCACACAAACATGGCGCCACTAGGGCAGTTAGACGTTACATTGTATAGTTTACCTCTAGACCAGCTTGAACGAGGGTCGTGGCCACATAAACTTGGCGCCACTATGCCAGTTAGACGTAAAGCGTTATAGCTTAACTCTAGACCAGCTTGAACGAGGGTCGGGGACTCGCAGACAAAGCGCAACTAGGCCAGTTAGACGTTACATGGTATTGTTTACCTCTAGACTAGCTTGTGCGAGTGTCAGGACCAAAAACACATGGCGCCGCTAGGCCTGTTAGACGTTACCATCGTGAAGTTTACCTCTAGTTCAGCTTGTACGAGGGTCGGGGCCACACATACATGGAGCCACTAGGCCAGTTAAACGTCATATCGTGTAGTTTAACTCTCAGCAGCTTTTACGAGGGTCGGGTTCACACAAACATGGCGCCACTAGTCCGGTTACACGTTATTTGGTACAGTTTACCTCTAGACTAGCTTGTACGAGGGTCGGGGCCACACAGCCATGGCGCCACTACCCCAGTTATAGGTTACATTGAATTGTTTACATTTAGATCAGCTTGTAGGAGGGTCGGGGCCACACAGACATAGCGCCACTAGGCCAAATAGACGTTACATGGTATGGTTTACCTCTAGACTAGCTTGTACGACGGTCGGTCACACAGACATGGCGCCACTAGGCCAATTAGACGTTACCTGGTATAGTTAACCTCTAGACTAGCTTGTACGTGGGTCGGGGCCACACATACATGACGCCACTAGGCCATTTAGACGTACGTTGTATAGTTTACCTCTAGACCAGCTTGTACGAGTGTCAGGGCCACACACACTTGGCACCACTAGGCCTGTTAGACGATACCATCGTGAAGTTTACATCTATACTAGCTATTACGACTGTCAAGCCCACACAGTCATGGCGGCACTAGGCCAGTTATACGTTACATTGTATAGTTTACCTCTAGACTAGCATATTCGAGGCTCGGGGCCAGACAGACATAGCTCCACTAGTCCAGTTAGACGTTACCGTCGCGTAGTTTACCTCTAGACTAGCCATTACGAGGATCGGGGCCACACATACATGGCGCCTTTAGGCTAGTTAGACGTTTCATCGTGTAATTTAACTCTCTCCAGCTTGTACGAGGGTCGGAGCCACACAGACATGGCGCCACTAGGCCAGATAGATGCTACCATCTTGAAGACTCCTCTGGACCACCTTATACGAGGGTCGGGGTCCCACAAACATGGCGCCACTAGGCCTGTTATACGTTACATTCTATAGTTAACGTGTAAACCTGCTTGTACGACGGTCGGGGTCACACAGACATAGCGCCACTAGGACAGTTAGACGTTACCATCGTGGACTTTACCTCTAGACTAGCTTGAACGAGGGTCGGGGCCACATAGACATGGCGCCATTAGGCCAGTTAGACGTTACATCGTATAATTTAACTCTCAAAACTTTGTACGAGGGTCGGGGCCACACAGACATAGCGCCACTAGGCCAATTAGACGTTACCATCGTTTAGTTTACCTCTAGACTAGAGTGTTCGAGGGTCGGGGCCACACAGACTTGGCGCCATTATGCCAGTTAGACATAACAGTGTGTAATTTAACCCTCAACAGCTTGTACGAGGGTCGGGTTCACACAGACATGTCGTCACTAGGCCAGTTATACGTTACATTGTATAGATTACCTCTAGACTAGCTTGTACGAGGGTCGGGGTGACACAGACCCGACGCCACTAGCCCAAATTAGGCAATACATTGTGAAGTTTACCCCTAGATC
Organism: Hymenopus coronatus; assembly: GCA_030762935.1. Classification (NCBI taxonomy): domain Eukaryota; kingdom Metazoa; phylum Arthropoda; class Insecta; order Mantodea; family Hymenopodidae; genus Hymenopus; species Hymenopus coronatus. Next base: position 1,351,175 of record CM060888.1, on the reverse strand, counting down.
AGCTTGTAGGGGGGTCGGGGCCACAGAGACATGGCACCACTAGGCCAGTTAGACGTTACCACTGTATAGATTACTTCTAGACTAGCTTGTACGAGGGTCGGGGGCAAACAAACATGGCGCCACTAGGCCAGTTAGACGTTACCATCGTGAAGTTTACCTCTAGACCAGCTTGTACGAGGGTCGAAGCCACTCAGACATGGTGGCACTAGGCCAGATAGACGTTACATTGTGACGTTTACCTCTAGTCCAACTTGTACGATTGTCGGTGGCCACACAGACATGGAGCCACTAGGCCAGTTAGACATTACATTGTAAAGTTTACCTTTAGGCCTGCTTGTACGAGGCTGGAGGCCAAACAGACTTGGCGCGGGGGCCAAGTTAGACATTACATTGTATAGTTTACCTCTAGACTAGCTTGTACGAAGGTCGCGGCCACACATACATGGCGCCACTAGGCCAGTTAGACGTTACATAGTGTAGTTTAACCCTCACCAGCTTGTACGAGGGTCGGGGCCACCCATACATGGCGCCACTAGGCCAATTAGACGTACGTTGTATAGGTTACTTCTAGACCAGCTTGTACGAGGGTCGGGGACACACAGTCATGGCGCCACTAGGCCAGTTAGATGTTACATGGTATAGTTTACCCCTATACTAACTTGTACGAGGGTCAGGGCCACACACACATGGCTCCACTAGGCCTGTTAGAGGTTACCATCATGAAGTTTACCTCTATACTAGCTTGTACGACGGTCGGGGCCTAACAGTCATGGCGCCACTTGGCCAGCTATACGTTACATTGTATAGCTTACCTCTAGACGAGCATGTACGAAGCTCGGGGCCACACAAACATAGCGCCACTAGGCCAGTTAGACGTTACCGTCGTGTAGTTTACCTCAAGACTAGACTGTACGAGGGTTGGTGCCACACAGACATGGTACTTTTAGGCCTGTTAGACGTTACATCGTGTAATTTAACTCTCTCCAGCTTGTACGAGGTTCGGAGCCACACAGACATAGCGCCACTAGGCCAGTTAGACGTTGCCATCGTGTAAATTACCTCTTGACTAGCTTGTAAGAGGGTCGGGGCCTCACAGACATGGCGCCGTTAGACCAGTTAGACGTTACATCGTGTAATTTAACTCTCACTAGCTTGTACGAGGGTCGGGGACACACAGTCATGGCGCCACTACGCCAGTTAGATGTTACATGGTATAGTTTACCCCTATACTAACTTGTACGAGGGTCAGGGCCACACACACATGGCTCCACTAGGCCTGTTAGAGGTTACCATCATGAAGTTTACCTCTATACTAGCTTGTACGACGGTCGGGGCCTAACAGTCATGGCGCCACTTGGCCAGCTATACGTTACATTGTATAGCTTACCTCTAGACGAGCATGTACGAAGCTCGGGGCCACACAAACATAGCGCCACTAGGCCAGTTAGACGTTACCGTCGTGTAGTTTACCTCAAGACTAGACTGTACGAGGGTTGGTGCCACACAGACATGGTACTTTTAGGCCTGTTAGACGTTACATCGTGTAATTTAACTCTCTCCAGCTTGTACGAGGTTCGGAGCCACACAGACATAGCGCCACTAGGCCAGTTAGACGTTGCCATCGTGTAAATTACCTCTTGACTAGCTTGTAAGAGGGTCGGGGCCTCACAGACATGGCGCCGTTAGACCAGTTAGACGTTACATCGTGTAATTTAACTCTCACTAGCTTGTACGAGGGTCGGGGCCACACAGACATGGCGCCACTACGCCAGATAGACGTTACATTGTGTAGTTTACCTATAGACTAGCTTGAACGAGGGTCGGGGCCACACAGACATGGCGCCATTTGGCCAGTTTGACGTTACATCGAGTAATTTAATTCTCACAAGGCTGTACGAGGGTCGGGGCAACACAGACATGGCACCATTATGCCAGTTAGACGTTACACTGTGTAATTTAACTCTAACCAACTTGTACGAGGGTCGGGGTCACACAGCCATGGCGCCACTAGGACAGTTAGGCGTTACATTGTATAGATTAACTCTAGACTAACTTGTACGAGGGTCGGGGTGACAGAGACCCGGCGCCACTAGCCCAAATAGACGCTACATGGTATAGTTTACCTCCAGACTAGCTTGTACGAAGGAGGGCGCCACACAGACATGGCGCTATTATGCCAGTTAGACGTTACATTGTGTAATTTAACTCTCACCAACTTGTACGACACTTTGTATACACTTTAAGGTCGAAGCAACTGTTACTTAAGCGGGGAAAGCTTCATTGTGCTTTTGTGGACTTTAAGACGGCATTTGACTCTATCAATCGAAATGCATTATGGTACAAACTAGGCAGAAAGAGGTTATCAAGTAAAATGTTTAGAGCACTGCAGGCAATGTATCAAAATGTCCAATTCTGTGTGAAGTACGACAGAAACAGAGAGTCCGAGAGCTGCCGAAGCTATAGGGGAGTGAGGCAGGGTTGTATATTATCTCCCTTGCTATTTAATCTCTTTGTGGATGATATTACTGATACAATGATAGCAGAGAATATTCAAGCACCAGTAGTAGCGGATTTGCAAATCCCAACACTTTTATACGCAGACGATTTAGTGTTGTGCTCTACGACAGTAAACGGATTGCAACGAGGACTGGACACACTTAAGAATTATTGCGATCAATGGCTACTTAGAGTTAATGTGAATAAGACTAAGGCAATGACTTTCAAAAAGGGTTGTGTTTATAGGAGGGAGGAGACTTGGAAATATGCAGGACAGATACTGGACACTGTTAAATCTTTTGTGTACTTAGGACATTAGGATGGCGGGGTAGGAAAACAGGCGAAGTATTTGAAGAAAAATTAACAAACGTCTCTGTGATATTGACAGACAGCAAATAATTGCGCAATGCACTGAGAAGGTGTCATTAGAAGTACAGTCTGGGCTGAAATCGGAGTGGGGTATGGAGCAATACATCAAAACAGGTACCAAACTCATTAGCGAGGGGCTCGCGTGGATTATACTAGTAGCATGGAGGAGCACGAAAATTTCTGACGAGAATGGTATAAGAATCTGTCCCATTTGCGAGGAGGAAGAGTCGTGGAACCACATCTTGGCAAGATGTAGGGGTACGGAGGAATGGCGGGAAAAATATTTGCAGCGATTTTTTACCACTGCGAATGTAGGAATAGAAGCATGTTGGACGCTACTGGCAGGCACGGAAAACATGGACGGGCTAGGTAAATTTATACTTAAGGCAAGACAGCTGAGATCTGAGGAGGCTGCCAATAGTGAAGGGGGGGGGGACAAGATCAACTAAACAAAAGTGACTATAATGTTCTACATACACGTATATTATATCATACTTAGGTCACTGTTGTGCTAGGGTTGTATATATTATGTGTATATATGTCTTTTAGGTGTAATTATCTATTATAAGAGGGTGCATTTATGAAGGTGTACTCTGTGCTGTAAATTTAAATTGCTATATTTGAATATTTTTGTTTCTTTATTTTCGGATTCACACTTAATTTTTATTGTTGTTTAATATTGCTTTTGACTGTGTATTTTCTTCGTCTTTTTATTTTCGTGTTTACTCTTTTAATTCTTTGTTGTGGTTGTTGATTTAATATTACTTGTAATGTGTATTACAAAAGCACGAACGGTCTGTGGACCCGTGCGACTGTTGAAATTCCATGTATGATGTTGCTAAGTTAATAAATACACTTATTCATTCATTCATTCATTCATTCACTAGACCAGTTAGACGTTACCATCGTTAAGTTTACCTATAGATTAGCTTGTACGAGAGTCGAGGCCACACAGACCTGGGGCCACTAGGCCACTTAGAAGTTACATTGTGAAGTTTACCTCTAGACTTGCTTGTACGAGAGTCGGGGCCACACAGACATGGCGACACTAGGCCAGTTAGACGTTACCATCGTGTAGTTTACATTGAGCCCAGCTTGTACAAGGGTCGGTGCCACACAGACAGGGCGCCACTGTGACGATTATACGTTCCCTTTGTATAGTTTACCTGTAGACTTAATTGTACGAGGGTGGGGGCCACACAGACAATGCGCCAATGTGACGATTATACGTTCCCTTCGTATAGTTTACCTGTAGACTAACTTGTACAAGGGTCGGTGCCACACAGACATGGCGCCACTGTGACGATCATACGTTCCCTTCGTATAGTTTACCTGTAGACTAACTTGTACGAGGGTGGGGGCCACACAGACATGGCGCCAGTAGGCCAGTTAGACGTTACATGGTATAGTTTACCTCTAGACCAGCTTGTACGAGATTCGGGGCCACACAGACGTGGCACCACTAGGCCAGTTAGACGTTACTATCGTGAAGTTTACCTCTAGACCAGCTTGTACGAGTGTCGGGGCCACACAGACATGGCGCCAGTAGGCCAGTTAGACGTTACATGGTATAGTTTACCTCTAGACTAGCTTGCACGAGGGTCGGGGATACACAGACATGGATCCACTAGGCCTGTTGGACGTTACCATCGTGAAATTAACCTCTCGTCCAGCTAGTACGAGGGACGTAGGCACAGATACATAGCTCCACTAAGCTAGTCAGATGTTATATCGTGAAATTTAACTCTCACCAGCTTGTACGAGGGTCGGGGCCACACATACATGGAGCCACTAGGCCAGTTAGACGTTACATGGTATAGCTTACCTCTAGACTAGCTTGTACGAGGGTCATGGACATGCACACATGGCGCAACTAGGCCTGTTCGACGTTACCATCGTGAAGTTTACCTTTAGACTACCTTGTACGAGGGATATGACCTCACAGACATGGAACCACTAGGCCAGTTAGGTGTTACATTATATAGTTTACCTCCAGACCGGCTTTTACGAGGGTCAGGGCCACACAGACATGGCAGTACTAGGCCAATTAGAGGTTACATTGTATAGTTTACCCCTAGACTAGCTTGTACGAGGGTCGGGGCCACACAGACATGGTGCCACTAGGCCAATTAGACGTTACATGGTACAGTTAACCACTAGACTAGCTTGTACGAGGGTCGGGGCCACACAGACATGGCGCTACTAGGCCAATTAGACGTTACATGATATGGTTTACCTCTAGACCAGTTTGCACGTGGGTCGGGGCCACACAGACAGTTCGCCACTAGGGAAATTAGACGTTACATGGTACAGTTTACCTCTAAACTAGCTTGTACGAGGGTCGGGGACACACAGATATGGCGCCACAAAGCCAGTTAGACGTTATCCTCGTGAAGCTTACCTCTAGACCAGCTGTTGCGAGCGACGGGGCCACAGAGACATGGCGCCATTAGGCCAGGTAGACGTTCCCATCTTGATGTTTACCTCTAGACCAGCTTGTACGAGGGTCGGGGCCACAGAGACTTGGCGCCATTAGGCCAGGTAGACGTTACATGGTATAGTTTACTTCTAGACTAGTGTGTACGAAGGTCGGGGCCACACAGACAAGGCGCCATCACGCCTGTAGACGTACCCATCGTGAAGTTTACCACTAGACCAGCTTGTACGAGGGTCGGGGCCACAGAGACATGGCGCCATTAGGCCAGGTAGAAGTTACATGTTATAGTTTACTTCTAGACTAGTTTATACGATGGTCGGGGCCACACAGACATGGCGCCATCAGGCCTGTAGACGTTCCCATCGTGAAGTTTACCTCTAGACCAGCTTGTACGAGGGTCGGGGCCACACAGACATGGCGCCACTAGGCCGGTTAGAGGTTACATGGTATAATTTACCTCTAGATTAGCTTGTACGAGGGTCGGGACCACACAGACATGGCGCCACTAGGCCAGTTAGACGTTAAATGGTATAGGTTACCCCTAGACCAGTTTCTATGGGGATCGTGGCCTCACAGACATGGCGCCACTAGGCCAATTAGACGTTAAATTGTATAGTTTACCTCTAGACTAATTTGTACGGGGGTCGGGACACCACAGACATGGTGCCAGTAGGCCAGTTAGACATTACCATAGCGAAGTTTACCTCTAGACCAGCTTGTACGAGGTTCGGGGCCACACAGATACGGCGCCACTAAGCCAGTTTGACGTTACATAGTATAGATTACCTCTAGACCAGCTTGTTCGAGGGTCGAGGACACAGTGACATGGCACCTCTAGGCCAGTTAGACGTTACATTGAGTATTTTAACTCTCACCAGCTTTTACGAGGGTCGTGTTCACACAAACATGGCGCCACTAGCTTAGTTACGCGTTACTAGGTATAGTTTACCTCAAGACTAGCTTGTACGAAGGTCGGGGACACACAGACATTACGCCTCTAGGACAGTTAAAATTTACATGGTATAATCTACCTTAAGATTAGCTAGTACGATGGTAGGGGCTACACAGACATGGCGCCACCATTAAAGTTAGACGTTAAATGGTGTAGTTTACCTCTATACCAGGTTGTACGTGGGTCGTGGCCATACAGACATGGCGCCACTAGGCAGTTAGACTTTACATGGTACAGTTTACTTCTAGACTAGCTTGTACGAGTGTCGGGGCAACACAGACATGGCGCCATTAAGCCATTTAGACGTTACCATCGTGGAGTTTACCTCTAGAATAGCTTGTACAAGAGTTGGGGCCACACAGACATGTTGCCACTAGGCCAGTTATAATTTACATTGTATAGTTTTCCTCTAAACGAGCTTGTATGAGGGTCGGGGCCAAACAAACATGGCACCACTACGCCAGTAGACGTTATCATCGTGTAGTTTACCTTTCAGCTAGCTTGTACGAGGGTCGGGGCCACACAGACATGGCGCCAATGTGACGATTATACGTTCCCTTCGTATAGTTTACCTGTAGACTAACTTGTAAAAGGGTCGGTGCCACACAGACATGGCGCCACTGTGACGATTATACGTTCCCTTTGTATAGTTTACCTATAGACTAACATGTACGAGGGTGGGGGCCACATAGACATGGCGCCACTAGGCCAGTTAGACGTTACATGGTATAGTTTACATCTAGACCAGCTTGTACGAGGGTCGGGGCCACACACACTTGGCGCCACTAGGCCAGTTAGACGTTACCATCGTGAAGTTTACCTCTAGACCAGCTTGTACGAGTGTCGGGGCCACAGACATAGCGCCAGTAGGCCAGTTAAACGTTACATGGTATAGTTTACCTCTAGACTAGCTTGTACGAGGGTCGGGGATAGACAGACATGGATCCGCTAGGCCTGTTAGACTTTACCATCGTGAAATTAACCTCTCGTCCAGCTAGTACGAGGGTCGTAGGCACAGATACATAGCTCCACTAGGCTAGGCAGATGTTACAGCGTGAAATTTAACTTTCACCAGCTTGTACGAAGGTCGGGGCCACACATACATGGAGCCACTAGGCCAGTTAGACGTTACATGGTTAAGCTTACCTCTAGGCTAGCTTGTACGAGGGTCATGGACATACACACATGGCGCAACTAGGCCTGTTCGACGTTACCATCGTGAAGTTTACCTCTAGACTACCTTGTACGAGGGATATGACCTCACAGACATGGAGCCACAAGGCCAGTTAGGCGTTACATTATATAGTTTACCTCCAGACCGGCTTTTACGAGGGTCAGGGCCACACAGACATGGCAGTACTAGGCCAATTAGAGGTTACATTGTATAGTTTACCCCTAGACTAGCTTGTACGAGGGTCGGGAGCACACATACATTGCGCCACTAGGCCAATTAGACGTTACATGGTACAGTTTACCACTAGACTAGCTTGTTCGAGGGTCGGGGCCACAAAGACATGCCGCCAATAGGCCAATTAGACGTTACATGGTATGGTTGACCTCTAGACCAGTTTGCACGTGGGTCGGGGCCACACAGACATGGCGCCACTAGGGAAATTAGACGTTACATGGTACAGTTTACCTCTAAACTAGCTTGTACGAAGGTCGGGGACACACAGATATGGCGCCACAAAGCCAGTTAGACGTTATCCTCATGAAGCTTACCTCTAGACAAGCTGTTGCGAGGGATGGGGCCACAGAGACATGGCGCCATTAGGCCAGGTAGACGTTACATGTTAAAGTTTACTTCTAGACTAGTTTGTACTATGGTCGGGGCCACACAGACATGGCGCCATGAGGCCTGTAGACGTTCCCATCGTGAAGTTTACCTCTAGAACAGGTTGTACGAGGGTCGGGGCCACAGAGACATGGCGCCATTAGGCCAGGTAGACGTTACATGGTATAGTTTACTTCTAGACTAGTTTGTACGATGGTCGGGGCCACACAGACAAGGCGCCATAACGCCTGTAGACGTTCCCATCGTGAAGTTTACCTCTAGACCAGTTGTACGAGGGTCGGGGCCTACAGAGACATGGCGCCATTAGGCCAGGTAGACGTTACATGGTAAAGTTTACTTCTAGACTAGTTTGTACTATGGTCGGGGCCACACAGACATGGCGCCATCAGGCCTGTAGACGTTCCCATCGTGAAGTTTACCTCTAGACCAGCTTGTACGAGGGTCGGGGCCACACAGACATGGCGCCACTAGGCCAGTTAGAGGTTACATGGTATAATATACCTCTAGACTAGCTTGTAGGAGGGTCGGGCCCATACAGACATGGCGCCACTAGGCCAGTTATACGTTAAATGGTATAGTTTACCCCTAGACCAGCTTCTATGGGGATCGTGGCCTCACAGACCTGGCACCACTAGGCCAGTTAGACGTTAAATTGTATAGTTTACTTCTGGATTTTTTTGTACGGGGGTCGAGACAACACAGGCATGGTGCCAGTGGGCCATTAGACATTACCATCGTGAAGTTTACCTCTAGACTAGCTTGTACGAGGTTAGGGGCCACACAGATACAGCGCCACTAAGCCAGTTTGACGTTACATAGTATAGATTAACTCTAGACCAGCTTGTTCGAGGGTCGAGGCCACAGTGACATGGCACCTCTAGGCCAGTCAGACGTTACATTGAGTAGTTTAACTCCCACCAGCTTATACGAGGGCCGTGTTCACACAAACATGGCGCCACTAGTTTAGTTACGCGTTACTTGGTATAGTTTACCTCAAGACTAGCTTGTACGAAGGTCGGGGACACACAGACATTACGCCACTAGGACAGTTAGAATTTACATGGTATAAACTACCGTAAGATTAGCTAGTACGATGGTAGGAGCTGCACAAACATGGCGCCACCAGGCCAGTTAAACGTTAAATGGTGAAGTTTACCTCTATACCAGGTAGTACGTCGGTCGTGGCCATACAGACATGGCGCCACTAGGCATTTAGACTTTACATGGTACAGTTTACTTTTAGACTAGCTTGTACGAGTGTCGGGGCAACACAGACATGGCGCCATTAAGCCAATTAGACGTTACCATCGTGGAGTTTACCTCTAGAATAGCTTGTACGAGGGTTGGGGCCACACAGACATGTTGCTACTAGGCCAGTTAGACGTTACATTGTATAGTTTTCCTCTAGACGAGCTTGTAAGAGGGTCAGGGCCAAACAGACATGGCACCACTACGCCAGTAGACGTTATCATCGTGTAGTTTACCTTTCAGCTAGCTTGTACGAGGGTCGGGGCCACACATACATAGCGCCACTAGGCCAGTTAGACGATACATCGTGGAGTTTAACTCTCACCAGCTTGTACGAGGGTCGGGTCCACACAGAGATGGCGCCACTAGGCCAGATAGACGTTACAGGGGATAGTGTACCTCTAGACTAGCTTTTACGAGGGTCGGGGCCACACAGACATGGCGCCACTAGGCCAGTTAGACAATACATGGTGTAGCTTACCTCTAGACTAGCTTCAACGATGGTCGGGACCACACAGACATGGCGCTACAAGGCCAGTTAGACGTTACTTTGTATAGTTTAACTCTTCAATAGCTTGTACTAGGGTCGGTGCCTACACAGACATACAGCCACTAGGCCAGTTAGACGTTAATTTGTGTAGTTTAACTCTGGATCAGCTTTTACGAGGGTCGGGGCCACACAGACAGGGAGCCACTAAGCCAATTAGACGTTACATGGTATGGTTTAATTCTAGACTAGCTTGTGCGATGTTCGGGGCCACACAGACATGGCGCCACTAGCCCAGTTAGACGTTACCATCGTGAAGCTTACGTAAAGACCAGCTTTTGCGAGAGACGGGGCCACACAGACATGGCGCCACTAGGGCAGTTAGACGTTACATGGTATAGTTTACCTATGGACTAGCTTGTACGAGGGTCAGGGCCACACAGACCTGCCGCCACTAGCCCAGTTAGACGTTACCATCGTGAAGCTTACCTCTAGACCAGCTTTTGCGAGTCCGGGGCCACAGAGACATGGCGCCACTAGGCCAGTTAGACGTTACATGATATAGTTTAATTCTAGACTAGCTTGTACGATGGATGGGGCCACACAGACATGGCGCCAGTAGACCAGTTTGACGTTACATTTTATAGTTTAACTCTAAACCAGCTTGTACGGGGGTCGGGGCCACACAGACCCGACGCCACTAGGCCAGGTGGTCGTTGCATTGTAAAGTTAACCTCTAGACCAGCTTGTACGAGGATCGAGGCCACACAGACATGGCACCACTAGGCCAGTTAGACGTTATATGCTATTGTTTAACTCTAGACCGGTTTTTACGAGGGTCGGGGCCAGACAGACATGGCGACACTAGGCCAGTTAGACATTACATGGTTTAGTTTAACTCTAGACTAGCTTGTACGATGGTCACGGCCACACCCACATGGCGCCACTAGGCCTGTTGGATGTTACCATTGTGAATTTTAGCTCTAGACTACCTTGTACTAGGGTCAGTGTCTCTTGGACATGGAGTCACTAGGCCAGTGAGGCGTTACTATGTATAGTTTACCTATATACCAGCTTGTACGAGGGTCGGGGCCACACATACATGGCATTACTAGGCCAATTAGACGTATCATGGTATAGTTTACATCTAGACTAGCTTGTACGAGTGTCGGGGCCAAACAGACATGGCACCACTTGGCCAATTAGACGTAACGTGGTATAGTTTATCTCTAGACTAGCTTGTACGAAGGTCACGGCCACACCCACATGGCGCCACTAGGCCTGTTGGATGTTAGCATTGTGAATTTTAGCTCTAGACTACCTTGTACTAGGGTCAGTGTCTCTTGGACATGGAGTCACTAGGCCAGTAAGGCGTTACTATGTATAGTATACCTATAGACCAGCTTGTACGAGGGTCGGGGCCACACAGACATGGCATTACTAGGCCAATTAGACGTATCATGTTATAGTTTACCTCTAGACTAGCCTGTACAAGGGTCGGGCCAATCATATTTGGCGCCACTAGGCCAATTACACGTTACATGGTATAGTTTACCACTAGACTAGCTTTTAAAATCGTCAGGGCCACACAGACATGGCGCCACTAGGGAAGTAGACGTTACAATGTATAGCTTACATCTAGACTAGCTTGTACGGGTGTCGGGGCCAAACAGACATGGCACCACTAGGCCAATTAGACGTAACGTGGTATAGTTTATCTCTAGACTAGCTTGAACGAGGGTCGGGGCCACACAGACATGGCGCCACTTGGCCAGTTAGACGATACCATCCTGAAGCTTACCTCTAGACCAGCTTGTACGAGGGACGGGGCCACAGAGACATTGCACCACTAGGCCAGTTAGACGTTACATAGTATAGTTTAAATCTAGACCAGCTTGTACGAGGGTCTAGGCCACACAGACATGACCTCACTTAGACGTCACATGATATACTTTACTTCTAGACTCGCTTGTCCGAGGGTCAGGGTCACACACACATGGCGCCAATAGGCCCGTTAGACGTTACCATCGTGAAGTTTTCCTCTAGACTACCTTGTACGAGGGTTTGGGCCTCACAGACATGGAGCCACTAGGCCAGTTAGAAGTTAAATTGTATAGCTTACCTCTATACCAGCTTGTACGACGGTCGCGGCCACACAGACATGGCGCCACTAGGCCAATTAGACGTTACATGGTATAGTTTACCTCTAGATTAGCTTGTACGAAGTTCGGGGCCACACATACATGACGCCACTATGCCATGTAGACGTTATATGGTATAGTTTACCACCAGACCAGCTTGTACGCGGGTCGAGGCTACACAGACATGGCGCCACTCGGTCATTTAGACGTTTCATGGTATAGTTTACCTCTAGACTAGCTTGTACGACGTTCGGGGCCACACAGAAATGGCGCCACTAAGCCAGTTAGACGTTACATTGTATAGTTTACCTCTTTAATAGCTTGTACGAGCGTCGGCGCCACACAAACTTGGCGCCACTAGGCCAGTTAGACGTTAATTTATGTATTGACTTCTGGACTAGCTTGTACGAGGGTCGGGGCCACACAGATATGGCGCCACTAGGCCAGTTGGACGATACCATCGTGTAGTTTACCTCTACACTAGCTTAAACGACGGTCGGGGCCTTACAGACATGGCACTAGTAGGCCAGTTATACGTTACGTGGTATAGTTTATCTCTGGACTAGCTTGTACGAGGGTCGGGGCCATACATTCATGGGCCAGCAGGCCAATTAGACGTTACATTGTATAGTTTACCTCTTGACTAGCTTGTACAAGGGTCGGGGCCACAAGGACATAGCGCCACTAGGCCAGTTAGACGTTACATTGTTTAGTTTACCACTAGATTAGCTTGTACGAGGGTCGGCTCCACAAGGACATGGCGCCACTAGGCCAGTTAGACGTTATGTTGTATAGAGTTTACGTCTAGATTAGGTTGTACGAGGGTCGGGTCCTCAAGTACATGGCGCCACTAGGCCAGTTACACGTTAGGTTGTATAGTTTACCTTTTGACTAACTTGTACGAGGGTCGGGTCCACAAGGACATGGCGCCATTAGGCCAGTTAGACGTTGCATTGTATAGTTTACGTCTAGATTAGCTTGTACGAGGGTCGGGGCCACACAAACATGGCGCCGCTAGGCCAATTTGGCGATACATTGTATAGTTTATCTTTAGATTAGCTTGTACGAGGGTTGGGGCTACACAGCCATGGGGCTATTAAGTCAGACGTTACTATCGTGTAGTTTACATCTAGACTAGCTTGTACGAGGATCGGGGTGACACAAATACATGGTGCCACTAGGCCAGTTGGACGCTACCATCGGGTTATTTGCCTCCAGACTAGCTTGTACGAAGGTCGTGGCTACACGGACATGGCGCCACTGGGCCAGTTAGACGTTAGAAGGTATTGTTTACCTTTAGACCAGCTTGTACGAGGGACGGGGCCGCACAGACATGGCACTAGTAGGCCAGTTATACGTTATATGGTATAGCTTATCTCTGGACTAGCTTGTACGAGGGTCGGGACCCCAAGGACATGGCGCCACTGGGCCAGTTAGACGTTACATTGTATAGTGTACCTCTAGACTAGCTTGTACGAGGATCGGGGTGACACAAATACATGGTGCCACTAGGCCAGTTGGACGCTACCATCGGGTTATTTGCCTCCAGACTAGCTTGTACGAAGGTCGTGGCTACACGGACATGGCGCCACTGGGCCAGTTAGACGTTAGAAGGTATTGTTTACCTCTAGACCAGCTTGTGAGAGGGTTGGGGCTGTACAGACATGGCACTAGTAGGCCAGTTTTACGTTATATGGTACAGCTTATCTCTGGACTAGCTTGTACGAGGGTCGGGGCCACACAGACATGGGCCAGTAGGCCAGTTATACGTTACATTGTATAGTTTACCTCTTAACTAGCTTGTACGAGGGTCGGGGCCCCAAGGACATGGCGCCACTGGGCCAGTTAGACGTTACATTGTATAGTGTACCTCTAGACTAGCTTGTACGAGGGTCGGGTCCACATAGACATGGTGCTCTTCGGACAGTTAGGCGTTACTACCGTGTAGTTTACTTCTAGACTAGCTTGTACGAGGGTCGGGGCTACACATACATGCGCTAGTAGGCCAGTTAGACGTTACCATCGGGTTATTTACCTCCAGACCATCTTGTACGAAGGTCGTGGCTACACGTACATGGCGCCACTAGGCCAGTTGGACGCTACCATCGGGTTATTTACCTCCAGACTAGCTTGTACGAAGGTCGTGGAACACGGACATGGCGCCACTGGGCCTGTTAGACGTTACCATCGGGTTATTTACCTCCATACTTGCTTGTAAGAGGGTCGGGGCCACTCAGACATGGCGCTACTGGGCCAGTTGGACGTTACATTGTATAGTTTACTACTAGACTAGCTTGTACGAGGGTCGGGGCCACACAGACATGGCGCCGCTAGGTCAGTTAGACGTTAAAAGGTATAGTTTACCTCTAGAATAGCTTGTACGAGGGTCTGGGCCACAGAGACATGGTGCCACTAGGCGTGTTAGACGTTACATCGTGCAGATTACTTCTAGACTAGCTTGTATGAGGGTCTGGGCCACACAGACATGGCGCCACTGGGCTATTAGACGTTACCATTGTATAGTTTACCTCTAGACTAGCTTGTACGAAGGTCGTGGCCAAACAGATATGGCGCCACTAGGCCACTTAGACGTTACATCGTGTAGTTTAACTCTCAGCAGCTTTTACGACGCTCGGGGCCACAGAGACATGGCGCCACTGCGCCAGATAGACGTTACATGGGATAGTTTACCTCTAGACTAGCTTGTACAAGGTTCAGGACCACAAAGACATGGCGCCACTGGGCTAGTTAGACGTTACATGGTATAGTTTACCTCTAGTCCTGCCTTTACGAGGGTCGGGGCCACACAGACATTGCGCCACTATGCCAGTTAGTGGTTACATTGTATAGTTTTCTCTAGATCAGCTTGTACGAGGGTTGGGGCCACACAGACATGGCGCCACTGGGCCAGTTAGATGTTACCATTGTATAGTTTACCTCTAGACTAGCTTGCACGAGATTCGTGGCTACACGGACATGGCGCCACTGGGCCAGTTAGACGTTACATGGTATAGTTTACTTCTAGACCAGCTTTTACGAGGGTCGGGGCCACACAGACATAGCGCCACTAGGCCAGTTAGAGGTTCCATTAAATAGTTTTCTCTAGACCAACTTGTACGAGGTTCGAAACCACAGAGACCAGTTAGACAATACATTGTATAGTTAACTCTAGATTAGCCTGTACGAGGGTCTGGGCCACAGAGACATGGAGTCCCTAGACCTGTTAGCCTATACATTGTATAGATTAACTCTAGATTAGAATGTACATGGGTCGGGGCCACAGAGATATGGTGCCACTAGGCCAGTTAGATGTTACAACGTGTAGTTTACTACTAGACTAGCTTGTACGAGGGTCGGGGCCACACAGACCTGGCGCCTATAGTCCAGTTAGAGGTTACCATCGTGAAGTTTACCTCTAGATTAGCTTGTACGAGGGCCGGGGCCACACAGTCATGGCGCCCCTAGACCAGTTAACCGATACATTGTATAAATTAACTCTAGATTAGAATGTACGAGGGTGGGGGCCACAGAGACATGGAGCCCCTAGACTAGTTAGCCGATACATTGTGTATGTTAACTCTAGATTTGCCTGTACCATTGTTGTGGCCACAGAGACATGGCGCCCCTAGACCTGTTAGCCGATACATTGTATAGATTAACTCTAGATTAGCATGTACATGGGTCGGGGCCACACATACATGGCGCCACTAGGGCAGTTAGACGTTACATCGTGTAGTTTAACTATCATTAGCATGTACGAGGGTCGGTGCCACAGAGACACGGATCCCCTATACTAGTTAGCCGATACATTGTGCATGTTAACTCTAGATTAGCCTGTACCAGTGACGGGGCCACACATACATGGCGCCACTAGGGCAGTTAGACGTTACATCGTGTAGTTTAACTATCACCACCTAGAACGAGGCTCGTAGCCACAGAGACATGGCGCCCCTAGACCAGTTAGCCGATACATAGTATAGACTACCTCTAGATTAGCTTGTACGAGGGTCGGGGCCACACAGATATGGCGCCATTAGGCCAGTTAGACGTTACATCGTGTAGTTTAACTTTCAGCAGCTTGTACGACGCTCGGGGCCACAGAGATATTACGCCCCTAGCACAGTTAGCCGATAAATTGTATAGATTAAGTCTAGATTAGGATGTAAGAGGGTCGTGGCCACACAGGCATGGCGCCACTAGACCAGCTAGACTTTACATAGTGTAGTTTAACTCTCACTAGCCTGTACGAGGGTCGGGACCACACAGACATGGCGCCACTAGGCCAGATAGACGTTACATGGGATAGTTTACCTCTAGACTAGCTTGTACAAGGTTCAGGACCACACAGACATGGCGCCACTGGGCCAGTTAGACGTTACATGGAATGGTTTACGTCTAAAACACCTTATACGAGGATTCGGGCCACACAGACATTGCGCCACTAGGCCAGTTAATGGTTGCATTGTATTATTTTTCTCTAGATCTGCTTGTTCGAGGGTTGGGGCCAAACAGACATGGCGCCACTGGGCCAGTTAGACGTTACATAGTATAGTTTACCTCTGGACCAGCTTTTACGAGGGTCGGGGCCACACAGACATTGCGCCACTAGGCCAGTTAGAGGTTGCGTTGTATAGTTTTCTCTAGACCAGCTTGTACGAGGGTCGGGGCCACAGAGAAATGGCGCCACTAGGCCAGTTAGACGCTATATCGTGTAGTTTACTTCTAGACTACCTTGTACGAGGGTTTGAGCCACACAGACATGGCGCCCCTAGACCAGTTAGCCGATACATAGTATAGACTACCTCTAGATTAGCTTGTACGAGGGTCGGGGCCACACAGATATGGCGCCATTAGGCCAGTTAGACGTTACATCGTGTAGTTTAACTTTCAGCAGCTTGTACGACGCTCGGGGCCACAGAGACATTACGCCCCTAGCACAGTTAGCCGATAAATTGTATAGATTAAGTCTAGATTAGGATGTAAGAGGGTCGTGGCCACACAGGCATGGCGCCACTAGACCAGCTAGACTTTACATAGTGTAGTTTAACTCTCACTAGCCTGTACGAGGGTCGGGACCACACAGACATGGCGCCACTAGGCCAGATAGACGTTACATGGGATAGTTTACCTCTAGACTAGCTTGTACAAGGTTCAGGACCACACAGACATGGCGCCACTGGGCCAGTTAGACGTTACATGGAATGGTTTACGTCTAAAACACCTTATACGAGGATTCGGGCCACACAGACATTGCGCCACTAGGCCAGTTAATGGTTGCATTGTATTATTTTTCTCTAGATCTGCTTGTTCGAGGGTTGGGGCCAAACAGACATGGCGCCACTGGGCCAGTTAGACGTTACATAGTATAGTTTACCTCTGGACCAGCTTTTACGAGGGTCGGGGCCACACAGACATTGCGCCACTAGGCCAGTTAGAGGTTGCGTTGTATAGTTTTCTCTAGACCAGCTTGTACGAGGGTCGGGGCCACAGAGAAATGGCGCCACTAGGCCAGTTAGACGCTATATCGTGTAGTTTACTTCTAGACTACCTTGTACGAGGGTTTGAGCCACACAGACATGGCGCCCCTAGACCAGTTAGCCGATACATAGTATAGACTACCTCTAGATTAGCTTGTACGAGGGTCGGGGCCACACAGATATGGCGCCATTAGGCCAGTTAGACGTTACATCGTGTAGTTTAACTTTCAGCAGCTTGTACGACGCTCGGGGCCACAGAGACATTACGCCCCTAGCACAGTTAGCCGATAAATTGTATAGATTAAGTCTAGATTAGGATGTAAGAGGGTCGTGGCCACACAGGCATGGCGCCACTAGACCAGCTAGACTTTACATAGTGTAGTTTAACTCTCACTAGCCTGTACGAGGGTCGGGACCACACAGACATGGCGCCACTAGGCCAGATAGACGTTACATGGGATAGTTTACCTCTAGACTAGCTTGTACAAGGTTCAGGACCACACAGACATGGCGCCACTGGGCCAGTTAGACGTTACATGGAATGGTTTACGTCTAAAACACCTTATACGAGGATTCGGGCCACACAGACATTGCGCCACTAGGCCAGTTAATGGTTGCATTGTATTATTTTTCTCTAGATCTGCTTGTTCGAGGGTTGGGGCCAAACAGACATGGCGCCACTGGGCCAGTTAGACGTTACATAGTATAGTTTACCTCTGGACCAGCTTTTACGAGGGTCGGGGCCACACAGACATTGCGCCACTAGCCCAGTTAGAGGTTGCGTTGTATAGTTTTCTCTAGACCAGCTTGTACGAGGGTCGGGGCCACAGAGAAATGGCGCCACTAGGCCAGTTAGACGCTATATCGTGTAGTTTACTTCTAGTCTACCTTGTATGAGGGTCTGAGCCACACAGAAATGGCGCCCCTAGACAAGTTAGCCGATATATTGTATAGATTAACTCTAGATTAGCATGTACGAGGGTCGGGGCCACAGAGACATGGCGCCACTAGACCAGTTAGACGTTACCATCGTGAAGTTTACTTCTAGACTAGCTTGTACGAGGGTCGGGGCCAAACAGACATGGCGCCCTTAGACCAGTTAGCCGATACACTGTATAGATTAACTCTAGATTAGCATGTACGAGGTTCGGGGCCACAGAGACATGGAGCCCCTAGACCAGTTAGCCGATACATTGTGTAGATTAACACTAGATTAGCCTGTACGAGGATCGGGGCCACAGAGACATGGCGCCCCTAGACCAGTTAGCCGATACATTTTGTAGATTAACACTAGATTAGCATGTACGAGGGTCGGGGCCACAGAGACATTGAGCCCCTAAACCAGTTAGCCAATTTATTGTGTAGATTAACACTAGATTAACCTGTACGAGGGTCGGGGCCACAAAGACATGGCGCCCCTAGACCTGTTAGCCTATATATTGTATAGATTAACCCTAGATTAGCATGTACAACGGTCGAGGTCACACATACATGGCGCCACTAGGCCAGTTAGACGTTACATCGTGTAGTTTAAGACTCACCACCTTGTACGAGGCTCGGAGCCAGAGAGACATGGCGCCCCAAGACCAGTTATACGATACATTGTATAGATTAACTCAAGATTAGCATGTACGGGGGAAAGGACCACACATACATGGCGCCACTTGGCCAGTTAGACGTTACATCGTGTAGTTTAACTCTCACCAACTTGTACGAGGTTCGGAGCCACAGAGACCAGTTAGCCGATACATTGTATAGATTAACTCTAGATTAGCATGTACGAGGGTCGGGGCCACACTGGTATGGCGCACTGGGCCACTCAGGCGTTACCATTGTATAGTTTACATCTAGACTAGCTTGTACGTGGGTCGCGGCCACACGGACATGGCGACACTGGGCCAGTTAGAAGTTACATGGTATAGTTTACCTCTAGACCAGCTTTTACGAGGGTCAGGGCTACACAGCAATTGCGCCACTAATCCAGTTAGATGTTGCATTGTATAGTTTTCTCTAGACCAGCTTGTACGAGGGTCGGGGCCACACAGACATGGCGCCACTGGGCCACTTAGACGTTACATTGTGAAGTTTACCTCTAGACTAGCTTGTACGAGGTTCTGGACCACACAGACATGGCGCCACTAGGCCAGTTAGACGTTACCATCGGGTTGTTTACCTCTAGACCAGCTTGTACGAGGGTCGGGGCCACACAGACATGGCGCCACTGGGCCAGTTAGACGTTACATGGTATAGTTTACGTCTGCACCAGCTCGTACGAGGGTCGGGGCCACACAGACATGGCGCCACTAGGCCAGTTAGACGTTACCATCGGGTTGTTTACCTCTAGACCAGCTTGTACGAGGGTCGGGTCCAAACAGACATGTCGCCACTAGGCCACTTAGACGTTACATTGTGAAGTTTACCTCTAGACTAGCTTGTACGAGGTTCTGGACCACACAGACATGGCGCCACTAGGCCAGTTAGACGTTACCATCGGGTTGTTTACCTCTAGACCAGCTTGTACGAGGGTCGGGGCCACACAGACATGGCGCCACTAGGCCAGTTAGACGTTACCATCGGGTTGTTTACCTCTAGACCAGCTTGTACGAGGGTCGGGGCCACACAGACATGGCGCCACTAGGCCAGTTAGACGTTACATGGTATAGTTTACGTCTGCACCAGCTCGTACGAGGGTCGGGGCCACACAGACATGGAGCCACTGGGCCAGTTAGACGTTACATGGTATAGTTTACGTCTGCACCAGCTCGTACGAGGGTCGGGGCCACACAGACATGGCGCCACTAGGCCAGTTAGACGTTACCATCGGGTTGTTTACCTCTAGACCAGCTTGTACGAGGGTCGGGGCCACACAGACATGGCGCCACTGGGCCAGTTAGACGTTACATGGTATAGTTTACGTCTGCACCAGCTCGTACGAGGGTCGGGGCCACACAGACATGGCGCCACTGGGCCAGTTAGACGTTACATGATATAGTTTACGTCTGCACCAGCTCGTACGAGGGTCGGGGCCACACAGACATGGCGCCACTAGGCCAGTTACACGTTACCATCGGGTTGTTTACCTCTAGACCAGCTTGTACGAGGGTCGGGGCCACACAGACATGGCGCCACTAGGCCAGTTACACGTTACCATTGGGTTGTTTACCTCTAGACCAGCTTGTACGAGGGTCGGGGCCACACAGACATGGCGCCACTAGGCCAGTTACACGTTACCATCGGGTTGTTTACCTCTAGACCAGCTTGTACGAGGGTCGGGGCCACACAGACATGGCGCCACTAGGCCAGTTACACGTTACCATCGGGTTGTTTACCTCTAGACCAGCTTGTACGAGGGTCGGGGCCACACAGACATGGCGCCACTAGGCCAGTTACACGTTACCATCGGGTTGTTTACCTCTAGACCAGCTTGTACGAGGGTCGGGGCCACACAGACATGGCGCCACTGGGCCAGTTAGACGTTACATGGTATAGTTTACGTCTGCACCAGCTCGTACGAGGGTCGGGGCCACACAGACATGGAGCCACTGGGCCAGTTAGACGTTACATGGTATAGTTTACGTCTGCACCAGCTCGTACGAGGGTCGGGGCCACACAGACATGGCGCCACTAGGCCAGTTAGACGTTACATGGTATAGTTTACGTCTGCACCAGCTTGTACGAGGGTCGGGGCCACACAGACATGGCGCCACTGGGCCAGTTAGACGTTACATGGTATAGTTTACGTCTGCACCAGCTCGTACGAGGGTCGGGGCCACACAGACATGGCGCCACTAGGCCAGTTACACGTTACCATCGGGTTGTTTACCTCTAGACCAGCTTGTACGAGGGTCGGGGCCACACAGACATGGCGCCACTAGGCCAGTTACACGTTACCATCGGGTTGTTTACCTCTAGACCAGCTTGTACGAGGGTCGGGGCCACACAGACATGGCGCCACTGGGCCAGTTAGACGTTACATGGTATAGTTTACGTCTGCACCAGCTCGTACGAGGGTCGGGGCCACACAGACATGGCGCCACTGGGCCAGTTAGACGTTACATGGTATAGTTTACGTCTGCACCAGCTCGTACGAGGGTCGGGGCCACACAGACATGGCGCCACTAGGCCAGTTACACGTTACCATCGGGTTGTTTACCTCTAGACCAGCTTGTACGAGGGTCGGGGCCACACAGACATGGCGCCACTGGGCCAGTTAGACGTTACATGGTATAGTTTACGTCTGCACCAGCTCGTACGAGGGTCGGGGCCACACAGACATGGCGCCACTAGGCCAGTTAGACGTTACCATCGGGTTGTTTACCTCTAGACCAGCTTGTACGAGGGTCGGGGCCACACAGACATGGCGCCACTGGGCCAGTTAGACGTTACATGGTATAGTTTACGTCTGCACCAGCTCGTACGAGGGTCGGGGCCACACATACAATGTGCCACTGGGCCAGTTACACGTTACCATCGGGTTGTTTACCTCTAGACCAGCTTGTACGAGGGTCGGGGCCACACAGACATGGCGCCACTAGGCCAGTTAGACGTTACCATCGGGTTGTTTACCTCTAGACCAGCTTGTACGAGGGTCGGGGCCACACAGACATGGCGCCACTAGGCCAGTTACACGTTACCATCGGGTTGTTTACCTCTAGACCAGCTTGTACGAGGGTCGGGGCCACACAGACATGGCGCCACTGGGCCAGTTAGACGTTACATGGTATAGTTTACGTCTGCACCAGCTCGTACGAGGGTCGGGGCCACACATACAATGTGCCACTGGGCCAGTTATTGGTTACAATTTATAGTTTTCTCTAAACCAGCTTGTACGAGGGTCGGGGCCACAGAGATATGGCGCCACTAGGCCAGTTAGACGTTTCATCGTGTAGTTTACTTCTAGACTAGCTTGTACGAGGGTCGGGGCCACACAGACATGGCGCCACTGGGCCAGTTAGACGTTACATGGCATAGTTTAACTCTAGGCTAGCTTGTACGTGGGTCGGGGCCACACAGGTATGGCGCCACGAGGCCAGTTAGATGTTACCATCGTAAGTTTACTAATAGACCAGCTTGTACGAGGGTCGGGGCCACACTGATAGGGCGGCACTAGGCCAGTTAGACGCGGTCATGGTATAGTTTACCTCTAGACTAACTTGTAGGAGGGTCGGTGCCACACAGACATGGAGCTACTAGGCCAGTTATACGTTACCATCGTGAAGTTTACCTCTAGGTCAGCTTGTACCAGGGTCGGGGCCACACAGACATGTCGACACTAGGCCAGTTAGACGTTGCCATCGTGCAGTTTACCTCTATACTAGCTTGTATGCATGGTTACAGGTCAATTGCGTGTTCAGTTTTCCAATGACAGCATTCTAAACAAGACAACTTTATAGTTTTAACGAAAATGGAGCATTTGGAAAAACGAGCATTGATTAAATACTTCCATTTGAAAGGCTTAACGCCTGAAGAAATCAAGGACTAAATGTACAGTACATTGAAAGACTCTGCCCCTTCATATTCAATGATTCAAAGGTGGGTTGCAGAATTTAAAATGGGACGTACGAGCACTAGTGATGAGCCTCGTTTTGGACGCGCTGTAGAAGTGACAACTCCAGAGATAATTGAAACAATTCATCGTTTAGTACTGGAAGACCGCAGATTAAAGTTGTTTGAGATAGCAGAGGCTGTAGACATATCAAAAGAACGTGCAGGTAATATTTTAAGCAATGTTTTGAGCTTTCACAAGGTCTGTGCAAAGTGGGTGCCGTGTTTGTTGACACCTGATCAAAAGTTGCAAAGAAAATTTTTTTCTGTTAAGAATGTGGAGGTCTACCGTAAAAATCATAGTGAATTTTTGACACGTCTTAACACCATGGATTTAACTTGGATACATCACTACACTCCAGAAAGTAAATCACAGTCAAAACAGTGGGTTGCGTTTTTATTGATTACTTGGAAGAAGGTAAAAATATCAATGGCGACCACTACGCAAGCTTACTGCAATGTTTGAGTGATGAGATGAAAAGAAAAAGACCTCATTTGGGGGAGGGGAAATCTTGTTTCATCACGACAATGCTCCGGCCCATCGTTCAGTCATTGCAATGCGAAGAATGTGCGAATTGAAGTTGGAATTGCTTGAACATCCACCCTATTCGCCAGATCTAGTAGCCAGTGACTACCACCTGTTTCCAAACCTCAAAACATTTCTTGGAGGACAAAGATTTCACAGCAACGAGGAGGTTGTTGATGCAGTAAACATCTATTTTGCGCACCTTGATAAATCACACTACAGAGATGGTTTAATTAAATTAGAACATCGATATGACAAATGTATTAGCCTTTCTGGAGATTATGTTGAGAAATAAAGCAAAAAAAAGTTTGTTAAGGGTGTTTTCATTGAGAGGCCCCGGGACTTATCAGCCAACACTAGTAACGCAATATCTTGCTAACAGGACATTGGTTGGGTTTGAGTCTGTGTTGCTGACGTCAGCAGCGACCTGTCGCTCGTTTACATCGACCTTTTTGGCAACACAAATATATTGTTGCTATTGCATCCCTTTTCTTCTATTTATCTAAACAATCAACAATTTTGGAAACATTTGCTGCTATATTGCAATAGGAATTTTGGAACTGCTTTGTTTGTACATCACCATAAGGCAGAGAAACTATTTGGGAACAAGAGATTTCAACACAAACAGATATTTTTGAGGTCCGTTAAATAACTAAAAACTTTCTGGAAGTGTTGCACGAATATTTGAAAAGTATAATTACAAATTGAGGTTTCATTAACGCGACGCAGCCCGCCTGGGTGGCGTGGTGGTAGCGTGTCTGCCAATCTCGCTCAAGGTCAGTTACCCGGACAAGGTTTTTTTCGGTGCTTTTCCTTATCCTGAGAAGAGAATGTGGAATAGCTTTAAGCTTCCATGGACCCCGAGGTCATTTCACCAATTTCAAACATCGTCCAAAATGACCAATCAGGTTAAAGAACGTTAAGCTAAAATAAACAAACAAAAATGCTCGAATCCAAATGACTTTCCATCATTTTTGTTCCTCTTGTTGATTTTTCCGAACACTACTGCAACCATATAGATATTTAGTGCACGTGTTGGAAGAGAAGTGGCGCGGAGCCTTGTCTACACAGATGATACGGCGAAGCAGGTTTTATGGTCGAGCTAGGGTGCTAGAACATTCCCCTACCTGCCTGCTAGACTGCCGCATCACCACCTCCCAAAAACAAGGAATATCTAGAAAATGGTCAACAAAACGTAGATATGTGACAAGTTGTGAGTTTTAACGTGTTTTGTTTAGCAAGGTTTTGTCAGTTACGAAAAACTCATCCAGAATAAAGAGGTGTATTCCCAGGACAGACATTTTCTGGTATACCATTAGAGCCATTTAGAGGATAGGTGGGCCCACATTTTCTTCGTGTGGCACACTAGACGATACTGCACTTAAATACCGGCTTTTCCTTTTTCAGTCATACGTGAACCTTTTCAGAGGACGTTAAAACATCGAAATCTAGGGTGGAATACATCACCGTCTCTACCTTGAATGTACGTGGTAGAGAAAGTAATGACAGCGTGTTCACATTACACATTACAATAAAAATGTTCCTGGTTCAGTCTCTCATACAAGTGTTTTTAAACATCTGACTATATCTTCAGTTTATAAAACGAAATATGAAAGGAAACTATTTTTCTAATTTTTTATCTGATAAATATAAAGAACATATAAAAGTCCATATGTTACCTTTACATGACTTTCTCTATCGTTTATTAGTGTACATACCAACTGTAGTTACCTGCTTCACTGTAATAGAGATAAACGTTTACAGAAATAGCTACATTACACATTTCGTTATAGATACAAGCGATAGTCAAATGTTTAACAACTGCAAGATACTTATACTGGTCTTTAAAAGAGATAAACGTTTACAGAAATAGCTACATTACACACTTCGTTATAGATACAAGCGATAGTCAAATGTTTAACAACTGCTGGACGATATTTATACTGGTCTTTAATACAGATAAACGTTTACAGAAATAGCTACATTGCACATTTCGTTATAGATACAAGAGATAGTCAAATGTTTAACAACTGGACGATATTTATACTGGTCTTTAATACAGATAAACGTTTACAGAAATAGTTACATTACACACTTCGTTATAGATACAAGCGATAGTCAAATGTTTAACAACTGCTGGACGATATTTATACTGGTCTTTAATACAGATAAACGTTTACAGAAATAGCTACATTACACATTTCGTTATAGAAAGAAGCGATAGTCAAATGTTTAACAACTGGACGATATTTATACTGGTCTTTAATACAGATAAACGTTTACAGAAATAGCTACATTACACATTTCGTTATAGATACAAGCGGTAGTCAAATGTTTAACAACTGCAAGATATTTATACTGGTCTTTAATACAGATAAACGTTTACAGAAATAGCTACATTACACATTTCGTTATAGATACAAGCGGTAGTCAAATGTTTAACAACTGGACGATATTTATACTGGTCTTTAATACAGATAAACGTTTACAGAAATAGCTACATTACACATTTCGTTATAGAAAGAAGCGATAGTCAAATGTTTAACAACTGGACGATATTTATACTGGTCTTTAATACAGATAAACGTTTACAGAAATAGCTACATTACACATTTCGTTATAGATACAAGCGGTAGTCAAATGTTTAACAACTGCACGATATTTATACTGGTCTTTAATACACATAAACGTTTATAGAAATACCTACATTACACATTTCGTTATAGATACAAGAGATAGTCAAATGTTTAACAACTGGACGATATTTATACTGGTCTTTAATACAGATAAACGTTTACAGAAATAGCTACATTACATATTTCGTTATAGATACAAGGGATAGTCAAATGTTTAAGAACTGGACGATATTTATACTGGTGTTTAATACCGATAAACGTTTACAGAAATAGCTACATTACACATTTCGTTATAGATACAAGCGATAGTCAACTGTTTGACAACTGGACGATATTTATACTGGTCTTTAATAGAGATAAACGTTTACAGAAATAGCTACATTACACATTTCGTTATAGATACAAGCGTTAGTCAAATGTTTAACAACTGCACGATATTTATACTGGTCTTTTGATATAGATAAACGTTTACAGAAATAGCTACATTACACATGTCGTTATAGATACAAGCGATAGTCAAATGTTTAAGAACTGGACGATATTTATACTGGTCTTTAATACAGATAAACGTTTACAGAAATAGCTACATTACACATTTCATTATAGATACATGCGATAGTCAAATGTTTAACAATTATACGACATTTATACAGGTCTTTAATACAGATAAACGTTTACAGAAATAGCTACATTACACATTTCGTTATAGATACAAGCGATAGTCAAATGTTTAACAACTGGACGATATTTATAGTAGTCTTTAATAGAGATAAACGTTTACAGAAATAGCTACATTACACATTTCGTTATAGATAGTCAAATATTTAAGAACTGGACGATATTTATACTGGTCATAAATCTCTGTAATTTTCATGCAATTGCGAGAAACAACTGAGCACTGGAAGCTCTTTGAAAGAACGACCAAGTATTGAGCAAACGGAACCTTCAACAATGTATATTGGGAAATGGCTAAGGCATAAAGAGTTAATTAAAACAAATTATGAGTTTTAAAAGTTTATGCAATGTTTTTCTGCCTACCTATCATATTATACAAAACTGCTCCAGAATGAAGAGACATGGAGTCCCAGCTGGCATTAACCGGGAACATGATTGTTATCTAACGGTTGTCATTAGAGGCAGCTTCTATTTCCAGATATCAATGATGAACATGATGTATTGGTGTGAAATCCATTGCAAAGCGACGGAGCGTGTTGTAATGGCGGCAGCAGTGTTATGATGACACGACGGTGGTGGCTCCAGCCAATTACCCTGGCCCTGGCGTCCCTGCAACAGGGCCACATCTCGGCGTCCTATTTCTAATTGGCAATTAAGCTGCTTCTGCCTGCCACATGGTCGTCTCTCACTAAATACACTGTTTGTTTTTATTATCTTCACAAGTCACAAGTCACAAATCAAAGCAAACCAACATTCCGATACTGGCACGGCGTGCATAAGGGACCCAGGGCCCTTCCTGTCGACTAATGGAGTTGCTAATGACGGTCGGTCCCTGTCATGGCGCTAATTAGTTGCTGTACATGACCACGTCAAGCGTCCATTATGTATTGTTCAATTTTTCATAGCCGCTTGTCAGCACACACCCGTGTAGTTTATGGAGGTACAGTGCGACACTGGATTCCTAATTGTTATTTAGTGTCCGTCCTTCACGACGCAGGTGGCTCCTTCATTATTAATAACAATGACAATAATGATTATTTATCGCGCAGACTTGCACCACTCTTGCTCTGACCACACCTCACGATATCGCCCTGTAATTTCACTGGTTATAATGTTAACACGTGCTCGGGGGTTTGCATCCGTGAGGGAAACGTAGGCATAACGGTAAATTTAGAGGTAACTGGGGCAAGCCCGGTCTTTTGTAAGCTTAGGGGAAACTGGGGCAAAACGGGTATTGTGTAAGCTTAAGGGGAAAATAGGGCAAGACCAGTCTTTTTTAAGCTTAGGGGAAACTGGGGAAAAACGGGTCATGTACAACCTTAGGGGAAACCGGGGCAAAATTGCTTTTGTATAAGCCTTAGGAGAAACTGAAGTAAACTGGTCTTGTGTAAGCTTAGGGGAAACTCCGACAAAATTGGTCTTGTGTACGCTTAGGGGAAACTTGCGCAAAACGGGTCTTGTGTAACCTTAGGGGAAACTGGGGCAACATTGGTCTTCTGTAAGCTTGGGGGAAACTGGGGCAAAACGGTGTTGTATAAGCTTAGGGGAAACTGGAGCAAAACTGATCCTCTATAAACTTAGGGAAAACTGAGGCAAAACTGTCTTGTGTAAGCTTAGAGTAAATGTGATTACATCGGAGCTTGTGAAAACTTAGGGGAAACTAATATTCTGAAAACTTAGAGGAAATTGGGGAAAAATGCTCTTGTGTATGTAAGCTTAGGGGAAAGGTGGGCAAAACACACATTTCTGTCTTATATAAGCTTAGGGGAAACAGCAAACAAAATAAGTGCTTAATGCACAAACTGAAACTAATTGTAGCGTTAAGGGAAACAGAATGACTGCATTACACTCTAAGCTTAAGGAAAAGCAATTCTCTGTGTTACAAAAAAAACCTTAAGGGAAACATAACACTGTGTTGTAAGCTAGAAGAAATAAAAATACCTTATTGTATGCTTTACAAACAGGTTCTGTTTTTAGATGGCAATGAAACAATGCGAGAAAAGTCTCGACAACTTTTTGAGAAGTGAGCCTTGATGCACTTCAGCTGTCTCAGAACTCACGCTCCCTTTTTCTCCAGTCTCAAATTTGGTACCACATAATCTAACTACACGGTTTATCTTTTTAAGTATTCAATATTTTAACTACACTTATATTTTTAAGTATTCAATATTTTAACTCCACTTAAATTTTATGTATTGAATAGTTTAACCACACTTATCTTTCTAAGTATTCAATATTTTAACTAAACTTATCTTTTTAAGTATTGAGTATTTTAATTACACTTATATTTTAAAGTATGCAATATTTTAACTACACTTATATTTTAAGTATTGAATATTTTAACTGCATTTATCTTTTTAAGTATTCAATATTTTAACTACACTTATCGTTTTAAGTATTGAATATTTTAACTACACTTATCTTTTTAAGTATTGAATATTATAACTACACTTATATTTTTAAGGATTGAATATTATAACTACACTTATCTTTTTAAGTATTGAATATTATAACTACACTTATCTTTTTTAGTATTGAATATTATAACTACACTTATCTTTTTAAGTATTGAATATTATAACTACACTTATCTTTTTAAGTCTTGAATATTATAACTACACTTATCTTTTTAAGTATTGAATATTATAACTACACTTATTTTGACTTTCTCAGAAGATATTGTACTCTCACAAAAGTTCACATCCACAGACAGATACTGTTTTCACTTGATACGGTTCGAAGTTGCTATGGATACAGCGATTTTTACTTTCTCAGAAGCTATTGTATCCCTCCCCAAAATATCAACATTTCACGGGAAATACATGTTTTGAGGTGCCCTGAGTCCGAAAAAAATGTTCACAAAAAGGTCCGTGTGCGTGCGTGTGAGTGAGTCTGCGGACAGCATAGCTCAAAAACGAAAAGACCGTTAAATACCAAACTTGTTATTTAAATTTGGGCATCTTCCTAGGATGCGACACAAAGATTTTCAAGAAAATTCTCCCACCCCCAACTATACTTTATATGTAACATTTTTAGAACATTTTGATTTTCTGAGAAATGTCTCTAACGATTTTGATGTATAACAAATAAAACGTATGAATTGTATTTTCTGGGAATGGTGTTTTCGTGTAACTGGAAAGAGACAGACAGAAACTGACCTTGTTAAAACACACAATATTTGTTTCAAGATTAACCTAATATACTCAAACGGGATCACATCTTTTTCTCCTGTCATTTGTTTCACATTGCCACCCGCTTTTAAAGGACGAGACTGTCACTTTGGCCTGTCTATTTCCCTTCTACTTACAAGGAGCTAGCAAGAAGAATAGTTCTGCTTATGTTTATCTTGATTAGAATCATGCACTTATAAGAACAAGCTTTTTAACAATACTTTGTTACGGAGTTGTAGAGAAAGTCATGTGAATGGAACACATCACATTCTTTTTAATAAAGCTGTTAAAACTTTATTGAAAAACGATGATTTTTAAATGAAAAAAATAATGCATGTACATTAACACTTTTTCGTTAAAATAGAACTTTTTAGCAGTATATGCGAGCTAAACAATTTCAGCCCTTAAAGTCATTTGTTTCTGAGATTTGTGTACCCTATCTTACTTCTTCACAAATTGCTTTCAAATATAATATTGAAAAATCTGACGTGTTCCATTGCATGCCTTTTTCCACATCGCTGTAAAAAGTTATTGTTAATAAGCTTATTATTCTTCTATCTGCTTCAAGATAAACACTAACAGAAACTGTCTTATTACTTGCTTCCTTGTAAGAGAAGGGAATACATTAGGATAACGTGATAGTAGTCAAATGTTTTAAAAGTTGGTTGCTATGGGATTGAAATTCGTTTCTATGCAGGGCCAGGAGTTTACCACTTTTTGTGTGAGAAATTTTTTTAGTATTTTAAATCTGAAACAGACAAGAAGGAATATCTCAGAAATAGTCAATTCAACGAAAAAAACGTATGTGACAAATTATGTCTTTTAACGTGATCTACATTTTATGTGTGGTAAGTTTTCGTGTACCTCTTATGGTTTACCAGTTACGCAAAATTCATTGAACATTTTATTTGCTACACAAGTATCTTTAATATACGGTATTTTAAGCAAAATCGTTACAGCCATTATTGGGAAAATGAAAATTTTCGATATTCTTATCCATGTAAAGAGCAGTATGCGGTGGGGGGATATTTCTAAAAAATATTCGTGTCGCTTTACTGCAAGATACCAAACCTAAATACCAAGTTTGGTATTTTACCGACCTTTCGTTTTTGAGTTATCATGTTCACGGACACACACACCCTGACCTTGTTCCAAAAAATGTTTATTTTGGATACAGGGAACCCTAATACAGTATTACCGGTGAAATATCGGTTTTGAATTTTTGGGTGCAATACGATACCTTCTCTGTATATAGAATGTGCAGAGAAAGTAAAAATGTAACCTAACTTTCCAAACGGAAGTTTCAAAAGTCTGACGTGAAGGAAATATGAGCGGAATGCGAAAAGCTACAGTAAACTGTCCGAATAGCTACAGCAAAGTGTCCGAATAGCTACAGTAAAGTCTCCGAATAGATACAGTATAGTGACCGAATAGCTCCAGTAAAATGTCCGAATAGCTACAGTAAAGTGTCCGAATAGCTACAGTAAAGTGTCCGAACAGCTACAATAAACTGTCCTAATAGCCACAGTAAAGTGTCCGAATAGGTACAGTAAAATGTCCGAATAGCTACAGTAAAGTGTCCGAATAGTACAGTTAAATGTCCGAATAGCTACAGTAAACTGTCCGAACAGCTACAGTAAACTGTCCGAATAGCTACAGTAAACTGTCCGAATAGCTACAGAAAACTGTCCGAATAGCTACAGTACACTGTCCGAATAGCTACAGTAAAATGTCCGAATAGCTACAGTAAAATGTCCGAATAGCTACTGTAAAGTGTCCGAATAGCTACAGTAAAATGTCCGAATAGCTACAGTAAAGTGTCCGAATAGCTACAGTAAAATGTCCGAAAAGCTATCGTAAAATGTCCGAATAGCTACAGTAAAATGTCCGAATAGCTACAGTAAACTGTCCGAATAGCTACAGTTAAGTGTCCCAATAGCTACAGTAAAATGTCTGAATAACTACAGTAAAGTCTCCGAATAGCTAAAGTAAAGTGTCCGAATAGCTCCAGTAAAATGTACGAATAGCTACAGTAAGGTGTCCGAATAGCTACAGTAAAGTGTGCGAATAGCTACAGTAATGTGTCCGAATAGCTACAGTAAACTGTCCGAATAGCTAGAGTAAAGTGTCCGAATAGCTACAGGAAAATGTCCGAATAGCTACAGTAAAGTGTCCCAATAGCTACAGTAAAGTGTCCCAATAGCTACAGTAAAGTGTCCGAAAAGCTACAGTAAAGTGTCCGAATACCTACAGTAAAGTGTCCCAATAGCTACAGTAAAGTGTCCCAATAGCTACAGTAAAGTGTCCTAATAGCTACAGTAAAATGTCCGAAAAGCTACAGTAATGTGTCCCAATAGCTACAGTAAAGTGTCCCAATAGCTACAGTAAAGTGTCCCAATTGCTATAGTAAAGTGTCCCAATAGCTACGGTAAAATGTCCCAATAGCTATAGTAAAGTGTCCCAATAGCTACAGTAAAGTGTCCCAATAGCTACGGTAAAATGTCCCAATAGCTACAGTAAAGTGTCCCAAAGGCTACGGTAAAATGTCCCAATAGCTATAGTAAAGTGTCCCAATAGCTACAGTAAAGTGTCCCAATAGCTACGGTAAAATGTCCCAATAGCTACAGTAAAGTGTCCCAATAGCTACGGTAAAATGTCCCAATAGCTACAGTAAAGTGTCCCAATAGCTACAGTAAAGTGTCCCAATAGCTATAGTAAAGTGTCCCAATAGCTACGGTAATATGTTCCAATAGCTATAGTAAAGTGTCCCAATAGCTAGAGTACAGTGCCCCAATAGCTACAGTAAAATGTCCCAATAGATACAGTAAAGTGTCCCAATAGCTACAGTAAAATGTCCCAATAGCTATAGTAAAGTGTCCCAATAGCTACAGTAAAATGGCCCAATAGCTAGAGTAAAATGTCCCAATAGCTACACTAAGGTGTCCCAATAGCTACAGTAATGTGCCCCAATAGCTACAGTAAAATGTCCCAATAGCTACAGTAAGGTGTACCAATAGCAACAGTAAAATGTCCCAATAGCTACAGTAAAGTGTCCCAATAGCTACAGTAAAGTGTCCCAATAGCTATAGTAAAGTGTACTAATAGCTACAGTAAAATGTCCCATTAGCTACAGTAAAATGTCCCAATAGCTATAGTAAAGTGTCCCAATAGCTACAGTAAAATGTCCCAATAGCTACAGTAAAGTGTCCCAATAGCTACAGTAAAGTGTCCCAATAGCTATAGTAAAGCGTCCGAATAGCTACAGTAGAGTGTCCAAATAGCTACAGTAAAATGTCCGAATAGCTATAGTAAAGTGTCCGAATAGCTACAGTAAAGTGTCCCAATAGCTACAGTAAAGTGTCCCAATAGCTACAGTAAAGTGTCCCAATAGCTATAGTAAAGTGTACTAATAGCTACAGTAAAATGTCCCATTAGCTACAGTAAAATGTCCCAATAGCTATAGTAAAGTGTCCCAATAGCTACAGTAAAATGTCCCAATAGCTACAGCAAAGTGTCCCAATAGCTATAGTAAAATGTCCCAATAGCTATAGTAAAGTGTCACAATAGCTATAGTAAAGTGTCCCAATAGCTATAGTAAAGTGTCCAAATAGCTATATTAAGGTGTCCCAATACCTATAGTAAAATGTCCCAATAGCTATAGCAAAGTGTCCCAATAGCTATAGTAAAATGTCCCAATAGCTATAATAAAGTGTCCCAATAGCTATATTAAAGTGTCCAAAAAGCTATAGTAAAGTGTCCCAATAGCTATATTAAAGTGTCCCAATAGCTATAGTAAAATGTCCCAATAGCTACAGCAAAGTGTCCCAATAGCTATATTAAGGTGTCCCAATAGCTATAGTAAAATGTCCCAATAGCTACAGCAAAGTGTCCCAATAGCTACAGCAAAGTGTCCCAATAGCTATATTAAAGTGTCCCAATAGCTACAGCAAAGTGTCCCCATAGCTATATTAAAGTGTCCCAATAGCTATAGTAAAATGTCCCAATAGCTACAGCAAAGTGTCCCAAAAGCTATAGTAATGTGTCCCAATAGCTATATTAAAGTGTCCCAATAGCTACAGTAAAGTGTCCCAATAGCTATATTAAAGTGTCCGAATAGCTATAGTAAAGTGTCCCAATAGCTATATTAAAGTGTCCCAATAGCTACAGTAAAATGTCCCAATAGCTACAGCAAAGTGTCCCAATAGCTATAGTAAAGTGTCCCACTAGCTATAGTAAAGTGTCCCAATAGCTATAGTAAAATGTCCAAATAGCTATAGTAAAGTGTCCCAATAGCTATAATAAAGTGTCCCAATAGCTATATTAAAGTGTCCCAATAGCTATAGTAAAGTGTCCCAATAGCTTTAGTAAGGTGTCCCAATAGCTATATTAAAGTGTCCCAATAGCTACAGTAAAATGTCCCAATAGCTAAAGTAAAGTGTCCCAATAGCTACAGTAAAGTGTGCCAATAGCTACAGTAAAGTGTCCCAATAGCTAAAGTAAAGTGTCCCAATAGCTACAGTAAAATGTCCCAAAAGCTACAGTAAAGTGTCCCAATTGCTACAGTCAAGTGTCCCAATAGCTACAGTAAAATGTCCCAATAGCTACAGTAAAGTATCCCAATAGCTACAGTAAAGTGTCCCAATAGCTATAGTAAAGTGTCCCAATACCTATAGTAAAGTATCCCAATAGCTGTATTAAAGTTTCCCAATAGCTACAGTAAAGTGCCCCAATAGCTACAGTAAACTGTCCCAATAGCTATAGTAAAGTGTCCCAATAGCTACAGTAAAGTGCCGCAATAGCTACAGTAAAATGTCCCAATAGCTACAGTAAAGTATCCCAATAGCTATAGTAAAATGTCCCAATAGCTATAGTAAAATGTCCCAATAGCTATAGTAAAATGTCCCAATAGCTATAGTAAAATGTCCCAATAGCTACAGTAAGATGTCCCTATAGCTATAGTAAAATGTCCCAATAGCTATAGTAAAATGTCCCAATAGCTACAGTAAAATGTCCTAATAGCTACAGTAAAATGTCCCAATAGCTTAAATAAAATGTCCCAATAGCTACAGTAGAATGTCCCAATAGCTATAGTAAAGTGTCCCAATAGCTACAGTAAAATGTCCCAATAGCTATAGTA
Organism: Hymenopus coronatus; assembly: GCA_030762935.1. Lineage (NCBI taxonomy): Eukaryota > Metazoa > Arthropoda > Insecta > Mantodea > Hymenopodidae > Hymenopus > Hymenopus coronatus. The sequence continues at coordinate 1,316,085 of CM060888.1, read as the reverse complement.
AAATGTCCCAATAGCTATAGTAAAATGTCCCAATAGCTATATCTAAGTGTACCAAAAGCTACAGTAAAGTGTCCCAATAGCTACAGTAAAGTGTCCCAATAGCTACAGTAAAGTGTCCCAATAGCTACAGAAAAGTGTCCCAATAGCTATAGTAAAGTGTCCCAATAGCTACGGTAAAATGTCCCAATAGCTATAGTAAAGTATCCCAATAGCTACAGTAAAGTGTCCCAATAGCTACGGTAAAATTTCCCAATAGCTACAGTAAAGTGTCCCAATAGCTAAGGTAAAATGTCCCAATAGCTATAGTAAAGTGTCCCAATAGCTACAGTAAAGTGTCTCAATAGCTATAGTAAGGTGTCCCAATAGCTACAGTAAAATGTCCCAATATCTATAGTAAAGTGTCCCAATAGCTACAGTAAAATGTCCCAATAGCTACAGTAAGGTGTCCCAATAGCTACAGTAAATTGTCCCAATAGCTACAGTAAAGTGTCCCAATAGCTACGGTAAAGTGTCCCAATAGCTACAGTAAAGTTTCCCAATAGCTACGGTAAAATGTCCCAATAGCTACAGTAAAGTGTCCCAATAGCTACGGTAAAATGTCCCATTAGCTACAGTAAAATGTCCCAATAGCTACAGTAAAGTGTCTCAATAGCTACAGTAAAGTGTCCTAATAGCTACAGTAAAGTGTCCCAATAGCTATAGTAAAGTGTCCGAATAGCTACAGTAGAGTGTCTCAATAGCTACAGTAAAATGTTCAATTAGCTATGGTAAAGTGTCCGAATAGCTATAGTAAAGTGTCCGAATAGCTACAGTAAAGTGTCCCAATAGCTACAGTAAAATGTCCGAATAGCTACAGTAAAATGTCCGAATAGCTACATTAGTTACCCAATAGCTACAGTAAAATGTCCGAATAGCTACAGTAAAGTGTCCGAATAGCTACAGTACAGTTTTCGAATAGATATAGTGAAATGTCCCAATAGCTACGGTAAAGTCTCCGAATAGCTATAGTAAACTGTCCGAATAGCTACATTAAAATGTCCGAATAGCTATAGTAAAGTGTCCGAATAGCCACAGTAGAATGTCCGAATAGCTACAGTAAGGTGTCCAAATTGCTACAGTAAAATGTCCGAATATCGACAGTAAAGTGTCCGAGTAGCTACAGTAAAATGTCCGAATAGCTACGGTAAAATGTCCCAATAGCTACAGTAAAGTGTCCCAATAGCTACAGTAAAGTGTCCCAATAGCTATAGTAAAGTGTCCCAATAGCTACAGCAAAGTGTCCCCATAGCTATATTAAAGTGTCCCAATAGCTATAGTAAAATGTCCCAATAGCTACAGCAAAGTGTCCCAAAAGCTATAGTAATGTGTCCCAATAGCTATATTAAAGTGTCCCAATAGCTACAGTAAAGTGTCCCAATAGCTATATTAAAGTGTCCGAATAGCTATAGTAAAGTGTCCCAATAGCTATATTAAAGTGTCCCAATAGCTACAGTAAAATGTCCCAATAGCTACAGCAAAGTGTCCCAATAGCTATAGTAAAGTGTCCCACTAGCTATAGTAAAGTGTCCCAATAGCTATAGTAAAATGTCCAAATAGCTATAGTAAAGTGTCCCAATAGCTATAATAAAGTGTCCCAATAGCTATATTAAAGTGTCCCAATAGCTATAGTAAAGTGTCCCAATAGCTTTAGTAAGGTGTCCCAATAGCTATATTAAAGTGTCCCAATAGCTACAGTAAAATGTCCCAATAGCTAAAGTAAAGTGTCCCAATAGCTACAGTAAAGAGTGCCAATAGCTACAGTAAAGTGTCCCAATAGCTAAAGTAAAGTGTCCCAATAGCTACAGTAAAATGTCCCAAAAGCTACAGTAAAGTGTCCCAATTGCTACAGTCAAGTGTCCCAATAGCTACAGTAAAATGTCCCAATAGCTACAGTAAAGTATCCCAATAGCTACAGTAAAGTGTCCCAATAGCTATAGTAAAGTGTCCCAATACCTATAGTAAAGTATCCCAATAGCTGTATTAAAGTTTCCCAATAGCTACAGTAAAGTGCCCCAATAGCTACAGTAAACTGTCCCAATAGCTATAGTAAAGTGTCCCAATAGCTACAGTAAAGTGCCGCAATAGCTACAGTAAAATGTCCGAATAGCTACAGTAAAGTATCCCAATAGCTATAGTAAAATGTCCCAATAGCTATAGTAAAATGTCCCAATAGCTATAGTAAAATGTCCCAATAGCTACAGTAAGATGTCCCTATAGCTATAGTAAAATGTCCCAATAGCTATAGTAAAATGTCCCAATAGCTACAGTAAAATGTCCTAATAGCTACAGTAAAATGTCCCAATAGCTTAAATAAAATGTCCCAATAGCTACAGTAGAATGTCCCAATAGCTATAGTAAAGTGTCCCAATAGCTACAGTAAAATGTCCCAATAGCTATAGTAAAATGTCCCAATAGCTATAGTAAAATGTCCCAATAGCTATATCTAAGTGTACCAAAAGCTACAGTAAAGTGTCCCAATAGCTACAGTAAAGTGTCCCAATAGCTACAGTAAAGTGTCCCAATAGCTACAGTAAAGTGTCCCAATAGCTACAGAAAAGTGTCCCAATAGCTATAGTAAAGTGTCCCAATAGCTACGGTAAAATGTCCCAATAGCTATAGTAAAGTATCCCAATAGCTACAGTAAAGTGTCCCAATAGCTACGGTAAAATTTCCCAATAGCTACAGTAAAGTGTCCCAATAGCTAAGGTAAAATGTCCCAATAGCTATAGTAAAGTGTCCCAATAGCTACAGTAAAGTGTCTCAATAGCTATAGTAAGGTGTCCCAATAGCTACAGTAAAATGTCCCAATATCTATAGTAAAGTGTCCCAATAGCTACAGTAAAATGTCCCAATAGCTACAGTAAGGTGTCCCAATAGCTACAGTAAAGTGTCCCAATAGCTACAGTAAAGTGTCCCAATAGCTACGGTAAAGTGTCCCAATAGCTACAGTAAAGTGTCCCAATAGCTATAGTAAAGTGTCCCAATAAGTAAGGTAAAATGTCCCAATAGCTATAGTAAAGTGTCCCAATAGCTACAGTAAAGTTTCCCAATAGCTACGGTAAAATGTCCCAATAGCTACAGTAAAGTGTCCCAATAGCTACGGTAAAATGTCCCATTAGCTACAGTAAAATGTCCCAATAGCTACAGTAAAGTGTCTCAATAGCTACAGTAAAGTGTCCTAATAGCTACAGTAAAGTGTCCCAATAGCTATAGTAAAGTGTCCGAATAGCTACAGTAGAGTGTCTCAATAGCTACAGTAAAATGTTCAATTAGCTATGGTAAAGTGTCCGAATAGCTATAGTAAAGTGTCCGAATAGCTACAGTAAAGTGTCCCAATAGCTACAGTAAAATGTCCGAATAGCTACAGTAAAATGTCCGAATAGCTACATTAGTTACCCAATAGCTACAGTAAAATGACCGAATAGCTACAGTAAAGTGTCCGAATAGTTACAGTACAGTTTTCGAATAGATATAGTGAAATGTCCCAATAGCTACGGTAAAGTCTCCGAATAGCTATAGTAAACTGTCCGAATAGCTACATTAAAATGTCCGAATAGCTATAGTAAAGTGTCCGAATAGCCACAGTAGAATGTCCGAATAGCTACAGTAAGGTGTCCAAATTGCTACAGTAAAATGTCCGAATATCGACAGTAAAGTGTCCGAGTAGCTACAGTAAAATGTCCGAATAGCTACAGTAAAATGTCCCAATAGCTATAGTAAAGTGTCCGTATAGCTACAGTAAAATGTCCGAATAGCTACAGTAAAGTGTCCCAATAGCTATAGTAAAGTGTCCGAATAGCTACAGTAAAATGTCCGAATAGCTACAGTAAAGTGTCCCAATAGCTATAGTAAAGTGTCCGAATACCTACAGTAAAATGTCCGAATAGCTACAGTAAAGTGTCCGAATAGCTACAGTTAAGTCTCCGAATAGCTACAGTAAAATTTCCGAATAGATACAGTAAAGTGTCCGAATAGCCACAGTAAAGTGTCCCAATAGCTACAGTAAAGTGTCCCAATAGCTATAGTAAAATGTCCCAATAGCTACAGCAAAGTGTCCCAAAAGCTATAGTAATGTGTCCGAATAGCTATATTAAAGTGTCCCAATAGCTACAGTAAAGTGTCCCAATAGCTATATTAAAGTGTCCGAATAGCTATAGTAAAGTGTCCCAATAGCTATATTAAAGTGTCCCAATAGCTACAGTAAAATGTCCCAATAGCTACAGCAAAGTGTCCCAATAGCTATAGTAAAGTGTCCCAATAGCTATAGTAAAATGTGCAAATAGCTATAGTAAAGTGTCCCAATAGCTATAGTAAAGTGTCCCAATAGCTATATTAAAGTGTCCCAATAGCTATAGTAAAGTGTTCCAATAGCTTTAGTAAGGTGTCCCAATAGCTATATTAAAGTGTCCCAATAGCTACAGTAAAATGTCCCAATAGCTACAGTAAAGTGTCCCAATAGCTACAGTAAAGTGTGCCAATAGCTACAGTAAAGTGTCCCAATAGCTACAGTAAAGTGTCCCAATAGCTACAGTAAAATGTCCCAAAAGCTACAGTAAAGTGTCCCAATTGCTACAGTCAAGTGTCCCAATAGCTACAGTAAAATGTCCCAATAGCTACAGTAAAGTATCCCAATAGCTACAGTAAAGTGTCCCAATAGCTATAGTAAAGTGTCCCAATACCTATAGTAAAGTATCCCAATAGCTGTATTAAAGTTTCCCAATAGCTACAGTAAAGTGCCCCAATAGCTACAGTAAACTGTCCCAATAGCTATAGTAAAGTGTCCCAATAGCTACAGTAAAGTGCCGCAATAGCTACAGTAAAATGTCCCAATAGCTACAGTAAAGTATCCCAATAGCTACAGTAAAATGTCCCAATAGCTATAGTAAAATGTCCCTATAGCTACAGTAAAATGTCCCAATAGCTATAGTAAAATGTCCCAATAGCTATAGTAAAATGTCCCAATAGCTACAGTAAGATGTCCCTATAGCTATAGTAAAATGTCCCAATAGCTATAGTAAAATGTCCCAATAGCTACAGTAAAATGTCCTAATAGCTACAGTAAAATGTCCCAATAACTTAAATAAAATGTCCCAATAGTTACAGTAGAATGTCCCAATAGCTATAGTAAAGTGTCCCAATAGCTACAGTAAAATGTCCCAATAGCTATAGTAAAATGTCCCAATAGCTATAGTAAAATGTCCCAATAGCTATATCTAAGTGTACCAAAAGCTACAGTAAAGTGTCCCAATAGCTACAGTAAAGTGTCCCAATAGCTACAGTAAAGTGTCCCAATAGCTACAGTAAAGTGTCCCAATAGCTACAGTAAAGTGTCCCAATAGCTATAGTAAAGTGTCCCAATAGCTACGGTAAAATGTCCCAATAGCTATAGTAAAGTATCCCAATAGCTACAGTAAAGTGTCCCAATAGCTACGGTAAAATTTCCCAATAGCTACAGTAAAGTGTCCCAATAGCTAAGGTAAAATGTCCCAATAGCTATAGTAAAGTGTCCCAATAGCTACAGTAAAGTGTCTCAATAGCTATAGTAAGGTGTCCCAATAGCTACAGTAAAATGTCCCAATATCTATAGTAAAGTGTCCCAATAGCTACAGTAAAATGTCCCAATAGCTACAGTAAGGTGTCCCAATAGCTACAGTAAAGTGTCCCAATAGCTACAGTAAAGTGTCCCAATAGCTACGGTAAAGTGTCCCAATAGCTACAGTAAAGTGTCCCAATAGCTATAGTAAAGTGTCCCAATAAGTAAGGTAAAATGTCCCAATAGCTATAGTAAAGTGTCCCAATAGCTACAGTAAAGTTTCCCAATAGCTACGGTAAAATGTCCCAATAGCTACAGTAAAGTGTCCCAATAGCTACGGTAAAATGTCCCATTAGCTACAGTAAAATGTCCCAATAGCTACAGTAAAGTGTCTCAATAGCTACAGTAAAGTGTCCTAATAGCTACAGTAAAGTGTCCCAATAGCTATAGTAAAGTGTCCGAATAGCTACAGTAGAGTGTCTCAATAGCTACAGTAAAATGTTCAATTAGCTATGGTAAAGTGTCCGAATAGCTATAGTAAAGTGTCCGAATAGCTACAGTAAAGTGTCCCAATAGCTACAGTAAAATGTCCGAATAGCTACAGTAAAATGTCCGAATAGCTACATTAGTTACCCAATAGCTACAGTAAAATGTCCGAATAGCTACAGTAAAGTGTCCGAATAGCTACAGTACAGTTTTCGAATAGATATAGTAAAATGTCCCAATAGCTACGGTAAAGTCTCCGAATAGCTATAGTAAACTGTCCGAATAGCTACATTAAAATGTCCGAATAGCTATAGTAAAGTGTCCGAATAGCCACAGTAGAATGTCCGAATAGCTACAGTAAGGTGTCCAAATTGCTACAGTAAAATGTCCGAATATCGACAGTAAAGTGTCCGAGTAGCTACAGTAAAATGTCCGAATAGCTACAGTAAAATGTCCCAATAGCTATAGTAAAGTGTCCGTATAGCTACAGTAAAATGTCCGAATAGCTACAGTAAAGTGTCCCAATAGCTATAGTAAAGTGTCCGAATAGCTACAGTAAAATGTCCGAATAGCTACAGTAAAGTGTCCCAATAGCTATAGTAAAGTGTCCGAATACCTACAGTAAAATGTCCGAATAGCTACAGTAAAGTGTCCGAATAGCTACAGTTAAGTCTCCGAATAGCTACAGTAAAATTTCCGAATAGATACAGTAAAGTGTCCGAATAGCCACAGTAAAGTGTCCCAATAGCTACAGTAAAGTGTCTCAATAGCTATAGTAAGGTGTCCCAATAGCTACAGTAAAATGTCCCAATACCTATAGTAAAGTGTCCCAATAGCTACAGTAAAATGTCCCAATAGCTACAGTAAGGTGTCCCAATAGCTACAGTAAAGTGTCCCAATAGCTACAGTAAAATGTCCCAATAGCTATAGTAAAGTGTCCCAATAGCTACAGTAAAGTGTCCCAATAGCTATAGTAAAGCGTCCCAATAGGTAAGGTAAAATGTCCCAATAGCTATAGTAAAGTGTCCCAATAGCTACAGTAAAGTTTCCCAATAGCTACGGTAAAATGTCCCAATAGCTACAGTAAAGTGTCCCAATAGCTACGGTAAAATGTCCCATTAGCTACAGTAAAATGTCCAAATAGCTACAGTAAAGTGTCCTAATAGCTACAGTAAAGTGTCCCAATAGCTATAGTAAAGTGTCCGAATAGCTACAGTAGAGTGTCCCAATAGCTACAGTAAAATGTTCGAATAGCTATAGTAAAGTGTCCGAATAGCTATAGTAAAGTGTCCGAATAGCTACAGTAAAGTGTCCGAATAGCTACAGTTAAGTATCCGAATAGCTACAGTAAAATTTCCGAATAGGTACAGTAAAGTGTCCGAATAGCCACAGTAAACTGTCCGAATAGCTATAGTAAAGTGACCTTATAGCTACAGTAAAGTTTCCGAATAGCTACAGAAAAATGTCCGAATAGCTACAGTAAAATGTCCCAATAGCTAAAGCAAAGTGTCCGAATAGCTACAGTAAAATGTCCGAATAGCTACAGTAAAGTGTCCGATTAGCTACTGTAAACTGTCCGAATAGGTATAGTAAAATTTCCGAACAGCTACAGTAAAATGTCCGAATATCTATAGTAAAATGTCCGAATAGCTACCGTATTACGTCCGAATAGCTACAGTAAAATGTCCGAATAGCTACAGTAAAGTGTTCGAATAGCTAAAGTAAACTGTCCGAATACTACAGTAAAATGTCCCAATAGCTATTGTAAAATGTCCCAATAGCTATAGTAAAATGTCCCAATAGCTACAGTAAAATGTCCCAATAGCTACAGTAAAATGTCCCAATAGCTATAGTAAAATGTTTCAATAGCTACAGTAAAATGTCCCTATAGCTATAGTAAAGTGTCCCAATAGCTATAGTAAAATGTCCCAATAGCTATAGTAAAGTGTCCCAATAGCTATATTAAAGTGTCCCAATAGCTATAGTAAAGTGTCCCAATAGCTATAGTAAAGTGTCCCAATAGCTAAGGTAAAATGTCACAATAGCTATAGCAAAGTGTCCCAATAGCTATAGTAAAATGTCCCAATAGCTATAGTAAAGTGTCCCAATAGCTATATTAAAGTGTCCCAATAGCTATAGTAAAATGTCCCAATAGCTATAGTAAAGTTTCCCAATAGCTATAGTAAAATGTCCCAATAGCTACAGTAAAGTGTCCCAATAGCTATAGTAAAATATCCCAATAGCTATAGTAAAATGTCTCAATAGCTATATTAAAGTGTCCCAATAGCTATAGTAAAATGTCCCAATAGCTACAGCAAAGTGTCCCAATAGCTATAGTAAAGTGTCCCAATAGCTATAGTAAAGTGTCCCAATAGCTATAGTAAAATGTCGCAATAGCTATAGTAAAGTGTCCCAATAGCTATATTAAAGTGTCCCAATAGCTATAGTAAAATGTCCCAATAGGTATATTAAAGTGTCCCAATAGCTATAGTAAAGTGTCCCAATAGCTATATTAAACTGTCCCAATAGCTACAGTAAAATGTCCCAATAGCTACAGCAAAGTGTCCCAATAGCTATAGTAAAGTGTCCCAATAGCTATAGCAAAGTGTCCCAATAGCTATAGTAAAATGTCCCAATAGCTATAGTAAAGTGTTCCAATAGCTATATTAAAGTGTCCCAATAGCTATAGTAAAGTGTCCCAATAGCTATAGTAAAGTGTCCCAGTAGCTACAGTAAAATGTCCCAATAGCTATAGTAAAGTGTCCCAATAGCTACAGTAAAATGTTCGAATAGCTATTGTAAAGTGTCCGAATAGCTATAGTAAAGTGTCCGAATAGCTACAGTAAAGTGTCCGAATAGCTACAGTTAAGTACCCGAATAGCTACAGTAAAATTTCCGAATAGGTACAGTAAAGTGTCCGAATAGCCACAGTAAACTGTCCGAATAGCTATAGTAAAGTGTCGTTATAGCTACAGTAAAGTTTCCGAATAGCTACAGAAAATTGTCCGAATAGCTACAGTAAAATGTCCCAATAGCTATAGCAAAGTGTCCGAATAGCTAAAGTAAAATGTCCGAATAGCTACAGTAAAGTGTCCGATTAGCTACTGTAAACTGTCCGAATAGCTATAGTAAAATTTCCGAACAGCTACAGTAAAAGATCCGAATATCTATAGTAAAATGTCCGAATAACTACATTAAAATGTACGAATAGCTACAGTAAAATATCCGAATAGCTACAGCAAAATGTCCGAATAGCTACCGTATTACGTCCGTATAGCTACAGTAAATTGTCCGAATAGCTAAAGTAAACTGTCCGAATACTACAGTAAAATGTCCCAATAGCTATTGTAAAATGTCCCAATAGCTATAGTAAAATGTCCCAATAGCTACAGTAAAATGTACCAATAGCTACAGTAAAATGTCCCAATAGCTATAGTAAAATGTTTCAATAGCTACAGTAAAATGTCCCTATAGCTATAGTAAAGTGTCCCAATAGCTATAGTAAAATGTCCCAATAGCTATAGTAAAGTGTCCCAATAGCTATATTAAAGTGTCCCAATAGCTATAGTAAAGTGTCCCAATAGCTATAGTAAAGTGTCCCAATAGCTAAGGTAAAATGTCACAATAGCTATAGCAAAGTATCCCAATAGCTATAGTAAAATGTCCCAATAGCTATAGTAAAGTGTCCCAATAGCTATATTAAAGTGTCCCAATAGCTATAGTAAAATGTCCCAATAGCTATAGTAAAGTGTCCCAATAGCTATAGTAAAATGTCCCAATAGCTACAGTAAAGTGTCCCAATAGCTATAGTAAAATATCCCAATAGCTATAGTAAAATGTCTCAATAGCTATATTAAAGTGTCCCAATAGCTATAGTAAAATGTCCCAATAGCTATAGTAAAGTGTCCCAATAGCTACAGTAAAAGTCCCAATAGCTACAGCAAAGTGTCCCAATAGCTATAGTAAAGTGTCCCAATAGCTATAGTAAAGTGTCCCAATAGCTATAGTAAAATGTCGCAATAGCTATAGTAAAGTGTCCCAATAGCTATATTAAAGTGTACCAATAGCTATAGTAAAATGTCCCAATAGGTATATTAAAGTGTCCCAATAGCTATAGTAAAGTGTCCCAATAGCTATATTAAAGTGTCCCAATAGCTACAGTAAAATGTCCCAATAGCTACAGCAAAGTGTCCCAATAGCTATAGTAAAGTGTCCCAATAGCTAAGGTAAAATGTCACAATAGCTATAGCAAAGTGTCCCAATAGCTATAGTAAAATGTCCCAATAGCTATAGTAAAGTGTCCCAATAGCTATATTAAAGTGTCCCAATAGCTATAGTAAAATGTCCCAATAGCTATAGTAAAGTGTCCCAATAGCTATAGTAAAATGTCCCAATAGCTACAGTAAAGTGTCCCAATAGCTATAGTAAAATATCCCAATAGCTATAGTAAAATGTCTCAATAGCTATATTAAAGTGTCCCAATAGCTATAGTAAAATGTCCCAATAGCTACAGCAAAGTGTCCCAATAGCTATAGTAAAGTGTCCCAATAGCTATAGTAAAGTGTCCCAATAGCTATAGTAAAATGTCGCAATAGCTATAGTAAAGTGTCCCAATAGCTATATTAAAGTGTCCCAATAGCTATAGTAAAATGTCCCAATAGGTATATTAAAGTGTCCCAATAGCTATAGTAAAGTGTCCCAATAGCTATATTAAACTGTCCCAATAGCTACAGTAAAATGTCCCAATAGCTACAGCAAAGTGTCCCAATAGCTATAGTAAAGTGTCCCAATAGCTATAGCAAAGTGTCCCAATAGCTATAGTAAAATGTCCCAATAGCTATAGTAAAGTGTTCCAATAGCTATATTAAAGTGTCCCAATAGCTATAGTAAAGTGTCCCAATAGCTATAGTAAAGTGTCCCAATAGCTACAGTAAAATGTCCCAATAGCTATAGTAAAGTGTCCCAATAGCTACAGTAAAATGTTCGAATAGCTATAGTAAAGTGTCCGAATAGCTATAGTAAAGTGTCCGAATAGCTACAGTAAAGTGTCCGAATAGCTACAGTTAAGTATCCGAATAGCTACAGTAAAATTTCCGAATAGGTACAGTAAAGTGTCCGAATAGCCACAGTAAACTGTCCGAATAGCTATAGTAAAGTGTCGTTATAGCTACAGTAAAGTTTCCGAATAGCTACAGAAAAATGTCCGAATAGCTACAGTAAAATGTCCCAATAGCTATAGCAAAGTGTCCGAATAGCTAAAGTAAAATGTCCGAATAGCTACAGTAAAGTGTCCGATTAGCTACTGTAAACTGTCCGAATAGCTATAGTAAAATTTCCGAACAGCTACAGTAAAAGATCCGAATATCTATAGTAAAATGTCCGAATAACTACATTAAAATGTACGAATAGCTACAGTAAAATATCCGAATAGCTACAGCAAAATGTCCGAATAGCTACCGTATTACGTCCGTATAGCTACAGTAAAGTGTCCGAATAGCTAAAGTAAACTGTCCGAATACTACAGTAAAATGTCCCAATAGCTATTGTAAAATGTCCCAATAGCTATAGTAAAATGTCCCAATAGCTACAGTAAAATGTCCCAATAGCTACAGTAAAATGTCCCAATAGCTATAGTAAAATGTTTCAATAGCTACAGTAAAATGTCCCTATAGCTATAGTAAAGTGTCCCAATAGCTATAGTAAAATGTCCCAATAGCTATAGTAAAGTGTCCCAATAGCTATATTAAAGTGTCCCAATAGCTATAGTAAAGTGTCCCAATAGCTATAGTAAAGTGTCCCAATAGCTAAGGTAAAATGTCACAATAGCTATAGCAAAGTATCCCAATAGCTATAGTAAAATGTCCCAATAGCTATAGTAAAGTGTCCCAATAGCTATATTAAAGTGTCCCAATAGCTATAGTAAAATGTCCCAATAGCTATAGTAAAGTGTCCCAATAGCTATAGTAAAATGTCCCAATAGCTACAGTAAAGTGTCCCAATAGCTATAGTAAAATATCCCAATAGCTATAGTAAAATGTCTCAATAGCTATATTAAAGTGTCCCAATAGCTATAGTAAAATGTCCCAATAGCTATAGTAAAGTGTCCCAATAGCTACAGTAAAAGTCCCAATAGCTACAGCAAAGTGTCCCAATAGCTATAGTAAAGTGTCCCAATAGCTATAGTAAAGTGTCCCAATAGCTATAGTAAAATGTCGCAATAGCTATAGTAAAGTGTCCCAATAGCTATATTAAAGTGTACCAATAGCTATAGTAAAATGTCCCAATAGGTATATTAAAGTGTCCCAATAGCTATAGTAAATTGTCCCAATAGCTATATTAAAGTGTCCCAATAGCTACAGTAAAATGTCCCAATAGCTACAGCAAAGTGTCCCAATAGCTATAGTAAAGTGTCCCAATAGCTATAGCAAAGTGTCCCAATATCTATAGTAAAATGTCCCAATAGCTATAGTAAAGTGTTCCAATAGCTATATTAAAGTGTCCCAATAGCTATAGTAAAGGTTCCAATAGCTATAGTAAAGTGTCCCAATAGCTACAGTAAAATGTCCCAATAGCTATAGTAAAGTGTCCCAATAGCTACAGTAAAATGTCCCAATAGCTATAGTAAAGTGTCCCAATAGCTACAGTAAAGTGTCCCAATAGCTATAGTAAAGTGTCCCAATAGCTACAGTAAAGTGTCCCAATAGCTACAGCAAAGTGTCCCAATAGCTATAGTAAAGTGTCCCAATAGCTATAGTAAAGTGTCCCAATAGCTATAGTAAAATGTCGCAATAGCTATAGTAAAGTGTCCCAATAGCTATATTAAAGTGTACCAATAGCTATAGTAAAATGTCCCAATAGGTATATTAAAGTGTCCCAATAGCTATAGTAAAGTGTCCCAATAGCTATATTAAAGTGTCCCAATAGCTACAGTAAAATGTCCCAATAGCTACAGAAAAGTGTCCCAATAGCTATAGTAAAGTGTCCCAATAGCTAAGGTAAAATGTCACAATAGCTATAGCAAAGTGTCCCAATAGCTATAGTAAAATGTCCCAATAGCTATAGTAAAGTGTCCCAATAGCTATATTAAAGTGTCCCAATAGCTATAGTAAAATGTCCCAATAGCTATAGTAAAGTGTCCCAATAGCTATAGTAAAATGTCCCAATAGCTACAGTAAAGTGTCCCAATAGCTATAGTAAAATATCCCAATAGCTATAGTAAAATGTCTCAATAGCTATATTAAAGTGTCCCAATAGCTATAGTAAAATGTCCCAATAGCTACAGCAAAGTGTCCCAATAGCTATAGTAAAGTGTCCCAATAGCTATAGTAAAGTGTCCCAATAGCTATAGTAAAATGTCGCAATAGCTATAGTAAAGTGTCCCAATAGCTATATTAAAGTGTCCCAATAGCTATAGTAAAATGTCCCAATAGGTATATTAAAGTGTCCCAATAGCTATAGTAAAGTGTCCCAATAGCTATATTAAACTGTCCCAATAGCTACAGTAAAATGTCCCAATAGCTACAGCAAAGTGTCCCAATAGCTATAGTAAAGTGTCCCAATAGCTATAGCAAAGTGTCCCAATAGCTATAGTAAAATGTCCCAATAGCTATAGTAAAGTGTTCCAATAGCTATATTAAAGTGTCCCAATAGCTATAGTAAAGTGTCCCAATAGCTATAGTAAAGTGTCCCAATAGCTACAGTAAAATGTCCCAATAGCTATAGTAAAGTGTCCCAATAGCTACAGTAAAATGTTCGAATAGCTATAGTAAAGTGTCCGAATAGCTATAGTAAAGTGTCCGAATAGCTACAGTAAAGTGTCCGAATAGCTACAGTTAAGTATCCGAATAGCTACAGTAAAATTTCCGAATAGGTACAGTAAAGTGTCCGAATAGCCACAGTAAACTGTCCGAATAGCTATAGTAAAGTGTCGTTATAGCTACAGTAAAGTTTCCGAATAGCTACAGAAAAATGTACGAATAGCTACAGTAAAATGTCCCAATAGCTATAGCAAAGTGTCCGAATAGCTAAAGTAAAATGTCCGAATAGCTACAGTAAAGTGTCCGATTAGCTACTGTAAACTGTCCGAATAGCTATAGTAAAATTTCCGAACAGCTACAGTAAAAGATCCGAATATCTATAGTAAAATGTCCGAATAACTACATTAAAATGTACGAATAGCTACAGTAAAATATCCGAATAGCTACAGCAAAATGTCCGAATAGCTACCGTATTACGTCCGTATAGCTACAGTAAAGTGTCCGAATAGCTAAAGTAAACTGTCCGAATACTACAGTAAAATGTCCCAATAGCTATTGTAAAATGTCCCAATAGCTATAGTAAAATGTCCCAATAGCTACAGTAAAATGTCCCAATAGCTACAGTAAAATGTCCCAATAGCTATAGTAAAATGTTTCAATAGCTACAGTAAAATGTCCCTATAGCTATAGTAAAGTGTCCCAATAGCTATAGTAAAATGTCCCAATAGCTATAGTAAAGTGTCCCAATAGCTATATTAAAGTGTCCCAATAGCTATAGTAAAGTGTCCCAATAGCTATAGTAAAGTGTCCCAATAGCTAAGGTAAAATGTCACAATAGCTATAGCAAAGTATCCCAATAGCTATAGTAAAATGTCCCAATAGCTATAGTAAAGTGTCCCAATAGCTATATTAAAGTGTCCCAATAGCTATAGTAAAATGTCCCAATAGCTATAGTAAAGTGTCCCAATAGCTATAGTAAAATGTCCCAATAGCTACAGTAAAGTGTCCCAATAGCTATAGTAAAATATCCCAATAGCTATAGTAAAATGTCTCAATAGATATATTAAAGTGTCCCAATAGCTATAGTAAAATGTCCCAATAGCTATAGTAAAGTGTCCCAATAGCTACAGTAAAAGTCCCAATAGCTACAGCAAAGTGTCCCAATAGCTATAGTAAAGTGTCCCAATAGCTATAGTAAAGTGTCCCAATAGCTATAGTAAAATGTCGCAATAGCTATAGTAAAGTGTCCCAATAGCTATATTAAAGTGTACCAATAGCTATAGTAAAATGTCCCAATAGGTATATTAAAGTGTCCCAATAGCTATAGTAAATTGTCCCAATAGCTATATTAAAGTGTCCCAATAGCTACAGTAAAATGTCCCAATAGCTACAGCAAAGTGTCCCAATAGCTATAGTAAAGTGTCCCAATAGCTATAGCAAAGTGTCCCAATATCTATAGTAAAATGTCCCAATAGCTATAGTAAAGTGTTCCAATAGCTATATTAAAGTGTCCCAATAGCTATAGTAAAGGTTCCAATAGCTATAGTAAAGTGTCCCAATAGCTACAGTAAAATGTCCCAATAGCTATAGTAAAGTGTCCCAATAGCTACAGTAAAATGTCCCAATAGCTATAGTAAAGTGTCCCAATAGCTACAGTAAAGTGTCCCAATAGCTATAGTAAAGTGTCCCAATAGCTACAGTAAAGTGTCCCAATAGCTACAGCAAAGTGTCCCAATAGCTATAGTAAAGTGTCCCAATAGCTATAGTAAAGTGTCCCAATAGCTATAGTAAAATGTCGCAATAGCTATAGTAAAGTGTCCCAATAGCTATATTAAAGTGTACCAATAGCTATAGTAAAATGTCCCAATAGGTATATTAAAGTGTCCCAATAGCTATAGTAAAGTGTCCCAATAGCTATATTAAAGTGTCCCAATAGCTACAGTAAAATGTCCCAATAGCTACAGCAAAGTGTCCCAATAGCTATAGTAAAGTGTCCCAATAGCTAAGGTAAAATGTCACAATAGCTATAGCAAAGTGTCCCAATAGCTATAGTAAAATGTCCCAATAGCTATAGTAAAGTGTCCCAATAGCTATATTAAAGTGTCCCAATAGCTATAGTAAAATGTCCCAATAGCTATAGTAAAGTGTCCCAATAGCTATAGTAAAATGTCCCAATAGCTACAGTAAAGTGTCCCAATAGCTATAGTAAAATATCCCAATAGCTATAGTAAAATGTCTCAATAGCTATATTAAAGTGTCCCAATAGCTATAGTAAAATGTCCCAATAGCTACAGCAAAGTGTCCCAATAGCTATAGTAAAGTGTCCCAATAGCTATAGTAAAGTGTCCCAATAGCTATAGTAAAATGTCGCAATAGCTATAGTAAAGTGTCCCAATAGCTATATTAAAGTGTCCCAATAGCTATAGTAAAATGTCCCAATAGGTATATTAAAGTGTCCCAATAGCTATAGTAAAGTGTCCCAATAGCTATATTAAACTGTCCCAATAGCTACAGTAAAATGTCCCAATAGCTACAGCAAAGTGTCCCAATAGCTATAGTAAAGTGTCCCAATAGCTATAGCAAAGTGTCCCAATAGCTATAGTAAAATGTCCCAATAGCTATAGTAAAGTGTTCCAATAGCTATATTAAAGTGTCCCAATAGCTATAGTAAAGTGTCCCAATAGCTATAGTAAAGTGTCCCAATAGCTACAGTAAAATGTCCCAATAGCTATAGTAAAGTGTCCCAATAGCTACAGTAAAATGTTCGAATAGCTATAGTAAAGTGTCCGAATAGCTATAGTAAAGTGTCCGAATAGCTACAGTAAAGTGTCCGAATAGCTACAGTTAAGTATCCGAATAGCTACAGTAAAATTTCCGAATAGGTACAGTAAAGTGTCCGAATAGCCACAGTAAACTGTCCGAATAGCTATAGTAAAGTGTCGTTATAGCTACAGTAAAGTTTCCGAATAGCTACAGAAAAATGTCAGAATAGCTACAGTAAAATGTCCCAATAGCTATAGCAAAGTGTCCGAATAGCTAAAGTAAAATGTCCGAATAGCTACAGTAAAGTGTCCGATTAGCTACTGTAAACTGTCCGAATAGCTATAGTAAAATTTCCGAACAGCTACAGTAAAAGATCCGAATATCTATAGTAAAATGTCCGAATAACTACATTAAAATGTACGAATAGCTACAGTAAAATATCCGAATAGCTACAGCAAAATGTCCGAATAGCTACCGTATTACGTCCGTATAGCTACAGTAAAGTGTCCGAATAGCTAAAGTAAACTGTCCGAATACTACAGTAAAATGTCCCAATAGCTATTGTAAAATGTCCCAATAGCTATAGTAAAATGTCCCAATAGCTACAGTAAAATGTCCCAATAGCTACAGTAAAATGTCCCAATAGCTATAGTAAAATGTTTCAATAGCTACAGTAAAATGTCCCTATAGCTATAGTAAAGTGTCCCAATAGCTATAGTAAAATGTCCCAATAGCTATAGTAAAGTGTCCCAATAGCTATATTAAAGTGTCCCAATAGCTATAGTAAAGTGTCCCAATAGCTATAGTAAAGTGTCCCAATAGCTAAGGTAAAAAGTCACAATAGCTATAGCAAAGTATCCCAATAGCTATAGTAAAATGTCCCAATAGCTATAGTAAAGTGTCCCAATAGCTATATTAAAGTGTCCCAATAGCTATAGTAAAATGTCCCAATAGCTATAGTAAAGTGTCCCAATAGCTATAGTAAAATGTCCCAATAGCTACAGTAAAGTGTCCCAATAGCTGTAGTAAAATATCCCAATAGCTATAGTAAAATGTCTCAATAGCTATATTAAAGTGTCCCAATAGCTATAGTAAAATGTCCCAATAGCTATAGTAAAGTGTCCCAATAGCTACAGTAAAAGTCCCAATAGCTACAGCAAAGTGTCCCAATAGCTATAGTAAAGTGTCCCAATAGCTATAGTAAAGTGTCCCAATAGCTATAGTAAAATGTCGCAATAGCTATAGTAAAGTGTCCCAATAGCTATATTAAAGTGTACCAATAGCTATAGTAAAATGTCCCAATAGGTATATTAAAGTGTCCCAATAGCTATAGTAAATTGTCCCAATAGCTATATTAAAGTGTCCCAATAGCTACAGTAAAATGTCCCAATAGCTACAGCAAAGTGTCCCAATAGCTATAGTAAAGTGTCCCAATAGCTATAGCAAAGTGTCCCAATATCTATAGTAAAATGTCCCAATAGCTATAGTAAAGTGTTCCAATAGCTATATTAAAGTGTCCCAATAGCTATAGTAAAGGTTCCAATAGCTATAGTAAAGTGTCCCAATAGCTACAGTAAAATGTCCCAATAGCTATAGTAAAGTGTCCCAATAGCTACAGTAAAATGTCCCAATAGCTATAGTAAAGTGTCCCAATAGCTACAGTAAAGTGTCCCAATAGCTATAGTAAAGTGTCCCAATAGCTACAGTAAAGTGTCCCAATAGCTACAGTAAAGTGTCCCAAAAGCTGCAGTAAATTGTCCCTATAGATACAGTAAAGTGTCCCAATAGCTACAGTAAAGTGTCCCAATACCTACAGAAAATTTCCCAATAGCAACAGTAAAGTGTCCCAATAGCTACAGTAAAATGTCCCAATAGCTACAGTAAAGTGTCCCAATAGCTACAGTAAAGTGTCCCAATAGCTACGGTAAAATGTCCCATTAGCTACAGTAAAATGTCCCAATAGCTACAGTAAAGTGTCTCAATAGCTACAGTAAAGTGTCCTAATAGCTACAGTAAAGTGTCCCAATAGCTATAGTAAAGTGTCCGAATAGCTACAGTAGAGTGTCTCAATAGCTACAGTAAAGCGTCTCAATAGTTACAGTAAAGTGTCCTAATAGCTACAGTAAAGTGTCCCAATAGCTATAGTAAAGTGTCCGAATAGCTACAGTAGAGTGTCTCAATAGCTACAGTAAAATGTTCAATTAGCTATGGTAAAGTGTCCGAATAGCTATAGTAAAGTGTCCGAATAGCTACAGTAAAGTGTCCCAATAGCTACAGTAAAATGTCCGAATAGCTACAGTAAAATGTCCGAATAGCTACATTAGTTACCCAATAGCTACAGTAAAATGTCCGAATAGCTACAGTAAAGTGTCCGAATAGCTACAGTACAGTTTTCGAATAGATATAGTAAAATGTCCCAATAGCTACGGTAAAGTCTCCGAATAGCTATAGTAAACTGTCCGAATAGCTACATTAAAATGTCCGAATAGCTATAGTAAAGTGTCCGAATAGCCACAGTAGAATGTCCGAATAGCTACAGTAAGGTGTCCAAATTGCTACAGTAAAATGTCCGAATATCGACAGTAAAGTGTCCGAGTAGCTACAGTAAAATGTCCGAATAGCTACAGTAAAATGTCCCAATAGCTATAGTAAAGTGTCCGTATAGCTACAGTAAAATGTCCGAATAGCTACAGTAAAGTGTCCCAATAGCTATAGTAAAGTGTCCGAATAGCTACAGTAAAATGTCCGAATAGCTACAGTAAAGTGTCCCAATAGCTATAGTAAAGTGTCCGAATACCTACAGTAAAATGTCCGAATAGCTACAGTAAAGTGTCCGAATAGCTACAGTTAAGTCTCCGAATAGCTACAGTAAAATTTCCGAATAGATACAGTAAAGTGTCCGAATAGCCACAGTAAAGTGACCCAATAGCTACAGTAAAGTGTCTCAATAGCTATAGTAAGGTGTCCCAATAGCTACAGTAAAATGTCCCAATACCTATAGTAAAGTGTCCCAATAGCTACAGTAAAATGTCCCAATAGCTACAGTAAAGTGTCCCAATAGCTACAGTAAAATGTCCCAATAGCTATAGTAAAGTGTCCCAATAGCTACAGTAAAGTGTCCCAATAGCTATAGTAAAGCGTCCCAATAGGTAAGGTAAAATGTCCCAATAGCTATAGTAAAGTGTCCCAATAGCTACAGTAAAGTTTCCCAATAGCTACGGTAAAATGTCCCAATAGCTACAGTAAAGTGTCCCAATAGCTACGGTAAAATGTCCCATTAGCTACAGTAAAATGTCCAAATAGCTACAGTAAAGTGTCCTAATAGCTACAGTAAAGTGTCCCAATAGCTATAGTAAAGTGTCCGAATAGCTACAGTAGAGTGTCCCAATAGCTACAGTAAAATGTTCGAATAGCTATAGTAAAGTGTCCGAATAGCTATAGTAAAGTGTCCGAATAGCTACAGTAAAGTGTCCGAATAGCTACAGTTAAGTATCCGAATAGCTACAGTAAAATTTCCGAATAGGTACAGTAAAGTGTCCGAATAGCCACAGTAAACTGTCCGAATAGCTATAGTAAAGTGTCCTTATAGCTACAGTAAAGTTTCCGAATAGCTACAGAAAAATGTCCGAATAGCTACAGTAAAATGTCCCAATAGCTAAAGCAAAGTGTCCGAATAGCTACAGTAAAATGTCCGAATAGCTACAGTAAAGTGTCCGATTAGCTACTGTAAACTGTCCGAATAGCTATAGTAAAATTTCCGAACAGCTACAGTAAAATGTCCGAATATCTATAGTAAAATGTCCGAATAACTAAATTAAAATGTACGAATAGCTACAGTAAAATGTCCGAATAGCTACAGCAAAATGTCCGAATAGCTACCGTATTACGTCCGAATAGCTACAGTAAAATGTCCGAATAGCTAGAGTAAAGTGTTCGAATAGCTAAAGTAAACTGTCCGAATACTACAGTAAAATGTCCCAATAGCTATTGTAAAATGTCCCAATAGCTATAGTAAAATGTCCCAATAGCTACAGTAAAATGTCCCAATAGCTACAGTAAAATGTCCCAATAGCTATAGTAAAATGTTTCAATAGCTACAGTAAAATGTCCCTATAGCTATAGTAAAGTGTCCCAATAGCTATAGTAAAATGTCCCAATAGCTATAGTAAAGTGTACCAATAGCTATATTAAAGTGTCCCAATAGCTATAGTAAAGTGTCCCAATAGCTATAGTAAAGTGTCCCAATAGCTAAGGTAAAATGTCACAATAGCTATAGCAAAGTGTCCCAATAGCTATAGTAAAATGTCCCAATAGCTATAGTAAAGTGTCCCAATAGCTATATTAAAGTGTCCCAATAGCTATAGTAAAATGTCCCAATAGCTATAGTAAAGTGTCCCAATAGCTATAGTAAAATGTCCCAATAGCTACAGTAAAGTGTCCCAATAGCTATAGTAAAATATCCCAATAGCTATAGTAAAATGTCTCAATAGCTATATTAAAGTGTCCCAATAGCTATAGTAAAATGTCCCAATAGCTACAGCAAAGTGTCCCAATAGCTATAGTAAAGTGTCCCAATAGCTATAGTAAAGTGTCCCAATAGCTATAGTAAAATGTCGCAATAGCTATAGTAAAGTGTCCCAATAGCTATAGTAAAATGTCCCAATAGGTATATTAAAGTGTCCCAATAGCTATAGTAAAGTGTCCCAATAGCTATATTAAAGTGTCCCAATAGCTACAGTAAAATGTCCCAATAGCTACAGCAAAGTGTCCCAATAGCTATAGTAAAGTGTCCCAATAGCTATAGCAAAGTGTCCCAATAGCTATAGTAAAATGTCCCAATAGCTATAGTAAAGTGTTCCAATAGCTATATTAAAGTGTCCCAATAGCTATAGTAAAGTGTCCCAATAGCTATAGTAAAGTGTCCCAATAGCTACAGTAAAATGTCCCAATAGCTATAGTAAAGTGTCCCAATAGCTACAGTAAAATGTTCGAATAGCTATAGTAAAGTGTCCTAATAGCTATAGTAAAGTGTCCGAATAGCTACAGTAAAGTGTCCGAATAGCTACAGTTAAGTATCCGAATAGCTACAGTAAAATTTCCGAATAGGTACAGTAAAGTGTCCGAATAGCCACAGTAAACTGTCCGAATAGCTATAGTAAAGTGTCGTTATAGCTACAGTAAAGTTTCCGAATAGCTACAGAAAAATGTCCGAATAGCTACAGTAAAATGTCCCAATAGCTATAGCAAAGTGTCCGAATAGCTAAAGTAAAATGTCCGAATAGCTACAGTAAAGGGTCCGATTAGCTACTGTAAACTGTCCGAATAGCTATAGTAAAATTTCCGAACAGCTACAGTAAAAGATCCGAATATCTATAGTAAAATGTCCGAATAACTACATTAAAATGTACGAATAGCTACAGTAAAATGTCCGAATAGCTACAGCAAAATGTCCGAATAGCTACCGTATTACGTCCGAATAGCTACAGTAAAATGTCCGAATAGCTACAGTAAAGTGTCCGAATAGCTAAAGTAAACTGTCCGAATACTACAGTAAAATGTCCCAATAGCTATTGTAAAATGTCCCAATAGCTATAGTAAAATGTCCCAATAGCTACAGTAAAATGTCCCAATAGCTACAGTAAAATGTCCCAATAGCTATAGTAAAATGTTTCAATAGCTACAGTAAAATGTCCCTATAGCTATAGTAAAGTGTCCCAATAGCTATAGTAAAATGTCCCAATAGCTATAGTAAAGTGTCCCAATAGCTATATTAAAGTGTCCCAATAGCTATAGTAAAGTGTCCCAATAGCTATAGTAAAGTGTCCCAATAGCTAAGGTAAAATGTCACAATAGCTATAGCAAAGTATCCCAATAGCTATAGTAAAATGTCCCAATAGCTATAGTAAAGTGTCCCAATAGCTATATTAAAGTGTCCCAATAGCTATAGTAAAATGTCCCAATAGCTATAGTAAAGTGTCCCAATAGCTATAGTAAAATGTCCCAATAGCTACAGTAAAGTGTCCCAATAGCTATAGTAAAATATCCCAATAGCTATAGTAAAATGTCTCAATAGCTATATTAAAGTGTCCCAATAGCTATAGTAAAATGTCCCAATAGCTATAGTAAAATGTCCCAATAGCTACAGTAAAAGTCCCAATAGCTACAGCAAAGTGTCCCAATAGCTATAGTAAAGTGTCCCAATAGCTATAGTAAAATGTCGCAATAGCTATAGTAAAGTGTCCCAATAGCTATATTAAAGTGTCCCAATAGCTATAGTAAAATGTCCCAATAGGTATATTAAAGTGTCCCAATAGCTATAGTAAAGTGTCCCAATAGCTATATTAAAGTGTCCCAATAGCTACAGTAAAATGTCCCAATAGCTACAGCAAAGTGTCCCAATAGCTATAGTAAAGTGTCCCAATAGCTATAGCAAAGTGTCCCAATATCTATAGTAAAATGTCCCAATAGCTATAGTAAAGTGTTCCAATAGCTATATTAAAGTGTCCCAATAGCTATAGTAAAGAGTCCCAATAGCTATAGTAAAGTGTCCCAATAGCTACAGTAAAATGTCCCAATAGCTATAGTAAAGTGTCCCAATAGCTACAGTAAAATGTCCCAATAGCTATAGTAAAGTGTCCCAATAGCTACAGTAAAGTGTCCCAATAGCTATAGTAAAGTGTCCCAATAGCTACAGTAAAGTGTCCCAATAGCTACAGTAAAGTGTCCCAAAAGCTGCAGTAAATTGTCCCAATAGCTACAGTAAAGTGTCCCAATAGCTACAGTAAAGTGTCCCAATACCTACAGAAAATTTCCCAATAGCAACAGTAAAGTGTCCCAATAGCTACAGTAAAATGTCCCAATAGCTACAGTAAAGTGTCCCAATAGCTACAGTAAAGTGTCCCAATAGCTACAGTAAAGTGTCCCAATAGCTATAGTAAAGGGTCCCAATAGCTATAGTAAAGTTTCCCACTAGCTATAGTAAAGTGTCCCAATAGCTATAGTAAAATGTCCCAATAGCTACAGTAAAATGACCCAATAGCTATAGTAAAATGTCCCAATACCTACAGTAAAATGTCCCATTAGCTACAGTAAAATGTCCCAATAGCTATAGTAAATAGTACCAATAGCTACAGTAAAATGTCCCAATAGCTATAGTAAAATGTCCCAATAGCTATATTAAAGTGTCCCAATAGCTACAGTAAAATGTCCCAATAACTACAGGAAAGTGTCCCAATAGCTATAGTAAAGTGTCCCAATAGCTATAGCAAAGAGTCCCAATAGCTATAGTAAAATGTCCCAAAAGCTACAGTAAAATGTCCCAATAGCTATTGTAAAATGTCCACATAGCTACAGTAAAATGTCCCAATAGCTACAGTAAAATGTCCCAATAGCTATCGTAAAATGTCCCAATAGCTACAGCAAAATGTCCCAATAGCTATAGTAAAGTGTCCCAATAGCTACAGTAAAATGTCCCAATAGCTATAGTAAAATGTCCCAATAGCTATGATAAAATGTCCCAATAGATATATTAAAGTGTCCCAATAGCTACAGTAAAGTGTCCCAATAGCTACAGTAAAGTGTCCCAATAGCTACAGTAAAGTGTCCCAATAGCTACAGTAAAGTGTCCCAATAGCTATAGTAAAGTGTCTCAATAGCTACGGTAAAATGTCCCAATAGCTATAGTAAAATGTCCCAATAGCTATATTAAAGTGTCCCAATAGCTACAGTAAAGTGTCCCAATAGCTACAGTAAAGTGTCCGAATAGCTATAGTAAGGTGTCCCAATAAATACAGTGAAATGTCCCAATAGCTATAGTAAAGTGTCCCAATAGCTACAGTAAAATGTCCCAATAGCTACAGTAAAGTGTCCCAATAGCTATAGTAAAATGTCCCATTAGCTACAGTAGAGTGCCCCAATAGCTACAGTAAAATGTCCCAATAGCTATAGTAAAATGTTTCAATAGCTACAGTAAAATGTCCCTATAGCTATAGTAAAGTGTCCCAATAGCTATAGTAAAATGTCCCAATAGCTATAGTAAAGTGTCCCAATAGCTATATTAAAGTGTCCCAATAGCTATAGTAAAGTGTCCCAATAGCTATAGTAAAGTGTCCCAATAGCTAAGGTAAAATGTCACAATAGCTATAGCAAAGTATCCCAATAGCTATAGTAAAATGTCCCAATAGCTATAGTAAAGTGTCCCAATAGCTATATTAAAGTGTCCCAATAGCTATAGTAAAATGTCCCAATAGCTATAGTAAAGTGTCCCAATAGCTATAGTAAAATGTCCCAATAGCTACAGTAAAGTGTCCCAATAGCTATAGTAAAATATCCCAATAGCTATAGTAAAATGTCTCAATAGCTATATTAAAGTGTCCCAATAGCTATAGTAAAATGTCCCAATAGCTATAGTAAAGTGTCCCAATAGCTACAGTAAAAGTCCCAATAGCTACAGCAAAGTGTCCCAATAGCTATAGTAAAGTGTCCCAATAGCTATAGTAAAGTGTCCCAATAGCTATAGTAAAATGTCGCCATAGCTATAGTAAAGTGTCCCAATAGCTATATTAAAGTGTACCAATAGCTATAGTAAAATGTCCCAATAGGTATATTAAAGTGTCCCAATAGCTATAGTAAAGTGTCCCAATAGCTATATTAAAGTGTCCCAATAGCTACAGTAAAATGTCCCAATAGCTACAGCAAAGTGTCCCAATAGCTATAGTAAAGTGTCCCAATAGCTATAGCAAAGTGTCCCAATATCTATAGTAAAATGTCTCAATAGCTATAGTAAAGTGTTCCAATAGCTATATTAAAGTGTCCCAATAGCTATAGTAAAGTGTCCCAATAGCTATAGTAAAGTGTCCCAATAGCTACAGTAAAATGTCCCAATAGCTATAGTAAAGTGTCCCAATAGCTACAGTAAAATGTCCCAATATCTATAGTAAAGTGTCCCAATAGCTACAGTAAAGTGTCCCAATAGCTATAGTAAAGTGTCCCAATAGCTACAGTAAAGTGTCCCAATAGCTACAGTAAAGTGTCCCAAAAGCTGCAGTAAATTGTCCCAATAGCTACAGTAAAGTGTCCCAATAGCTACAGTAAAGTGTCCCAATACCTACAGAAAATTTCCCAATAGCAACAGTAAAGTGTCCCAATAGCTACAGTAAAATGTCCCAATAGCTACAGTAAAGTGTCCCAATAGCTACAGTAAAGTGTCCCAATAGCTACAGTAAAGTGTCCCAATAGCTACGGTAAAATGTCCCATTAGCTACAGTAAAATGTCCCAATAGCTACAGTAAAGTGTCTCAATAGCTACAGTAAAGTGTCCTAATAGCTACAGTAAAGTGTCCCAATAGCTATAGTAAAGTGTCCGAATAGCTACAGTAGAGTGTCTCAATAGCTACAGTAAAGTGTCTCAATAGCTACAGTAAAGTGTCCTAATAGCTACAGTAAAGTGTCCCAATAGCTATAGTAAAGTGTCCGAATAGCTACAGTAGAGTGTCTCAATAGCTACAGTAAAATGTTCAATTAGCTATGGTAAAGTGTCCGAATAGCTATAGTAAAGTGTCCGAATAGCTACAGTAAAGTGTCCCAATAGCTACAGTAAAATGTCCGAATAGCTACAGTAAAATGTCCGAATAGCTACATTAGTTACCCAATAGCTACAGTAAAATGTCCGAATAGCTACAGTAAAGTGTCCGAATAGCTACAGTACAGTTTTCGAATAGATATAGTAAAATGTCCCAATAGCTACGGTAAAGTCTCCGAATACCTATAGTAAACTGTCCGAATAGCTACATTAAAATGTCCGAATAGCTATAGTAAAGTGTCCGAATAGCCACAGTAGAATGTCCGAATAGCTACAGTAAGGTGTCCAAATTGCTACAGTAAAATGTCCGAATATCGACAGTAAAGTGTCCGAGTAGCTACAGTAAAATGTCCGAATAGCTACAGACAAATGTCCCAATAGCTATAGTAAAGTGTCCGTATAGCTACAGTAAAATGTCCGAATAGCTACAGTAAAGTGTCCCAATAGCTATAGTAAAGTGTCCGAATAGCTACAGTAAAATGTCCGAATAGCTACAGTAAAGTGTCCCAATAGCTATAGTAAAGTGTCCGAATACCTACAGTAAAATGTCCGAATAGCTACAGTAAAGTGTCCGAATAGCTACAGTTAAGTCTCCGAATAGCTACAGTAAAATTTCCGAATAGATACAGTAAAGTGTCCGAATAACCACAGTAAAGTGTCCCAATAGCTACAGTAAAGTGTCTCAATAGCTATAGTAAGGTGTCCCAATAGCTACAGTAAAATGTCCCAATACCTATAGTAAAGTGTCCCAATAGCTACAGTAAAATGTCCCAATAGCTACAGTAAGGTGTCCCAATAGCTACAGTAAAGTGTCCCAATAGCTACAGTAAAATGTCCCAATAGCTATAGTAAAGTGTCCCAATAGCTACAGTAAAGTGTCCCAATAGCTATAGTAAAGTGTCCCAATAGGTAAGGTAAAATGTCCCAATAGCTATAGTAAAGTGTCCCAATAGCTACACTAAAGTTTCCCAATAGCTACGGTAAAATGTCCCAATAGCTACAGTAAAGTGTCCCAATAGCTACGGTAAAATGTCCCATTAGCTACAGTAAAATGTCCAAATAGCTACAGTAAAGTGTCCTAATAGCTACAGTAAAGTGTCCCAATAGCTATAGTAAAGTGTCCGAATAGCTACAGTAGAGTGTCCCAATAGCTACAGTAAAATGTTCGAATAGCTATAGTAAAGTGTCCGAATAGCTATAGTAAAGTGTCCGAATAGCTACAGTAAAGTGTCCGAATAGCTACAGTTAAGTATCCGAATAGCTACAGTAAAATTTCCGAATAGGTACAGTAAAGTGTCCGAATAGCCACAGTAAACTGTCCGAATAGCTATAGTAAAGTGTCCTTATAGCTACAGTAAAGTTTCCGAATAGCTACAGAAAAATGTCCGAATAGCTACAGTAAAATGTCCCAATAGCTAAAGCAAAGTGTCCGAATAGCTACAGTAAAATGTCCGAATAGCTACAGTAAACTGTCCGATTAGCTACTGTAAACTGTCCGAATAGCTATAGTAAAATTTCCGAACAGCTACAGTAAAATGTCCGAATATCTATAGTAAAATGTCCGAATAACTACATTAAAATGTACGAATAGCTACAGTAAAATGTCCGAATAGCTACAGCAAAATGTCCGAATAGCTACCGTATTACGTCCGAATAGCTACAGTAAAATGTCCGAATAGCTACAGTAAAGTGTTCGAATAGCTAAAGTAAACTGTCCGAATACTACAGTAAAATGTCCCAATAGCTATTGTAAAATGTCCCAATAGCTATAGTAAAATGTCCCAATAGCTAGAGTAAAATGTCCCAATAGCTACAGTAAAATGTCCCAATAGCTATAGTAAAATGTTTCAATAGCTACAGTAAAATGTCCCTATAGCTATAGTAAAGTGTCCCAATAGCTATAGTAAAATGTCCCAATAGCTATAGTAAAGTGTCCCAATAGCTATATTAAAGTGTCCCAATAGCTATAGTAAAGTGTCCCAATAGCTATAGTAAAGTGTCCCAATAGCTAAGGTAAAATGTCACAATAGCTATAGCAAAGTGTCCCAATAGCTATAGTAAAATGTCCCAATAGCTATAGTAAAGTGTCCCAATAGCTATATTAAAGTGTCCCAATAGCTATAGTAAAATGTCCCAATAGCTATAGTAAAGTGTCCCAATAGCTATAGTAAAATGTCCCAATAGCTACAGTAAAGTGTCCCAATAGCTATAGTAAAATATCCCAATAGCTATAGTAAAATGTCTCAATAGCTATATTAAAGTGTCCCAATAGCTATAGTAAAATGTCCCAATAGCTACAGCAAAGTGTCCCAATAGCTATAGTAAAGTGTCCCAATAGCTATAGTAAAGTGTCCCAATAGCTATAGTAAAATGTCGCAATAGCTATAGTAAAGTGTCCCAATAGCTATATTAAAGTGTCCCAATAGCTATAGTAAAATGTCCCAATAGGTATATTAAAGTGTCCCAATAGCTATAGTAAAGTGTCCCAATAGCTATATTAAAGTGTCCCAATAGCTACAGTAAAATGTCCCAATAGCTACAGCAAAGTGTCCCAATAGCTATAGTAAAGTGTCCCAATAGCTATAGCAAAGTGTCCCAATAGCTATAGTAAAATGTCCCAATAGCTATAGTAAAGTGTTCCAATAGCTATATTAAAGTGTCCCAATAGCTATAGTAAAGTGTCCCAATAGCTATAGTAAAGTGTCCCAATAGCTACAGTAAAATGTCCCAATAGCTATAGTAAAGTGTCCCAATAGCTACAGTAAAATGTTCGAATAGCTATAGTAAAGTGTCCGAATAGCTATAGTAAAGTGTCCGAATAGCTACAGTAAGGTGTCCGAATAGCTACAGTTAAGTATCCGAATAGCTACAGTAAAATTTCCGAATAGGTACAGTAAAGTGTCCGAATAGCCACAGTAAACTGTCCGAATAGCTATAGTAAAGTGTCGTTATAGCTACAGTAAAGTTTCCGAATAGCTACAGAAAAATGTCCGAATAGCTACAGTAAAATGTCCCAATAGCTATAGCAAAGTGTCCGAATAGCTAAAGTAAAATGTCCGAATAGCTACAGTAAAGGGTCCGATTAGCTACTGTAAACTGTCCGAATAGCTATAGTAAAATTTCCGAACAGCTACAGTAAAAGATCCGAATATCTATAGTAAAATGTCCGAATAACTACATTAAAATGTACGAATAGCTACAGTAAAATGTCCGAATAGCTAAAGCAAAATGTCCGAATAGCTACCGTATTACGTCCGAATAGCTACAGTAAAATGTCCGAATAGCTACAGTAAAGTGTCTGAATAGCTAAAGTAAACTGTCCGAATACTACAGTAAAATGTCCCAATAGCTATTGTAAAATGTCCCAATAGCTATAGTAAAATGTCCCAATAGCTACAGTAAAATGTCCCAATAGCTACAGTAAAATGTCCCAATAGCTATAGTAAAATGTTTCAATAGCTACAGTAAAATGTCCCTATAGCTATAGTAAAGTGTCCCAATAGCTATAGTAAAATGTCCCAATAGCTATAGTAAAGTGTCCCAATAGCTATATTAAAGTGTCCCAATAGCTATAGTAAAGTGTCCCAATAGCTATAGTAAAGTGTCCCAATAGCTAAGGTAAAATGTCACAATAGCTATAGCAAAGTATCCCAATAGCTATAGTAAAATGTCCCAATAGCTATAGTAAAGTGTCCCAATAGCTATATTAAAGTGTCCCAATAGCTATAGTAAAATGTCCCAATAGCTATAGTAAAGTGTCCCAATAGCTATAGTAAAATGTCCCAATAGCTACAGTAAAGTGTCCCAATAGCTATAGTAAAATATCCCAATAGCTATAGTAAAATGTCTCAATAGCTATATTAAAGTGTCCCAATAGCTATAGTAAAATGTCCCAATAGCTATAGTAAAGTGTCCCAATAGCTATAGTAAAGTGTCCCAATAGCTATAGTAAAATGTCGCAATAGCTATAGTAAAGTGTCCCAATAGCTATATTAAAGTGTCCCAATAGCTATAGTAAAATGTCCCAATAGGTATATTAAAGTGTCCCAATAGCTATAGTAAAGTGTCCCAATAGCTATATTAAAGTGTCCCAATAGCTACAGTAAAATGTCCCAATAGCTACAGCAAAGTGTCCCAATAGCTATAGTAAAGTGTCCCAATAGCTATAGCAAAGTGTCCCAATATCTATAGTAAAATGTCCCAATAGCTATAGTAAAGTGTTCCAATAGCTATATTAAAGTGTCCCAATAGCTATAGTAAAGTGTCCCAATAGCTATAGTAAAGTGTCCCAATAGCTACAGTAAAATGTCCCAATAGCTATAGTAAAGTGTCCCAATAGCTACAGTAAAATGTCCCAATAGCTATAGTAAAGTGTCCCAATAGCTACAGTAAAGTGTCCCAATAGCTATAGTAAAGTGTCCCAATAGCTACAGTAAAGTGTCCCAATAGCTACAGTAAAGTGTCCCAAAAGCTGCAGTAAATTGTCCCAATAGCTACAGTAAAGTGTCCCAATAGCTACAGTAAAGTGTCCCAAAACCTACAGAAAATTTCCCAATAGCAACAGTAAAGTGTCCCAATAGCTACAGTAAAATGTCCCAATAGCTACAGTAAAGTGTCCCAATAGCTACAGTAAAGTGTCCCAATAGCTACAGTAAAGTGTCCCAATAGCTATAGTAAAGTGTCCCAATAGCTATAGTAAAGTGTCCCACTAGCTATAGTAAAGTGTCCCAATAGCTATAGTAAAATGTCCCAATAGCTACAGTAAAGTGACCCAATAGCTATAGTAAAATGTCCCAATACCTACAGTAAAATGTCCCATTAGCTACAGTAAAATGTCCCAATAGCTATAGTAAATAGTACCAATAGCTACAGTAAAATGTCCCAATAGCTATAGTAAAATGTCCCAATAGCTATATTAAAGTGTCCCAATAGCTACAGTAAAATGTCCCAATAGCTACAGGAATGTGTCCCAATAGCTATAGTAAAGTGTCCCAATAGCTATAGTAAAGTGTCCCAATAGCTAAGGTAAAATGTCACAATAGCTATAGCAAAGTATCCCAATAGCTATAGTAAAATGTCCCAATAGCTATATTAAAGTGTCCCAATAGCTATAGTAAAATGTCCCAATAGCTATAGTAAAGTGTCCCAATAGCTATAGTAAAATGTCCCAATAGCTACAGTAAAGTGTTCCAATAGCTATAGTAAAATATCCCAATAGCTATAGTAAAATGTCTCAATAGCTATATTAAAGTGTCCCAATAGCTATAGTAAAATGTCCCAATAGCTATAGTAAAGTGTCCCAATAGCTACAGTAAAAGTCCCAATAGCTACAGCAAAGTGTCCCAATAGCTATAGTAAAGTGTCCCAATAGCTATAGTAAAGTGTCCCAATAGCTATAGTAAAATGTCGCAATAGCTATAGTAAAGTGTCCCAATAGCTATATTAAAGTGTCCCAATAGCTACAGTAAAATGTCCCAATAGCTACAGCAAAGTGTCCCAATAGCTATAGTAAAGTGTCCCAATAGCTATAGCAAAGTGTCCCAATATCTATAGTAAAATGTCCCAATAGCTATAGTAAAGTGTTCCAATAGCTATATTAAAGTGTCCCAATAGCTATAGTAAAGTGTCACAATAGCTATAGTAAAGTGTCCCAATAGCTACAGTAAAATGTCCCAATAGCTATAGTTAAGTGTCCCAATAGCTACAGTAAAATGTCCCAATAGCTACAGTAAAATGTCCCAATAGCTACAGTAAGGTGTCCCAATAGCTACAGTAAAGTGCCCCAATAGCTACAGTATAATGTCCCAATAGCTACAGTAAGGTGTACCAATAGCTACAGTAAAATGTCCCAATAGCTACAGTAAATTGTCCCAATAGCTACAGTAAAGTGTCCCAATAGCTATAGTCAAGTGTACTAATAGCTACAGTAAAATGTCCCATTAGCTACAGTAAAATGTCCCAATACCTATAGTAAAGTGTCCCAATAGCTACAGTAAAATGTCCCAATAGCTACAGTAAAGTGTCTCAATAGCTACAGTAAAGTGTCCCAATAGCTACAGTAAAGTGTCCCAATAGCTATAGTAAAGTGTCCGAATAGCTTCAGTAGAGTGTCCCAATAGCTACAGTAAAATGTCCGAATAGCTATAGTAAAGTGTCCGAATAGCTATAGTAAAGTGTCCGAATAGCTACAGTAAAGTGTCCCAATAGCTAAAGTAAAATGTCCGAATAGCTACAGTAAAATGTCCGAATAGCTACAATAAGTGTCCCAATAGCTACAGTAAAATGTCCGAATAGCTATAGTAAAGTGTCCGAATAGCCACAGTAAAGTGTCCGAATAGCTACAGTAAAGTGTCCCAATAGCTACAGTAAAATGTCCCAATAGCTATAGTAAAGTGTCCCAATAGCTACAGTAAAGTGTCCCAATAGCTATAGTAAAGTGTCCCAATAGGTAAGGTAAAATGTCCCAATAGCTATAGTAAAGTGTCCCAATAGCTACAGTAAAGTTTCCCAATAGCTACGGTAAAATGTCCCATTAGCTACAGTAAAGTGTCCCAATAGCTACGGTAAAATGTCCCATTAGCTACAGTAAAATGTCCAAATAGCTACAGTAAAGTGTCCTAATAGCTACAGTAAAGTGTCCCAATAGCTATAGTAAAGTGTCCGAATAGCTACAGTAGAGTGTCCCAATAGCTACAGTAAAATGTTCGAATAGCTATAGTAAAGTGTCCGAATAGCTATAGTAAAGTGTCCGAATAGCTACAGAAAAGTGTCCGAATAGCTACAGTTAAGTATCCGAATAGCTACAGTAAAATTTCCGAATAGGTACAGTAAAGTGTCCGAATAGCCACAGTAAACTGTCCGAATAGCTATAGTAAAGTGTCCTTATAGCTACAGTAAAGTTTCCGAATAGCTACAGAAAAATGTCCGAATAGCTACAGAAAATGTCCCAATAGCTAAAGCAAAGTGTCCGAATAGCTACAGTAAAATATCCGAATAGCTACAGTAAAGTGTCCGATT
Source organism: Hymenopus coronatus (assembly GCA_030762935.1). NCBI lineage: Eukaryota > Metazoa > Arthropoda > Insecta > Mantodea > Hymenopodidae > Hymenopus > Hymenopus coronatus. The sequence continues at coordinate 1,282,910 of CM060888.1, read as the reverse complement.
AGCTACTGTAAACTGTCCAAATAGCTATAGTAAAATTTCCGAACAGCTACAGTAAAATGTCCGAATATCTATAGTAAAATGTCCGAATAACTACATTAAAATGTACGAATAGCTACAGTAAAATGTCCGAATAGCTACAGCAAAATGTCCGAATAGCTACCGTATTACGTCCGAATAGCTACAGTAAAATGTCCGAATAGCTACAGTAAAGTGTTCGAATAGCTAAAGTAAACTGTCCGAATACTACAGTAAAATGTCCCAATAGCTATTGTAAAATGTCCCAATAGCTATAGTAAAATGTCCCAATAGCTACAGTAAAATGTCCCAATAGCTACAGTAAAATGTCCCAATAGCTATAGTAAAATGTTTCAATAGCTACAGTAAAATGTCCCTATAGCTATAGTAAAGTGTCCCAATAGCTATAGTAAAATGTCCCAATAGCTATAGTAAAGTGTCCCAATAGCTATATTAAAGTGTCCCAATAGCTATAGTAAAGTGTCCCAATAGCTATAGTAAAGTGTCCCAATAGCTAAGGTAAAATGTCACAATAGCTATAGCAAAGTGTCCCAATAGCTATAGTAAAATGTCCCAATAGCTATAGTAAAGTGTCCCAATAGCTATATTAAAGTGTCCCAATAGCTATAGTAAAATGTCCCAATAGCTATAGTAAAGTGTCCCAATAGCTATAGTAAAATGTCCCAATAGCTACAGTAAAGTGTCCCAATAGCTATAGTAAAATATCCCAATAGCTATAGTAAAATGTCTCAATAGCTATATTAAAGTGTCCCAATAGCTATAGTAAAATGTCCCAATAGCTACAGCAAAGTGTCCCAATAGCTATAGTAAAGTGTCCCAATAGCTATAGTAAAGTGTCCCAATAGCTATAGTAAAATGTCGCAATAGCTATAGTAAAGTGTCCCAATAGCTATATTAAAGTGTCCCAATAGCTATAGTAAAATGTCCCAATAGGTATATTAAAGTGTCCCAATAGCTATAGTAAAGTGTCCCAATAGCTATATTAAAGTGTCCCAATAGCTACAGTAAAATGTCCCAATAGCTACAGCAAAGTGTCCCAATAGCTATAGTAAAGTGTCCCAATAGCTATAGCAAAGTGGCCCAATAGCTATAGTAAAATGTCCCAATAGCTATAGTAAAGTGTTCCAATAGCTATATTAAAGTGTCCCAATAGCTATAGTAAAGTGTCCCAATAGCTATAGTAAAGTGTCCCAATAGCTACAGTAAAATGTCCCAATAGCTATAGTAAAGCGTCCCAATAGCTACAGTAAAATGTTCGAATAGCTATAGTAAAGTGTCCGAATAGCTATAGTAAAGTGTCCGAATAGCTACAGTAAAGTGTCCGAATAGCTACAGTTAAGTATCCGAATAGCTACAGTAAAATTTCCGAATAGGTACAGTAAAGTGTCCGAATAGCCACAGTAAACTGTCCGAATAGCTATAGTAAAGTGTCGTTATAGCTACAGTAAAGTTTCCGAATAGCTACAGAAAAATGTCCGAATAGCTACAGTAAAATGTCCCAATAGCTATAGCAAAGTGTCCGAATAGCTAAAGTAAAATGTCCGAATAGCTACAGTAAAGGGTCCGATTAGCTACTGTAAACTGTCCGAATAGCTATAGTAAAATTTCCGAACAGCTACAGTAAAAGATCCGAATATCTATAGTAAAATGTCCGAATATCTACATTAAAATGTACGAATAGCTACAGTAAAATGTCCGAATAGCTACAGCAAAATGTCCGAATAGCTACCGTATTACGTCCGAATAGCTACAGTAAAATGTCCGAATAGCTACAGTAAAGTGTCCGAATAGCTAAAGTAAACTGTCCGAATACTACAGTAAAATGTCCCAATAGCTATTGTAAAATGTCCCAATAGCTATAGTAAAATGTCCCAATAGCTACAGTAAAATGTCCCAATAGCTACAGTAAAATGTCCCAATAGCTATAGTAAAATGTTTCAATAGCTACAGTAAAATGTCCCTATAGCTATAGTAAAGTGTCCCAATAGCTATAGTAAAATGTCCCAATAGCTATAGTAAAGTGTCCCAATAGCTATATTAAAGTGTCCCAATAGCTATAGTAAAGTGTCCCAATAGCTATAGTAAAGTGTCCCAATAGCTAAGGTAAAATGTCACAATAGCTATAGCAAAGTATCCCAATAGCTATAGTAAAATGTCCCAATAGCTATAGTAAAGTGTCCCAATAGCTATAGTAAAATGTCCCAATAGCTACAGTAAAGTGTCCCAATAGCTATAGTAAAATATCCCAATAGCTATAGTAAAATGTCTCAATAGCTATATTAAAGTGTCCCAATAGCTATAGTAAAATGTCCCAATAGCTATAGTAAAGTGTCCCAATAGCTACAGTAAAAGTCCCAATAGCTACAGCAAAGTGTCCCAATAGCTATAGTAAAGTGTCCCAATAGCTATAGTAAAGTGTCCCAATAGCTATAGTAAAATGTCGCAATAGCTATAGTAAAGTGTCCCAATAGCTATATTAAAGTGTCCCAATAGCTATAGTAAAATGTCCCAATAGGTATATTAAAGTGTCCCAATAGCTATAGTAAAGTGTCCCAATAGCTATATTAAAGTGTCCCAATAGCTACAGTAAAATGTCCCAATAGCTACAGCAAAGTGTCCCAATAGCTATAGTAAAGTGTCCCAATAGCTATAGCAAAGTGTCCCAATATCTATAGTAAAATGTCCCAATAGCTATAGTAAAGTGTTCCAATAGCTATATTAAAGTGTCCCAATAGCTATAGTAAAGTGTCCCAATAGCTATAGTAAAGTGTCCCAATAGCTACAGTAAAATGTCCCAATAGCTATAGTAAAGTGTCCCAATAGCTACAGTAAAATGTCCCAATAGCTATAGTAAAGTGTCCCAATAGCTACAATAAAGTGTCCCAATAGCTATAGTAAAGTGTCCCAATAGCTACAGTAAAGTGTCCCATTAGCTACAGTAAAGTGTCCCAAAAGCTGCAGTAAATTGTCCCAATAGCTACAGTAAAGTGTCCCAATAGCTACAGTAAAGTGTCCCAATACCTACAGAAAGTTTCCCAATAGCAACAGTAAAGTGTCCCAATAGCTACAGTAAAATGTCCCAATAGCTACAGTAAAGTGTCCCAATAGCTACAGTAAAGTGTCCCAATAGCTACAGTAAAGTGTCCCAATAGCTATAGTAAAGTGTCCCAATAGCTATAGTAAAGTGTCCCACTAGCTATAGTAAAGTGTCCCAATAGCTATAGTAAAATGTCCCAATAGCTACAGTAAAATGACCCAATAGCTATAGTAAAATGTCCCAATACCTACAGTAAAATGTCCCATTAGCTACAGTAAAATGTCCCAATAGCTATAGTAAATAGTACCAATAGCTACAGTAAAATGTCCCAATAGCTATAGTAAAATGTCCCAATAGCTACAGTAAAATGTCCCAATAGCTATTGTAAAATGTCCACATAGCTACAGTAAAATGTCCCAATAGCTACAGTAAAATGTCCCAATAGCTATCGTAAAATGTCCCAATAGCTACAGCAAAATGTCCCAATAGCTATAGTAAAGTGTCCCAATAGCTACAGTAAAATGTCCCAATAGCTATAGTAAAATGTCCCAATAGCTATAGTAAAATGTCCCAATAGCTATATTAAAGTGTCCCAATAGCTACAGTAAAGTGTCCCAATAGCTACAGTAAAGTGTCCCAATAGCTACAGTAAAGTGTCCCAATAGCTACAGTAAAGTGTCCCAATAGCTATAGTAAAGTGTCTCAATAGCTACGGTAAAATGTCCCAATAGCTATAGTAAAATGTCCCAATAGCTATATTAAAGTGTCCCAATAGCTACAGTAAAGTGTCCCAATAGCTACAGTAAAGTGTCCGAATAGCTATAGTAAGGTGTCCCAATAAATACAGTGAAATGTCCCAATAGCTATAGTAAACTGTCCCAATAGCTACAGTAAAATGTCCCAATAGCTACAGTAAAGTGTCCCAATAGCTATAGTAAAATGTCCCATTAGCCACAGTAGAGTGCCCCAATAGCTACAGTAAAATGTCCCAATAGCTATAGTAAAGTGTCCCAATAGCTACAGTAAAGTGCCCCAATAGCTACAGTAAAATGTCCCAATAGCTACAGTAAAGTGTCCCAATAGCTACAGTAAAATGTCCCAATAGCTATAGTTAAGTGTCCCAATAGCTACAGTAAAATGTCCCAATAGCTACAGTAAAATGTCCCAATAGCTACAGTAAGGTGTCCCAATAGCTACAGTAAAGTGCCCCAATAGCTACAGTATAATGTCCCAATAGCTACAGTAAGGTGTACCAATAGCTACAGTAAAATGTCCCAATAGCTACAGTAAATTGTCCCAATAGCTACAGTAAAGTGTCCCAATAGCTATAGTCAAGTGTACTAATAGCTACAGTAAAATGTCCCATTAGCTACAGTAAAATGTCCCAATACCTATAGTAAAGTGTCCCAATAGCTACAGTAAAATGTCCCAATAGCTACAGTAAAGTGTCTCAATAGCTACAGTAAAGTGTCCCAATAGCTACAGTAAAGTGTCCCAATAGCTATAGTAAAGTGTCCGAATAGCTTCAGTAGAGTGTCCCAATAGCTACAGTAAAATGTCCGAATAGCTATAGTAAAGTGTCCGAATAGCTATAGTAAAGTGTCCGAATAGCTACAGTAAAGTGTCCCAATAGCTACAGTAAAATGTCCGAATAGCTACAGTAAAATGTCCGAATAGCTACAATAAGTGTCCCAATAGCTACAGTAAAATGTCCGAATAGCTATAGTAAAGTGTCCGAATAGCCACAGTAAAGTGTCCGAATAGCTACAGTAAAGAGTTCGGATAGCTACAGTAAAATGTCCGAATAGCTATAGTAAAACGTCCGAATATCTAAAGTAAAGTGGCCGAATAGCTACAGTACAGTGTCCGAATAGCTACAGTAAAGTGTCCGAATAGCTACAGCAAATGTCCGAATACCTACAGTAAAGTGTCCGAATAGTTACAGTATAGTGTCCTAATAGCTACAGTAAAGTGTCCCAATAGCTACACTAAAGTGTCCGAATAGCTAAAGTAAAGTGTCCGAATAGCTACAGTAAAGCGTCCCAATAGGTACAGTAAAATGTTCGAATAGCTATATTAAAACGTCCGAATAGCTACAGTAAAGTGTCCGAATAGCTACAGTAAACTGTCCGTATAGCTATAGTAAAGTGTCCCAATAGCTACAGTAAAGTTTCCGAATAGCTACAGTAAAATATCCGAATAGCTACAGTAAAATGTCCCAATAGCTATAGTAAAGTGTCCGAATAGCTAGAGTAGAATGTCCGAATAGCTACAGTAAGGTGTCCGAATAGCTACAGTAAAGTGTCTGATTAGCTACTGTAAACTGTCCGATTAGATATAGTAAAATGTCCGAATAGCTACAATAAAATGTCCGAATAGCTATATTAAACATTCCGAATAACTACAGTAAAATGTCCGAATAGCCACAGTAAAATGTCCGAATAGCTACAGCAAAATGTCCGAATAGCTACAGTGTTATGTCCGAATAGCTACAGTAAAATGTCCGAATAGCTACAGTAAAGTGTCCGAATAGCTACAGTAAAATGTCCGAATAGCTACAGTAAAATGTCCGAATTGCTACAGTAAAGTGTCCGAATAGCTACAGTAAAGTGTCCGAATAGCTACAGTAAAATGTCCGAATAGCTACAGTAAAGTGTCCGAATAGCTACAGTAAAGTGTCCGAATAGCTACAGTAAAGTGTCCCAATAGCTACAGTAAAATGTCCGAATAGCTACAGTAAAGTGTCCAAATAGCTACAGTAAAATGTCCGAGTAGCTACAGTAAAGTGTCCGAATAGCCTCAGTAAAGTGTCCGAATAGCTACAGTAAAGTGTCTGAATAGCTACAGTAAAGTGTCCGAATAGCTACAGTAAAGTGTCCGAATAGCTACAGTAAAGTGTCCCAATAGCTACAGTAAAATGTCCGAATAGCTACAGTAAAGTGTCCAAATAGCTACAGTAAAATTTCCGAGTAGCTACAGTAAAGTGTCCGAATAGCCTCAGTAAAGTGTCCGAATAGCTACAGTATAGTGTCTGAATAGCTACAGTAAAGTGTCCGAATAGCTACAGTAAAGTGTCCGAATAGCTACGGTAAACAGTCCAATCAAATGAAAAGGTGTCTTCTCTGACACTGATATTTAAAAGTTTTAGCGACTGAAAGTCTCAGAAGCCGCTACTACGGTCAGGTTCTGTTACAATTAAAACATGATAAATATCGCACTTCGACTCCCCTGAAAGGAATTAAAATGAACACCCGGAACTTTATTCGTCTGTTAAAGTTGAAGTTTACCGAAAAATGCAACAAATTTCTGTTAGAGCACTTATACAACATGAAGATGCTGTACAGCATGTTAAGAAGAAGCTGGTACAACAACTGAATGAAGTAAAAATCTGATGTGATCCATTCACATGACCTTCTCTACAAATTATTCTTAAAAAGCTTATGCTTCTATTTACTTCATGCCACTCGAAAAAAAAAAAAAAAAAAAGAAGAAGAAGCTATATATAGCAGAAATAATCTATTACTTGCTTCCTTGTAAGTAGAAGCGAAATAATGGAGTACCATAGGTTAAAGGAATCGTCAAAAGCTGGTTGCTATGTGACTGAAGTTCCTTTGTTTATATGTACACGAGTTCACAAAGTCCTGTATGAGAAAAGTATAAGCTTTTTATAGCTGAAACCAAAATAAAAAACAAAACAAAACAAAAACCAATATCTCAAAAACAATCAACGTCACGAAAAAATTTATCCAACATAAATTGTGTGTTTTTAAGTGCTCTACATTTGCTGCGTGGTAACGTTTTGTCCATCTCTTACGGTTTAGCAGTTATGCAAAATTCTGTAAAATTGACCCAGAATAAAGTAGTCTTCAGGGGCTATTCCTAGAAAATACAAAATATACATTTTATTTGCGAGGTAAATATCTTTAATATACGACATTTTAATCAAAATCGTTAGAGCCATTTTTTAGAAAATCAAAATTATCGAAAAATGTTCAATATAAGGGGATGTTTGGGGTGGGGGGATTTTTCTGAAAATCCTCATGTCGCATCTCAGGAAGATACTAAACTTAAATACCAAGTTTGGTATTTTATCGACTTTTCGTTTTTGAGTTATCGTGTTCGCAGACACACGGACACACCAACCTTTTTCTGAAAATACTTTTTTTTTTTGGATACAGGGGACCGTAACACATATATTTCGGGTGAAATCTCGGTACCGGATTTTTTTGTGGAGTACAATACCTTCTCTATACACAATGTACATAGTATATATAGAGGGAGAGAGAAAGTAAAAAAGTAACACATTATTTATTAAAATATACAAAACGCTCAACAGATGATACTCACCAGACTAAGAACTGGACAAACTAAACTAACTCAAGATATGTATTCACTCAACAACAACCAGAAACTATCAAAAGATGATACTCACCAGACTAAGAACTGGACAAACTAAACTAACTCATGGCTATGTATTCACCGAACAACAATCTGAGACTCTCAACAGATGATACTCACCAGATTAAGAACTAGACATACTAAACTAACTCATGACTATGTATACACCAAACAACAACCAGAAACTATCAACAGATGATACTCACCAGATTAAGAACTAGACATACTAAACTAACTCATGACTATGTATTCACCAAACAACAACCAGAAACTATCAACAGATGATACTCACCAGATTAAGAACTAGACATACTAAACTAACTCATGGCTATGTATTCACCAAACAACAACCAGAGACTATCAACAAATGATACTCACCAGATTAAGAACTAGACATACTAAACTAACTCATGACTATGTATTCACCAAACAACAACCAGAAACTATCAACAAATGATACTCTCCAGACTAAGAACCGGATACACTAAACTAACTCATGACTATGTATTCACCAAACAACAACCAGAGACAATCAACAGATGATACTTACCAGACTAAGTACTGGACAAACTAAACTAACTCATGGCTATGTGTTCACCGAACAACAATCAGAGACTATCAACAGATGATACTCACCAGATTAAGAACTAGACATACTAAACTAACTCATGACTATGTATTCACCAAACAACAACCAGAAACTATCAACATATGATACTCACCAGATTAAGAACTAGACATACTAAACTAACTCATGACTATGTATTCACCAAACAATAACCAGAAACTATCAACAGATGATACTCACCAGATTAAGAACTAGACATACTAAGCTAACTCATGACTATGTATTCACCAAACAACAACCAGAAACTATCAACAAATGATATTCACCAGATTAAGAACTAGACATACTAAACTAACTCATGACTATGTATTCACCAAACAACAACCAGAAACTATTAACAAATGATACTCTCCAGACTAAGAACCGGATACACTAAACTAACTCATGACTATGTATTCACCAAACAACAACCAGAGACAATCAACAGATGATACTTACCAGACTAAGTACTGGACAAACTAAACTAACTCATGGCTATGTGTTCACCGAACAACAATCAGAGACTATCAACAGATGATACTCACCAGATTAAGAACTAAACATACTAAACTAACTCATGACTATGTATTCACCAAACAACAACCAGAAACTATCAACAAATGATACTCACCAGACTAAGAACTGGATATACTAAACTAACTCAAGACTATGTATTCACTAAACAACAACCAGAGACTATCAACAAATGATACTCACTAGGCTAAGAACCAGAAATACTAAACTAACTCAAGACTATGTAATCACGAAACAGCAATCAGGGACTATCAACAGATGATACTCACCAGACTAAGAACTGGACACACTAACCCAACTCAAGACTATGTATTCACCAAACAACAACCAGAGACTATCAACAGATGATACTCACCAGACTAAGAACGAGATATACTAAACCAACTCATGACTATGTATTCACCAAACAATAACCAGAGACTATCAACAGATGATACTCACCAGACTAAGAACGGGATATACTAAACCAACTCATGACTAAGTATTCACCAAACAATAACCAGAGACTATCAACAGATGATACTCACCAAACTAAGAACTGGACATAATAAACCAACTCATGACTATGTATTCACCAAACAACAACCAGAGACTATCAACAGATGATACTTACCAGACTAAGAACGGGATATACTAAACCAACTCATGACTATGTATTCACCAAACAATAACCAGAGACTATCAACAGATGAAACTCACCAGACTAAGAAGTGGACTTAATCAACTAACTCATGACTATGTATTCACGAAACAGCAACCAGAAACTATCAACAAATGATGCTCACCAGACTAAGAACCGGATATACTAAACTAACTCAAGATTATGTATTCACCAAACAAATACCAGAGACTATCAACAGATGATGCTCACCAGACTAAGAACCGGATATACTAAACTAACTGAACACTAAATGTTCACCAAAGAAGAACCTGAGACTATCAACAAATGATACTCACCAGACTAAGAATTGGACAAACTAAACTAACTCATGACTACGTATTCACCAACGGCAACCAGAGACTATCAACAAATGATACTCACCAGACGAAGAACCGGATATACTAAACTAACTCAAGAGCATACGTTCAACAAACAACAACCAGAGACTATCAACAGATGATACTCACCAGACTAAGAACAGGACAAACTAAACTAACGCATGACTATGTGTTCACCAAACAACAACCAGAGATTATCAACAGATGATACTCATCAGACTTAGAACCGGATATACTAAACTAACTCAAGACTATATGTTCACCAAACAACAACCAGAGACTATCAACAAATGAAACTCACCAGATTAAGAACCGGATATTCTAAACCAACTCAAGACTGTATGTTCAACAAATAACAACCAGAGACTATCAACAGGTGATACTCACCAGACTAAGAATGGGACAAACTAAACTTACTCAAGACTATGTTTTCACCAAACAACATCCAGAAACTATCAACAGATGATACTCGCCAGACTAAGAACTGGGCAAACTAAAATAACTTAAGACTATGTATTCACCAAACAACAACCAGAAACCATCAACAGATGATACTCGCCAGACTAAGAACTGGGGAAACTAAACTAACTCAAGACTATGTATTCATCAAACAACAACCAGAAACTATCAACAGATGATACTCGCCAGACTAAGCACTGGACAAACTAAACTAACTCAAGAATATGTATTAACCAAACAACAACCACAGACTATCAACAGATGATATTCGCCAGACTATGAACTGGACAAACTAAACTAACTCAAGAATATGTATTCACCAAACAACAACCAGAGACTATCAACAGATGATACACGTCAGACTAAGAACTGGACAAACTAAACTAACTCAAGATTATGTATTCACCAAACAACAACCAGAGACTATCAAACAGATGATACTCGCCAGACTAAAAACTGGACAAACTAAACTTACTCAAGAATATGTATTCACCAAACAACAACCTGAGACAATCAACAGATGATACTCGCCAGACTAAGGACAGGGCAAACTAAACTAACTCAAGAATATGTATTCACCAAACAACAACCAGAAACTATCAACAGAAGATACTCACCAGATTAAGAACGGGCTATACTAAACTAACTCAAGACTATGTATTCACCAAAAAACATCCAGAGACTATCAACAGATGATACTCGCCAGACTAAGAACTGGACAAACTAAACTAACTCAAGACTATGTATTCGCCAAACAACAACCAGTGACTGGCAATATATGTTACTCACCAGACTAAGAACCGGATATACTAAACTAAGGCAAGACTATGTATTCGCCAAACAACAACCAGAGACTATCAACAGATGATACTCACCAGACTAAGAACTGGGCAAACTAAACTAACTCAAGAATATGTATTCACCAAACAACAACCAGAAACTATCAACAGAAGATACTCACCAGACTAAGAACGGGCTATACTAAAGTATCTCAAGACTATGTATTCACCAAACAACAACCAGAGACTATCAACAGATGATACTCGCCAGACTAAGTACTGGACAAACTAAACTAACTCAAGACTATGTATTCGCCAAACAACAACCAGTGACTGTCAATATATGTTACTCACCAGACTAAGAACCGGATATACTAAACTAAGTCAAGACTATGTATTCGCCAAACAACAACCAGAGACTATCAACAGATGATACTCACCAGACTAAGAACTGGGCAAACTAAACTAATTCAAGAATATGTGTTCAGCAAACAACAACCAGAAACTATCAACAGATGATACTCGCCAGACTAAGAACTGGGCAAACTAAACTAACGCATGACTATGTGTTCACCAAACAACAACCAGAGACTATCAACAGATGATACTCATCAGACTTAGAACCGGATATACTAAACTAACTCAAGACTATATGTTCACCAAACAACAACCAGAGACTATCAACAAATGATACTCACCAGACTAAGAACCGGATATTCTAAACCAACTCAAGACTGTATGTTCAACAAATAACAACCAGAGACTATCAACAGGTGATACTCACCAGACTAAGAATGGGACAAACTAAACTAACTCAAGACTATGTTTTCACCAAACAACATCCAGAAACTATCAACAGATGATACTCGCCAGACTAAGAACTGGGCAAACTAAAATAACTTAAGACTATGTATTCACCAAACAACAACCAGAAACCAGCAACAAATGATACTCGCCAGACTAAGAACTGGGGAAACTAAACTAACTCAAGACTATGTATTCACCAAACAACAACCAGAAACTATCAACAGATGATACTCGCCAGACTAAGCACTGGACAAACTAAACTAACTCAAGAATATGTATTCACTAAACAACAACCAGAGACTATCAACAGATGATACTCGCCAGACTATGAACTGGACAAACTAAACTAACTCAAGAATTTGTATTCACCAAACAACAACCAGAGACTATCAACAGATGATACACGCCAGACTAAGAACTGGACAAACTAAACTAACTCAAGATTATGTATTCACCAAACAACTACCAGAGACTATCAAACAGATGATACTCGCCAGACTAAAAACTGGACAAACTAAACTTACTCAAGAATATGTATTCACCAAACAACAACCTGAGACAATCAACAGATGATACTCGCCAGACTAAGAACTGGGCAAACTAAACTAACTCAAGAATATGTATTCACCAAACAACAACCAGAAACTATCAACAGAAGATACTCACCAGACTAAGAACGGGCTATACTAAACTAACTCAAGACTATGTATTCACCAAACAACAACCAGAGACTATCAACAGATGATATTCGCCAGACTAAGAACTGGACAAACTAAACTAACACAAGACTATGTATTCGCCAAACAACAACCAGTGACTGTCAATATCTGTTACTCACCAGACTAAGAACCGGATATACTAAACTAAGTCATGGCTATGTATTCGCCAAACAACAACCAGAGACTATCAACAGATGATACTCACCAGACTAAGAACTGGGAAAACTAAACTAACTCAAGAATATGTGTTCAGCAAACAACAACCAGAAACTATCAACAGATGATACTCGCCAGACTAAGAACTGGGCAAACTAAACTAACTCAAGACTATGTATTCACCAAACAAAAACCAGAAACTATCAACAGATGATACTCACCAGACTAAGAACCGGATATACTAAACTAACTCAAGACTATGTATTCGCCAAACAACAACCAGAGACTGTCAACAGATGTTACTCACCAGACTAAAAACCGGATATACTAAACTAACTGAAGACTATGTATTCACCAAACAGCAACCAGAGACTATCAGTCAAGCACATCATAACGGAATGTGTCTCTATTCTAAGTACAGAACCAGCCACCAAATTACCTCACATCTTCAGACAGCACTCGACGAACCAAATGAATTTATTATCATTCTTCAAATACATAACTTGCTCCTTCGCTGTAAAATATTGTATACCTTTAATACACTGTTGTATGAAACATTACATAATATATTAGTACTGGTAGAATTTAAATAACTAATGTTACAAGCTAGATGCAATTATTAATTTAAATTATAAATATTGTATTTAAAGTTGTTATTGTTGTCGCTATAAGACCTGTGTAGTTATGCGACATTGAATAAAATTATAAATAATATAATAACATTTTAATATACAATTGAAGAAATTTACATTCAGAAGAGTGCACATAGAATAATTTTTACTTTCTCTAGCCCAAATGTACAGTGTACCTAGTAGATTGAGTAGGTACCTATTAATCCAACCAAAAATGTTATACCTTGATTTATTGGAAATATACGTTTTGAGGTACCCTGAAAAAAGTCCGTGCGTATGTGTCCGTGTGTCTAAACAGCATAGCTTTAAGACGAAAAGCCGGTTAAATACCAAACTTGGTATTTCAGTTCAACATCTTCCAAGGATGCGACACAAAGGTTGTCAAGAAAATCCCCCGAGCCCCAACTACCCTTTACATGTAACATTTTCCGAAAATGTTGATTTTGTCAAAAACAGCTGTAACAATTTTTATTAAAATACCATATATTAAAATGACATGACAAATAAAATGAATATTTTAATTTTCTGGGAGTAGCCTCTGAAGAACTCTTTATTCTAGTTGAGTTTTACACAACGGTTAAACCATAAGACATAGATAAACATCTACAACACAAGGAAATAGTTATCCTTGAAACACATGCTTTATGTTATATCCATTTTTGCTTGTAGATTTGGGCATTTTTATTGTTATTGGTTTCAATTTTAAATTAACTTTTCTCAGACGGCACCATGCAAAGCGAACCGAAACTCACTTAGTTCACATAGCAACCAGCTTTTGACTATCACTTTAACCTATGCTGCGCTCTTATTTCACTTCTACTTACAAGGAAGCAAGTAATAAGACTATGTCTGCTAATTTTTATCTCTTTTAGTATGCAGTAGATAGAAGAATAATCTTTGGCAAGAAAAATTATTTGTGGAACAGGTAGAGAAATTTATGTGAATGGAAGACATAGGAAGCCAATATAAGATATGTTTTTATATTTTTACTTTTATTTATTAATGTTTATCTACAGTCTCAATTGGGGTGTTGATGATGATTTTACTGCAAGTGTGAATGACGACATCATTTAGGAAAACTAAATAAAAACGTTTTACAGTTAGTGTGAACAATTTATTTAATGTACCTTTAACAGGAGTCTGTCCATAACACGCACATTGTTGCTTTCATATCACACAGAAGAGGTGATATTAGCAAGGTCCTGAGCACAAATAACATTTCTTTAATTTTAAGGTTCACTCTTGCAGAAAAACCACAGTAAAATAACTTTTACCATGATAATCTATTGGTTTACGGTTAGGAATCAAAGTTTAACTCATCGGTTTATCCATTAAGGTGATAGCTTTAACTAAAATAACTTTTACCATGATAATCTATTGGTTTAACTCATCGGTTTATTCATTAATGTGATAGCTTTAACTAAAATAACTTTTACCATGATAATCTATTGGTTTAACTCATCGATTTATTCATTAATGTGATAGCTTTAACTAAAATAACTTTTACCATGATAATCTATTGGTTTAACTCATCGGTTTATTCATTAATGTGATAGCTTTAACTAAAATAACTTTACCATAATAATCTATTGGTTTAACTCATCGGTTTATTCATTAATGTGATAGCTTTAACTAAAATAACTTTACCATGATAATCTATTGGTTTAACTCATCGGTTTGTTCATTAATGTGATAGCTTTAACTAAAATAACTTTTACCATGATAATCTATTGGTTTAACTCATCGGTTTGTTCATTAATGTGATAGCATTAACTAAAATAACTTTACCATGATAATCTATTGGTTTAACTCATCGGTTTATTCATTAATGTGATAGCTTTAACTAAAATAACTTTTACCATGATAATCTATTGGTTTAACTCATCGGTTTATTCATTAATGTGATAGCTTTAACTAAAATAACTTTTACCATGATAATCTATTGGTTTACGGTTAGGAATCAAAGTTTAACTCATCGGTTTGTTCATTAATGTGATAGCTTTAACTAAAATAACTTTACCATGATAATCTATTGGTTTAACTCATCGGTTTGTTCATTAATGTGATAGCTTTGACTAAAATAACTTTACCATGATAATCTATTGGTTTAACTCATCGGTTTGTTCATTAATGTGATAGCTTTAACTAAAATAACTTTACCATGATAATCTATTGGTTTAACTCATCGGTTTGTTCATTAATGTGATAGCTTTAACTAAAATAACTTTACCATGATAATCTATTGGTTTAACTCATCGGTTTATTCATTAATGTGATAGCTTTAATTTCCCACGTGACCGAAAACACAATACTGACGTAAAAAGATTAATTTCATTGCAAATGCAGTCTTTATCACATTCAATAATTCTATCGCAAAGCACCATATGAGTGTAAAACACGTTTAAGAATAGCGTTTTCTCTACCTATTCTTCTTTTAAAAGTCTCTCGTTCCATTCAAATTACTTTCCCTACCCTTTCTGTAGAGACAAGATATTCTTACAAAATATTGTTCTTTTATCTACATCATGCCAATAAGGATAAACATTAGCAGAATTATTTTATTCCTTGCTTACTTATGAGTAGAAGGGAAATAAGGGAGTACACTTGGCTAAAGCGATAGTCAGATCTGTTAAAATTTGTTGCAATGTGATTGAAATTCGATTCTCTTGCATTGTCAGGAGCAAAACACAAGAAAGAGAAATAACTTCCCTTTTGAACATTTTTTAAATATTTTAACACTGCAACCAATATCTCGGAAATGGTTAACTCCATAAGAATTTGAGTATGACAAATTGCGAGTTTTAACAAGACATCCGACACTAAACTATCTTTAACACATCTGTGGCATTTTAATCAAAATTGTTAGATACATTTTTAAGAAAATGTGCAGTTTTTAAAATGTTGAATTTAAAGAGTAGTTTGTGGTGGTGGAATTTCACTGAAAATCTTCATGTTGCGTTCTTATAATGAGGCCGTCAAATGCAAAACTCGCCTTATCCAGGTAAAACAAATTTTCAGAAAATGCGAAAAACTAAAATTAGGAAAACTGTAGAACATTTGAAAATTCTCTTAATGTTATCAGGTCACAACTAGATCCTTAAAGATGTCTGCATTCTCTGGAAAATCTTCTCAAATAATATGGCGGTAAATCAACATTTAAATTTGGATAAGGCGAGTTTGGCACCAAACGTAGTGGATTTGGCGAGTTTCGGTGGAAACACAATATTAAATTACAATTAAGTGCAAACATTTTCACACTTACTTCTTAATATTTAGTTTGACAACGTTAATAATTGGCTTCTTGCAATACTTGTTTAATTAAAACAATTTCCGTCTTTATACTGATTAAATACATTTTCACAATTTTGACACCTTTTTCACATAAGGGTGAACGAATCACTTTCATATTTTTCTCACTACTTGGCCAGTTTTCATATGACATATTATGATTTGTTACATATTTTATATATTATACCTATGAAAGGCAATGCTAGTCATTTATGTTCAAAAAACAAACATATCAAATTCTAAGTTGTCCTTCCTCACTATCCAAGAAGCTTTCACAAAGAGCATCTGTTTCTTCATTGACATTGGCAATACTGTTTTAGATATTACGTTATTGTAAAATACAAGGCTTTCATTTCCTCCCAGTTTTCACCAAAATGTTTTTTTTAATACATTTCTGATATCTTGAACCTTTTCCTCCTTTACTAACACACCTACATCTAAATTCTTTGCAATAAGCATTTCTAAGGTTTTGCCTCGCTTCACAATTGACTTGCCTGACCGATAATTTGCCTCGCCTCGTGCTAGAACTTTGCCAGAAGTAGAACGCTGTAAAACGATACGTTTAGAAGCCTTTAATTTAAAATGCCAGGATCCTGGTGACTTCAATGTTTCCTTTGCAGCATACTTCCAATCTTGCACTGGTACATCTGTGCCTAGCCTGATTACCGTTCCATGATTTTTATAGATTTAAAAATATTCTTCAGGCCTACTAAAAGTGTTTCTCATTCTTACTTCTTTTCCTATTAGCCCGAAAACACGATCAGGAGGGATGAATGAATGGCCAGGAATAGGAAATATCATTTTTACCACTTTCACGTTCTGCGGTGCTTGAATAGCAAGCCATTTATTGCACATGCCTATCATAGTAGTGTTAGTATTTTGTCCACAGCATCCATCTGCAAATAGCCTAACTTTCTTAATTCCAGAAAATTCAGATTTTCATAAATGACTGTATACTGCTGACACAATTTCGTTTGAGCCTTTAGGACGTTCATTTGCTGTCCACACGAAATTAGAAACATTCTATTTTGTCAGTGTTGTCTTGGATGAACCCTGCACAATGCTAAAGTTATACATGTACAACTGCCTACTGTAATATGCTGCTTGATCCTGTACTTTTGGCAGTACCATATTTTTCTGACAATCAAATGAAAATGTTGCTACCTTATCATCTTCTTCTTTCAGGAGATCAAAATGAGCCTTAGCTCTAAGTTTGTGTACTCGTTTAGCTGCCAGCAAATCAGAACGTTTAGTTTTATCTATTTATACTTTTATTTTCTCATCATAAGAAAGATAAACTGAGCATACATCAGAAACAGGGCTTTTGAAGCCTATATTAAATTTTGTATTAAAAATATTGCGAAAGAAACTCTTAGAGATTTTTAAAGGATTAGATACTTCTGCATTATACATGCGTCTCTTATTAATACTCAATTTGCCTGGTAAGTATTGTCGTGTTCAGGTTTTGCTCCTGCAATAATGGACATCAAGTACTTTAAATTTCTGTATGAATTTAATTACAGATTCCCTCTTATTACTATTTTTTTGTGACACCCTGTCTCCACCTCGCAGTTCCTTTGGCGTCACTCCAGTTTCAAGATGTCTTCTACAGATGCGCTGCACTCTGTCTTTTGATATTTGCAAAATGTCTAGAAAAGTTTTCTGACACACCTGAACTAGTGGACCTTGCACACGTTTCACGTGATACTTTGTTGTAAAACCCTTGCAAGAACCGCCTTTGACTGCACGCTGCCGTTTAGGTATATCAGTAGAACAGTAAGTCAGCTTGTTTAATTTTAGAACTGCAGCTGCAGAAGGCTTCGTGGAATTTCCTTACATCCTTCTGTGTCAAGTTACTGCATTGGAATGACCTGCTGTTGTGATTGCATGCGTGGGCCGAGGCTTGCTGAATGCCTTTAACAATAGAGACAGTATTGTTTAAGCTATATGTTTACTCCTTAATGGGTCATTTTTGTGAACAAGGAAGAATTCTTTAATTTGAAATTCGATCATACATACCTTTCCCTCTTCTCTCTTTCAGGTTTTGATTCACGGGATGCTCGTTTCCTACTTCTACTGCCCCTTTCCACCACTTTTGGGGTATCAGAAGACTCCATAATAACACGTCTGCACCTATGACCAGTCAAAGCTAAACTGAAAGCAATTACAGTTACTCAGAACTGCCAATGTAGGAAAATATAAGAGCGAACTGCTATATATCTTTGTGTTGGATAAGGCGAGTTTTGCTCTTCACACAGCACAATGGTAGCGACATAAGTATTGGATAAGGCAAGTTTTGCTGTGAATTGTGAGATGGATTAGACAACTTCTGCATCAACCGTCATGTTGGATTTGAAGAGTTTTGCATTAAACAGCAGTTTTCTGGGCTCTCTTAAAGGCGTATTAGATGTGTTTTGTTCAAACCTGAAGTCACCAGTTCATAGAGAACTGCAATAAATATTGAATCCCATGTCTAACTCAATTCTTTTTTTAATTTCTAGATTAGGCGAGTTCTGCACTTGACTGCCTCATATAGTAATGAACTGAAATTCCAAGTTTAGTATTTAACCGACTTCTCGTTTTTGAGTTATGCCGTTCACACACGTATACATGTACACGATTTCATTCTAAAAATGTCCGTGTGTGTGTGTGTGCCTGTGGGCAGCATAGCTCAAAAGCGAAAAGTACGATAAATAGCAAACTTGATATTTAAGTTCAGTAACTCGCGAGGATATCACACGAACCTTTCCCCCAACTCCAAATATCTTTTACATGGAAAATCTTAATGTTCTCAAAAATAGGGATTTTGGTTACAATCCCGTATACTTAAGATATCCATTTGTCAAATAAAACCTTTATCTTGACTTTTCTGGGGATGCCCACTTGACAACTCTGTATTCTGGGTGATGCATAACCGTAACAGATACACAAACACTTCCTGCACAAAATGTACATGTCCTTAAAACACAAATTTGTGTCATAGATATTTGTTTTCGTAGAGTTGACCGTTTTCGAGATATTCTTTGTTATTGGTTTCAGTTTTAAAATACTTAAACTTTTCTCATTTCAGAACTTGTCTTGGCTACGCAAACAAACGGATTCCAGTCACATAGCAACCACATTTTAAACCATCTGACCACTATCACTTTATCCTAGTGTATTCCCTTCTACTTGCAAGAAAGCAAGCAATAAGACAATTTCTGTTAATGTTTATGTTGAAAAGCATTAAGTAGATACAACAATAAGCTTATTAACAATAATGCGTAAATAAGTCATGTGATTGGGGCACTTTTTTTTTTTTAAATTATCAAATCTGAATCACTTGCAGTGAAATCTTGACAACGAAATTTTAGATGGACGCTTCCCCTACTTATAGCAGAGAAAGTAAAAATGTTTTATCGCTTACTTGGGTTTCCCAAAAGCTTAAAAAACCATTTAAACTGATTTAATTATAAAAAAGGGTTGGTGCAAGTTGCCCCACGTTACCTGAAGCTAATGAATCCCATTGAGAAGGAATCAAGTTTGAACTCTGACCCTCACGTCGACAATGTGAAATAATAAGGTGCCAGTAATATTTTCCTAGTATTTGTTTGACGTGACAGAGCGTGAAACGACTGCAGCGCTTGCGGCGGGTGTTTGTAACTCTGAAAGGCTGGTAATTGGACCCATTCAGGCGACCGCTTTCACTGGCACCTCACGCATTAACATTATAATCTGTGAAGAGGTCTACAGGTAATTGCGGCGGCAATTTGGTGCCTTGAAGCCTCCCCAGCTTGAGGCGGCCATCTGCCTGGCCTTGGCGGCGGACCGGGACTTGTTTCAGACCCGCATCTATTGCCAACAGAGAAGTGGACCATTTGCCTGGCATTGGTGGCTGGCCGGCGCTTGTTTCAGACCCGTCCCCATTGGCAACAGAGACATGGACCATCTGCCTGGCCTTGGTGGTGGGCCGGCTATTGTTTCAGACCCGTCCCCATTGGCAACAGAGACATGGATCAGCTGCCTAGCCTGGGTTGTCGGGCCGGCACTTGTTTCAGACTCGTAACTATTGGCAAAAAGGAAATGGACCTTCTGCCTGGACTTGGTGGAGGTCCGGCGCTTTTTTCGGACCCGTAACTATTGGCAAAATGGACATGCACCATCATCTGCCTCGATTTTGTGGCAGGCCGTCACTTGTTTCAGACCCGTAACTATTATCAAAATGGACATAGACCATCTGCCTAGCCTTGGTGGTGATCCGGCACTTGTTTCAGACCCGTAACTATTGGCAAAATGGTCATGGATCATCTGCCTGGCCTTGGTGGCGGGCCGGCACTTGTTGAAGACTGGTAACTATTGGCAAAAGAGACATGGACCATCTGCCTGGCCTTGGTGGAAGGACGGGAATTGTTTCAGACCCGTCTCCATTGGCAACAGAGACATGGACCATCTACCTGGCCTTAAAGGCGGGACGGAAATTGTTTCAGACCCGTCCCCATTGGCAACACAGACATGGACAATCTGCCTAGCCTTGGTGGCGAGGCCGAGAATTGTTTCAGACCCGTCCCCATTGGCAACAGAAACATGGACCATCTGCCTGGCCTTGGCAGCGGGCCGGCACTTGTTTCATACCCGTACCTATTGGCAAAATGGACATAGACCATCTGCCTGGCCTTGGTGGCGGGCCTGCGCTTGCTTCAGACCCATATCTATTGACAACAGAAATATGGACCATCTGCCTGGCCTTGGTGGCGGGCCGGGACTTGCTTCAGACCCGTAACAATTGGCTAAATGGACATGGATCATCTGCCTGGCCTTAGTGGCGGACCGGCACTTGTTTCAGACCCGTAACTATTGGCAAAATGGACAAGCACCATTATCTGCCTCGATTTGGTGGCGGGCCATCACTTGTTTCAGATCCGTAACTATTATCAAAATGGACATAGACCATCTGCCTGACCTTGGTGGTGATCCGGCACTTGTTTCAGACCCGTAACTATTGGCAAAATGGTCATGGACCATCTGCCTGGCCTTGGTGGCGGGCCGGGAATTGTTTCAGACCCGTCCCCATTGACAACAGAGACATGGAACATCTGCCTGCCTTGGTGGCGGGACGGGAATTGTTTCAGACCCGTCCCCATTGACAACAGAGATATGAACCATCTGCCTAGCCTTGGTGGCGGGCCGGGAATTGCTTCAGACCCGTCCCCATTGACAACAGAGACATGGAACATCTGCCTGCCTTGGTGGCGGCCCGGCACCTGTTTCAGACCCGTCCCAATTGGCAGCAGAGAAACGGATCTGCCTGGCCTTGGGGTGGGCCGGGAATTGTTTCAGACCCGTCCCCATTGGCAACAGAGACATGGACCATCTGCCTGGCCTTGGTGGCGGGCCGCTATTTGTCTCAGACCCGTCCCCATTCGCAACAGAGACATGGATCAGCTGCCTAGCCTGGGTTGTCGGGCCGGCACTTGTTTCAGACCTGTAACTATTGGCAAAAAGGAAATGGACCTTCTGCCTGGACTTGGTGGAGGTCCGGCGCTTGTTTCGGACCCGTAACTATTGGCAAAATGGACATGCACCATTATCTGCCTCGATTTGGTGGCGGGCCATCACTTGTTTCAGATCCGTAACTATTATCAAAATGAACATAGACGATCTGCCTGGACTTGGTGGTGATCCGGCACTTGTTTCAGACCCGTAACTATTGACAAAATGGTCATGGACCACCTGCCTGGCCTTGGTGGAGGGCCGGCACTTGTTTCAGACTGGTAACTATTGGCAAAAGAGACATGGACCATATGCCTGGTCTTGGTGGTGGGACGGGTATTGTATCAGACCCGTCCCCATTGGCAACAGAGACATGGATCATCTGCTGGCCTTGAAGGCGGGACGGGAATTGTTTCAGACCCGTCCCCATTGGCAACACAGACATGGTTAATCTGCCTAGCCTTGGTGGCGGGCCGAGAATTGTTTCAGATCCGTCCCCATTGGCAACAGAAACATGGACCATCTGCCTGGCCTTGGTAGCGGACCGGCACTTGTTTCATTCCCGTACCTATTGGCAAAATGGACATGGACTATCTGCCTGGCCTTGGTGGCGGGCCTGCGCTTGTTTTAGACACTTATCTATTGACAACAGAGACATGGATCAGCTGACTAGCCTGGGTTGTCGGGCCGGCACTTGTTTCAGACCCGTAACTATTGGCAAAAAGGAAATGGACCTTCTGCCTGGACTTGGTGCAGGTCCGGCGCTTGTTTCGGACCCGTAACTATTGCCAAAATGGACATGCACCATTATCTGCCTCGATTTGGTGGCGGGCCATCACTTGTTTCAGATCCGTAACTATTATCAAAATGGACATAGACCATCTGCCTGGCCTTGGTGGTGATCCGGCACTTGTTTCAGACCCGTAACTATTGGCAAAATGGTCATGGACCATCTGCCTGGCCTTGGTAGCGGGCCGGCACTTGTTTCAGACTGGTAACTATTGGCAAAAGAGACATGGACCATCTGCCTGGCCTTGGTGGTGGGACGGGAATTGTTTCAGACCCTTCCCCATTGGCAACAGAGACATGGCTCATCTGCCTGGCCTTGAAGGCGGGACGGGAATTGTTTCAGACCCGTCCCCATTGGCAACACAGACATGGTTAATCTGCCTAGCCTTGGTGGCGGGCCGAGAATTGTTTCAGACTCGTCCCCATTGGCAACAGAAGCATGGACCATCTGCCTGGCCTTGGTAGCGGACCGGAACTTGTTTCATTCCCGTACCTATTGGCAAAATGGACATGGACTATCTGCCTGGCCTTGGTAGCGGGCCTGCGCTTGTTTCAGACCCGTATCTATTGACAACAAAAATATGGACCATCTGCCTGGCCTTGGTGGCGGGCCGGGACTTGCTTCAGACGCGTAACAATTGGCACAATGGACATGGACCATCTGCCTGGCCTAGGTGGCGGACCGGCACTTGTTTCAGACCCGTCCCCATTGGCAACAGAGATATGAACCATCTGCCTAGCCTTGGTGGCGGGCTGGGAATTGTTTCAGACCCGTCCCCATTGACAACAGAGACATGGAACATCTGCCTGCCTTGGTGGCGGCCCGGCACCTGTTTCAGACCCGTCCCCATTGGCAGCAGAGAAACGGATCTGCCTGGTCTTGGGGTGGGCCGGGAATTGTTTCAGACCCGTCCCCATTGGCAACAGAGAAATGGACCATCTGCCTGGCCTTGGTGGCGGGCCGGTATTTGTCTCAGACCCGTCCCCATTGGCAACAGAGACATGGATCAGGTGCCTAGCCTGGGTTGTCGGGCCGGCACTTGTTTCAGACCCGTAACTATTGGCAAAATGGATAAACACCATTTGCCTGGACTTGGTGGTGGGCCGGCGCTTGCTTCGGAACCGTAACTATTTGCAAAATGGACATAAAAAATCTGCCTGGCCTTGGTGGCGGACCGGCACTTTTTCAGAGCCGTACCTATTGGCAAAATGCACACGGACCATCTGCCTGGCCTAGGTGTCGGGCCGGCGCCTGTTTCAGACTCGTATCTATTGGCAACAGAAATATGGACCGTCTGCCTGTCCTTGGTGGCGGACCGGCACTTGTTTCAGACCCGTCCCAATTGGCAACACAAAAATGGACCATCTGCCTGGCCGAGTTGCGGTCCGGGAATTGTTTCAGACCTGTAACTATTGGCAAAAAGGATATGGACCATCTGCCTGGACTTGCTGGCGGGCCGGCGCTTGTTACAGACCCGTAACTATTGGCAAAATGGACATGGACAATCTGCCTGGCCTTGGTAGCGGGCCTGCTATTGTTTCAGAACCATCCCCATTGGAACAGAGACATGGACCATCTGCCTGGCCTTGGTGGCGGGCCGGCACTTGTTTCAGACCCGTAACTATTTGCAAAAAGGAAATGGACCTTCTGCCTGGACTTGGTGGAGGTCCGGCGCTTGTTTCGGACCCGTAACTTTTGGCAAAATGGACATGGACAATCTGCCTGGCCTTGGTAGCGGGCAGGCACTAGTTTCAGACCCGTAACTATTGGCAAAATGGACTTAGACATTCTGCCTGGCCTTAGAGCCGGGCCGGCTATTGTTTCAGCCCCGCCCCCATTGGCAACAGAGACATGGACCATCAGCCTGGCTTTGGTGGCGAGCTGGGAATTGTTTAAGACCCGTCCCTATTGGCAACAGAGACTTTGACCATCTGTCTGGCCTTGAAGGCGCGCCGGAAATTGTTGCAGACCCGTACCCATTGGCAAAATGGACTTGGACCATCAGCCTAGCCTTGGTGGCGGGCCGGCGCTTGTTTCAGACCCGTATCTATTGACAACACAAACAAGGACCATCTGCCTGGCCTTAGTGTCGGACCGCCGCTTGTTTCGGACCCGTCCCCATTGGCAAATGAGACATGGACCATCTGCCTGCTTGGTGGCAGACCGGCACTTGTTTCTGACCCGTCCCCATTGGCAACAGAGACATGGACCATCTGCCTAACCTTGGTGGCAGGCCGAAAATTGTTTCAGACCCGTCCCCATTGACAACAGAGACATGGATCAACTGCCTGCTTTGGTGGCGGCCCGGCACCTATTTCAGACCAGTCCCCATTGGCAACAGAGAAACAGCTTTGAAGTTTCAACTGTTCTAATTATTCTCAACACAGACACAGACCTTATTGTTTCAACTGTTCAAATTATTATTAACAGAAACATATACCTTTTTGTTTCAACTGTTCAAATTATTATTAACAGAGACACAATCTTATTGTTCCAACTCTTCAAATTATTATTAACAGAGACACAACCTTGTTGTTCTAACTGTTCAAATTATTATTAACAGGGACACAACCTTGTTGTTTCAACTGTTCAAATTATTATTAACAGAGACACATCCTTGATGTTTCGACTGTTCAAATAATTCTCAAAGAGACCTAACCTTGTTGTTTCAAATGTTCAAATTATTATTAACAGAGACACAATCATGATGTTTCAACTGTTCAAATTATTATCAACCCAGACACAACCATGACGTTTCAGCTGTTCAAATTATCAATAGAGACACAACCATGATGTTTCAACTGTTCAAATTATTATCAACAGAGACACAACCATGTTAATTCAGCTGTTCAAATTATTATCAACAGAGACACAACCATGATGTTTCAGCTGTTCAAATTATTATCAACAGAGACACAACCATGATGTTTCAGCTGTTCATAATATTATTAGCAGAGACACAACCATGATGTTTCAAATGTTCAAATAATTCTCAAAGAGACCTAACCTTGTTGTTTCAAATGTTCAAATTATTATCAACAGAGACACAACCATGATGTTACAACTGTTCAAATTATTATCAACAGAGACACAACCTTGATGTTTCAACTGTTCAAATTATTATCAACAGAGACACAGACCTTGTAGTTTCAACTGTTCAAATTATTATCAACAGAGACACATACATTGTTGTTTCAACTGTTCAAACAATTCTCAACAGAGACAATCCCTTGTTGTTTCAGCTGTTAAACTTATTACCAACAGAAACACAGGCCTTATCAAATTATTATCAACAAAGACACATACCTTGTTGTTTCAACTGTTCAAACATTTCGCAGCAGAAACCTAACCTTGATGTTTCAAGTGTTTAAATTATCCTTAACAGAGACACAGACCTTGTTGTTTCAAATGTTTAAATTATTATCAACGGAGTCACAGACATTGTGGTTTCAAATGTTCAAATTATTATCAACAGGGACACATACACTGTTGTTTCAACTGTTCAAACAATTCTCAACAGAGACACAACTTTGTTGTTTCAAATGTTCAAACAGTTCTCAACACAGACGCAACCTTGATGTTTCAACTGTTCCAAAAGTTCTCAACTGAGACTCAACCCTGATGTTTCAACTGTTTAAACAGTTCTTAACTGAGAAACAACCTTGATGTTTCAACTGTTCAAACAGATCTGAACTGAGGCACAACGGTGATGTTTAAACTGTTCAAGTTATTACTAAAAAAGTCACAACCTTGATGTTTCAACTGCTCAAACAGTTCTCAACAGAGACACAACCTTCATGTTTCAACTGTTCTAATTATTCTCAACAGAGACACATACCTTGTTGTTACAGCTTTTCAAACAATTCTCAACAGAGACACTACCTTGATGTTCCAACTGTTTTAATTATTCTCAACAAAGAGACATACCTTGTTGTTACAGCTTTTCAAACAGTTCTCAACAGAGACACTACCTTGATGTTCCAACTGTTTTAATTATTCTCAACAAAGACACATACCTTGTTGTTACAGCTTTTCAGACACTTCTCAACAGTGACAAAACCTTTATGTTTCAACCGTTCTAATTATTGTCAACAGAGACACAGCCTTGTTTCAGCTGTGCAAATGATTATCAATACAGACATAAACCCTGTTGTCTCAAATGTTCAAATTATTATCAACAGATACACATACTTTTTGTTTCAACTGTTCAAACACTTCTCAACAGAAACACAACGATGGTGTACCAATTGTTCAAATTATTATCAACAGAGACACATACCATGTTGTTCCAAAATTAAAAGTATTATCAACAAGGACCCATACTTTGTTGTTTCAACTGTTTAAATAATTCTCAAAAGAGACACAACCTTGATGTTTCAACTGTTCAAACAATTCTCAACAGAGACACAGACGTTGATGCTTCAAATGTTCAAAGAGTTCTCAACAGAGAAACAGGCTTGATATTTCAGCTGTTCAAACAATTCTTAACAGAGACACAACCTTGTTGTTTCAAATGTTCAAACAGTTCTCAACAGAGACACAATAATGTGTTTCAACTGTTCAAACACTTCTCAACTGAGACACAACCTTGATGCTTCAACTGTTCAAACAGTTCTCCAATAAGACACAACCTTGATGTTTTAACTGTTCAAACAGTTCTTGACTGAGGCACAACCTTGGTGTTTCAACTGTTCAAATTATTATCAACATAGACACAACCTTGAAGTTTTAAATGTTCAAACAATATTCAAATGAGACACAACCTTGATTATTCTAGTGTTCAAACAGTTCTTAACTCAGGCACAACCTTGATGTTTCAACTGTTCAAATTATTATCAACAGAGACACACCCTTGAAGTTTCAACTGTTCAAATTGTTATCCACAGAGACAGAAGCTTTGCTGTTTCAACTGTTTAAACTCTTCTCAACCGATACACAACTTTGTTGTTTCAAATGTGCAAACAATTCTCAACATAGACACAGACCTTGTTGTTCCAAATGTTCAAATATTTCTCAACCGAGACGCAACCTCGATGTTTCAACTGTTCAAACGGTTCTCAACTGAGTGACAACCTTGATTTTTCAACTGTTCAAACAGTGCTTAACTGAGACACAACTTCGATGTTTCAACTGTTGAAACAGTTCTGAACTGAGGCAAAACCTTGATGCTTAAACTGTTCAAATTATTACCAACAGAGACCCAACGTTGATTTATCAACTGTTCAAGCAGATCTTAACTGAGAAACAACCTTGATGTTTCAACTGTTCAAACAGATCTGAACTGAGGAACAACGGTGATGTTTAAACTGTTCAAAATATTACTAACAAAGGCACAACCTTGATGTTTCAACTGCTCAAACAGTTCTCAACAGAGACACAACCTTGATGTTTCAACTGTTCAAACAGTTCTTAACTGAGAAACAACCTTGATGTTTCAACTGTTCAAACAGATCTGAACTCAGGCACAACGGTGATGTTTAAACTGTTCAAACTATTACTAACAAAGGCACAACCTTGATGTTTCAACTGCTCAAACAGTTCTCAACAGAGGCACAACCTTCATGTTTCAACCTTTCTAATTATTCTCAACAGAGACACATACCTTTTTGTTACAGCTTTTCAAACAATTCTCAACAGAGACACTACCTTGATGTTCCAACTGTTTTAATTATTCTCAACAAAGACACATACCTTCTTGTTTCAAATTTTCAGACACTTCTCAACAGTGACACAACCTTGATGTTTCAACCGTTCTAATTATTGTCAGCAGAGACACAGCCTTGTTGTTTCAGCTGTGCAAATTATTATCAACCGAGACACAGACCCTGTTGTTTCAAATGTTCAAATTATTATCAACAGAGACACATACTTTGTTGTTTCAACTGTTCAAACAATTCTCAAGAGGGACACTAACTTGATGTTGCAAATGTTCAAAGTATTATCAGCAGAGACACAGACCTTGTTGTTTCAAATGTTCATATTATTATCAATAGAGGCACAATCTTGATGTGTCAACTGTTCTAATTATTTTCAACAAAGACACATACCTTGTTGTAACAGCTGTTCAAACAATTGTCAACAGAGACACTACCTTGATGTTTCAACTGTTCAAATTATTATCAACAGAGACACAGATTTTGTTGTTCCAAATGTTTAAAGTATTATCAACAGAGGCACATACGCTGTTGTTTCAACTATTCGAACAATTCTCAACACAGACACAACCCTGATGTTTCAACAGTTAAAACTATTATCAACAGAGACACAGATCTTGTTACATCAAATGTTGAAAATATTATCAACAGAGACATATACTTTTTGTTTCAACTGATCAAACACTTCTCAACAGACACACAACGTTGGTGTCTCAATTGTTCGACTTAATATCAACAGAGACACAGACTTGTTGACTCAAAATTTCAAATTAACATCAACAGAGACACATACCTTGTTGTTCCAAATGTTCAAAGTATTATCAACAAGGACCCATACTTTGTTGTTTCAACTGTTTAAATAATTCTCAATAGAGAAACAACTTTGATGTTTCAACTGTTCAAACAATTCTCAACAGAGACACAGACGTTGATGCTTCAAATGTTCAAAGAGTTCTCAACAGAGAAACAGCCTTGCTATTTCAGCTGTTCAAACAATTCTTAACAGAGACACAACCTTTTGTTTCAAATGCTCAAACAGTTCTCAACAGAGACACAATCCTGATGTTTCAACTGTTCAAACAGTTCTCAACTGAGACACAACCTTGATGTTTCAACAGTTCAAACAGCTCTCAAATGAGACACAACATTGATGTTTCAACTGTTCAAACAGCTCTCAAATGAGACACAACATTGATGTTTCAACTGTTCAAACAGTTCTTGACTGAGGCAAAAGCTTGGTGTTTCAACTGTTCAAATTATTATCAACATAGACACAACCTTGAAATTTTAAATGTTCAAATAGTCCTTAAATGAGACACAACCTTGATTATTCTAGTGTTTAAACAGTTTTTAGTTCAGGCACAATTTTGATGTTTTTAAACTGTTTAAAATTATTGTCAACAGAGACACAACCTTGAAGTTTCAGCAGTTCAAATTATCATCAACAGAGACAGAAACCTTGTTGTTTCAACTGTTCAAACTGTTCTCATCCGAGACTTAACTTTGTTGTTTCAAATGTGCAAACAATTGTCAACATAGACACAGGCCTTGTTATTTCTAAAGGTTCAAATAGTTCTCAACAGAAACGAAACCTGAGATGTTTCAACTTTTCAAACGGTTCTCAACTGAGTCACAACCTTGATGTTTCAACTGTTCAAACAGTTCTTAACTGATACACAACCTCGATGTTTCAACTGTTGAAACAGTTCTGAACTGAGGCAGAACCTTGATGCTTAAACTGTTCAAATTATTACCAACAGAGACCCAACCTTGATGTTTCAACTGTTCAAACAGTTCTTAACTGAGAAACAACCTTGATGTTTCAAGTGTTCAAACAGATCTGAACTGAGGCACAACGGTGATGTTTAAACTCTTCAAAGTATTACTGACAAAGGCACAACCTTGATGTTTCAACTGCTCAAACAGTTCTCAACAGAGACACAACCTTCATGTTTCAACTTTTCTAATTATTCTCAACAGAGACACAGACATTGTTGTTACAGCTTTTCAAACAATTCTCAACAGAGACACTACCTTGATGTTCCAACTGTTTTAATTATTCTCAACAAAGACACATACCTTCTTGTTTCAAATTTTAAGACACCTCTCAACAGTGACACAACATTGATGTTTCAACCGTTCTAATTATTTTCAACAGAGACACAGCCTTGTTGTTTCAGCTGTGCAAATTATTATCAACACAGACACAGATCCTGGTGATTCAAATGTTCAAATTATTATCAACAGAGACACATACATTGTTGTTTCAACTGTTCAAACAATTCTCAACAGAGACACAACCTTGATGTATCAACTGTCCAAATTATTATTAATAGAGGCCCAACCTTGATCTATCAACTGCTCTAAATATTCTCAACAAAGACACATACCTTGTTGTTACAGCTGTTCAAACAATTCTCAACAGAGACTCTACCTTGATGTTTCAACTGTTCAAATTATTATCACCAGAGACACAGATCTTGTTGTTTCAAATGTCTAAAGTGTTATCAACAGAGGCACATACGCTGTTGTTTCAACTGTTCAAACAATTCTCAACAGAGACAGAACCTTGATGTTTCAACAGTTAAAAATATTATCAACAGAGACACAGATCTTGTTTTTTCAAATGTTCAAATTATTATCAACAGAGACACAGATTTTTGTTTCAAACATTCAAATTATTATCAACAGAGGCACATACCTTGTTGTTACAAATGTTCAAAGTTTATCAACAGAGATGCATACTATGGTTTTTCAACTGTTTAAACAATCCTCAATAGAGACATAACTTTGATGTTTCAGCTTTTCAAACTATTCTCAACAGAGACACAGACGTTGATGCTTCAAATGTTCAAAGAGTTCTCAACAGAGAAACAGCCTTGATATTTCAGCTGTTCAAACAATTCTTAACAGAGACACAACCTTTTTGTTTCAAATGCTCAAAGAGTTCTCAAAAGAGACACAATTTTGATGTTTCAACTGTTCAAACAGTTCTAAACTGAGACACAACCTTGATGTTTCAACTGTTCAAACAGTTCTCAAATGAGACAGAACCTTGATGTTTCAACTGTTCAAACAGTTCTTGACTGAGGCACAAACTTGGTGTTTCAACCGTTCAAATTATTACCAACAGATTCCCAACCTTGATGTTTAACTGCTCAAACAGTTCTCAATAGAGACACAGCCTTGATGTTTAAACTGATCTAATTATTCTCAACAGAGACACAACCTTGATGTTTAAACTGTTACAATTATTCTCAACAGAGACACTACCTTGATGTTCCAACTGTTATAATTATTCTCAACAGATACATACCTTGTAGTTTCAACTTTTCAAACAAGTCTCAAAAGAGACACAACCTTGATGTTTCAACTGTTCTAATTATTCTCAACAGAAATACAGCCTTGTTGTTTCAGCTGTTCAAATTATTATCAACAGAGACACAGAACTTGTTGTTTGAAATGTTCAAATTATTATCAACAGAGACACATACTTTGTTGTTTAAACTGTTCAAAAAATTCTCAACAGAGACACAGACCTTGTTGTTTCAACTGCACTAATCATTATCAAAAGTGACACAACCTTGATGTTTCAAATTTTCAAATTAATATCAACAGAGACACAGACCTTGTTGTTTCAACTGTTCTAATCATTATCAACAGAGACACAACCTTGATGTTTCAGTTTTCAAATTATTATCAACAGAGATACAACCTCGAAGTTTAAATTAATCTAATTATTCTCAGCAGAGACACAGATCTTATTGTTTCAACTGTTCAAATTGTTATCAACAGGGACACAAGCCTGAAGTTTCAACTGTTCTAAATATTCTCAACAGAGACACAGACTTATTATTTCAACTGATCAAATTATTATTAACAGAGACACAACCTTGTTGTTTCAACTGTTCAAAAAATTATTAACAGAGACACAATCTTGATGTTTCAACTGTTCAAATAATTCTCAAAGAGACCTAAACTTGTTGTTTCAGATATTCAAATTACTATCACCAGAGACAAAACCATGATGTTTCAGATGTTCAAATTATTATTAACAGAGACACAACATTGATGTTTCAACTGTTCAAACAATGCTCAACAGAGACACAACCTTGATGTTTCAACTGTACAAATTATTATCAACAAAGACACAGACCCTGTAGTTTCAACTGTTCATACAATTCTCAACAGAGACAATCCCTTGCTGTTTCAGCTGTTAAAATTATTACCAACAGAAACATAGGCCTTGTTGTTTCAAATTATCAAATTATAATCAACAGAGACACATACCTTGTTGTTCCAAATGTTCAAACAGTTCTCAACAGAAACATTACTTTGATTATTCAGCTGTTTGCATTATTATCAACACAGACACACACCTTGTTGTTTCAAAAGTTCAAATTATTGTCAACAGTGACGCATACCTTGTTGTTTCAACTGTTCAAACAATTTTCAACAGAGGCACAACCTTGATGTATCAGCTGTTCAAATTATTATCAACAGAGACACAGACCTTGTTGTTTCAACTGTTGAAACAATTCGCAACAGAAACCTAAAATTGATGTTACAAGTGTTTAAATTATCATCAACACAGACACATACCTTGTTGTTTCAACTTTTCAAACAATTCGAACAGAGACACAACCTTGTTGTTTCAAGTTTCAAATTATCATCAACAGAAACTCAGACGTTGATGTTTCAAATGTTCAAATTATTATCAACAGAGACACATACCTTGTTGTTTTAAATGTTCAAATTATTATCAACAGAGACACATACTTTGTTGTCTCAACTGTTCAAACATTTCTCAACAGAGACACAACCTTGATGTTTCAACTGTTAAAACAATTCTCAACAGAGACACAACCTTGTTGTTTCAAATGTTCAAACAGTTCTCAACAGAGACTCAACCTTGATGTTTCAAATTTTCAAACAGTTCTTAACTGAGGCACAACCTTGATGTTTCAACTGTTCAAATTATTATCAACAGAGACACAAACTTGATGTTTCAACTGTTCAAACAGTTCTCAAATGAGACACAAACTGGATGTTTCAACTGTTCAAACAGTTCTTAACTGGGGCTCAACCTTGATGTTTGAACTGTTCAAATTATTATCAACAGAGACATAAACCTTGTTGTTTCAACTGTTCAAAGTATCTTCAACAGAGACACAACTTTGTTGTTTCAAATGCTTATACAACTCTCAACATAGACACAGACCTTGTTATTTCAAATTTTCAAACGGTTCACAAACCAGACGCAACTTTGATGTTACATTTGTTCTCACAGTTCTCAACTGAGACACAACATTGATGTTTCAACTGTGCAAACAATTCTTAACTGAGACTCAACTTTGATGTTTCAACTGTTCATACAGTTCTGAACTGAGGCACAACCTTGATGTTTAAACTGTTTAAATTATTACCAACAGGGACACAACTTTAATGTTTCTAGTGCTCAAACAGTTCTCAACAGAGACACAACCTTGATGTTTAAACGGTTCCAATTATTCTCAACAGAGACACAACCCTGATGCTTCAACTGTTCTAATTATTCTCAACCGAGACACATACCTTATTGTTACATCTGTTCGACAATTCTCAACAGAGACACTACCTTGATGTTCCAACTGTTCTAATTATTCTCATCAGAGACAAATACCTTGGTGTTTCAAATTTACAGACATTCTCAATAGTGTCACAACCTTGATGTTTCAACCGTTCTAATTATTGTCAACAGAGCTACAGCCTTGCTGTTTCAGCTGTTCAAATTAATATCAACAGAGACACAGACCTTGTTGTTTCAAATGTTCAAATTGTTATCAACAGAGACTCATACTTTGTTATTTCAACTGTTCAAAAAATTCTCAACTGAGACATTACCTTGATGTTGCAATGTTCAAAATATTATCAGCAGAGACATATGCTTTGTTGTTTCAACTGTTCAAACAATTCTCAACAGAGACACAACTTTGATGTATCAACTGTCCGAATTATTATCAATAGAGAAACACCCTTAATGTATCAACTGTTCTAATTATTCTCAACAAAGACACATATCTTGATGTTACATCTGTTTAAACAATTCTCAACAGAGACACTACCAAGATGTTCCAAATGTTCTAATTATTTTCAACAAAGACACAAACATTGTTGTTTCAACTTTTCAAACAGTTCTCAACAGAAACTTAACTTTGATTATTCAGCTGTTTACATTAATATCAACAGAGACACAGACCTTGTTGTTTCAAAAGTTAAAACTATTATCAACAGTGGCGCATACCTGGTTGTTTCAACTGTACAAACAATTCTCAACAGAGATACTACCTTGATGTTTCAAATGTTCAAATTATTATCAATAGAGACACAGAGCTTGTAGTTTCAAATGTTCAAATTATTATCAACAGAGACATATGCTTTGTTGTTTTAACTGTTCAAAGAATCCTCAACAGAGACACAACCTTGATGTATCAAAAGTCCAAATTATAATCAATAGAGGCACAGACCTTGTTTTTTCAAATGTTTAAATTATTATCAACAGAGACACATACGCTGTAGCTTCAACTCTACAAAAATTCTCAACAGAGACAAAACTTTGATGTTTCAACAGATCAAATTATTATCAATAGAGACACAGATCTTTTTGTTTCAACTGTTGAAACACTTCTCAACAGAGACACTACAGAGATACAGACTTGTTGTTTCAAACTTTCAAATTATTATCAACAGAGACACATACGTTGTCGTTCCAAATGTTCAAATTATTATCAACAGACAAATACTTTGTTGTTTCAAATGTTTAAACAATTCTCAATAGAGACGCAACTTTGATGTTTCTACTTTCAGGCAATCTCAACAGAGACACAGACCTTGATGTTGCAAATGTTCATAGAGTTCTCAACAGACAAACAACCTTGATGTTTCAGCTGTTCAAAAAATTCTTAACTGAGTCACAAACATATTGTTTCAAATGCTCAAACAGTTCGCAACAGAGATAAACAATCTTGATGTTTCAACTGTTCAAACTGTTCCCAACTGAGACAAAACCTTGATGTTTCAACTGTTCAAACAGTTCTCAAATGAGACACAACCTGGAAGTTTCAACTGTTCAAACCGTTCTTGACTTAGGCACAACCTTGGTGTTTCAACTGTTCAAATTATTATCAACATAGACACAACCTTGATTTTTTAAATGTTCAACAGATCTCAAATGAGACAAAACCTTGATTATTCTACTGTTCAAACAGTTCTTAACTCAGGCTTAACCTTGGTGTTCCAACTGTTTAAATCATTATCAACAGAGACACAACCTTGAAGTTTCAACTGTGCTAATTATTATCAACAGAGACACAAATATTGTTGTTTCAACTGTTAAAGCATTTCTCAACAGAGACACAACTCAAACAATTCTCAACATAGACACAGACCTTTTGTTTCAAATGTTCAAACAGTTCTCAACAGAGATGCAACCTTCATGTTTAACTGTTCAAACGGTTATCATCTGAGACACAACCTTGATGTTTCAACTGTTCAAACAGTTCTTCACTGAGACACAGCCTCGATGTTTTAACTGTTCAAATAGTATTGAACTGAGGCACAACCTTGATGTTTAAACTGTTCAAATTATTACCAACAGAGACAAAACCTTGATGTTTCAACTGCTCAAACAGTTCTCTACAAAGACACAACCTTGATGTTTAACTGTTCTAATTATTCTCAAAAGAGACACAAACCTTTTGATTCAACTTTTCAAACAATTCACAACAGTGAGACATTTTTGATGTTTCAACTGTTCTAATTATTGTAAACAGAGATACAGCCTTGTTGTTTCAGTTGTTCAAATTATTATCAAGAGAGACACAGTACTTGTTGTTTAAAATATTCAAATTATTATCAACACAGACACATACTTTGTTGTTTCAACTGTTCAAACAACTCTCAACAGAGACACTACCTTGATGTTTCAAATGTTCAAATTATTATCAACAGAGACACAGACCTTGTTGATTCAACTGTTCCAATTATTATCAAAAGAGACACAACCTTCATGTTTCAACTTATCAAATTATTATCAACAGAGATACAGCTTCGATGTTTAAATTAATCTAATTATTCACAACAGAGACACAGACCTTATTGTTCCAACTGTTCAAATTATTATCAACAGAGACACAATCCTGATGTTTTAAACTGTTCCAATTATTCTCAACAGAGACAAAACTTTGAAGTTTCAACTGTTCTAATTATTCTTAACTGGGACACAGACCTCATTGTTTCAAATGTTCAAATTATTATCAACAGAGACACATACCTTGTTGTTTCAACTGTTACATTTATTATTAACAGAGACATAACTTTGATGTCTCAACTGTTCAAATTATTATCAACAGAGAAACAGACATTGTTTTTTTCAAATGTTCAGATTATTATCAACCGAGACACAACCTTGATGTTTCAACTGTTCAAATTATTATCAACAGAGACACAACCTTGATGTTTCTACTGTTCAAATTATTATCAACAGAGAAACAGACCTTGTTGTCTCAACTATTCAAATTATTATCAACAGAGACACCTACCTTGTTGTTTCAACTGTTAAAATTATTATTAACAGAGACATAACCTTGATGTCTCAACTGTTCAAATTATTATCAACAGAGAAACAGACCTTGGTGTTTCAAATGTTCAAATTAGTATCAACCGAGACAAAACCTTGATGTTTCAACTGTTCAAATTATTATCAACAACCTTGATGTTTCAACTGTTCAAACAATGCTCAACAGAGACACAACCTTGATGTTTCATCTGTACAAATTATTATCAACAGAGACACAGACCTTGTAGTTTCAACTGTTCAAAATATTATCAACAGAGACACATACCTTGATGTTTTAACTGCTTAAACAGTTCTCAACATAGACACAACCTTGATGTTTCAACTGTTCAGATTATTGTCATCAGAGACACCACCTTTGATGTTTCAACTGTTCCAATTATTCTCAACTGAGTAACAACTTTGATGTTTCAACTGTTCTAATTATTCTCAGCAGAGACACAGACCTTGAGGTTTCAACTGTTCAAATTATTATCAACAGAGTCACAACGTTGGTGTTTCAACTATTCTAATTATTCTCAACTGAGACAACCTTGAAATTTCAACTGTTCTAATTATTCTCAACAGAGACAAAGACTTTGTTGTTTCAACTATTCAAATCATTATCAACAGAGACACAACCTAGATGTTTCAACTGTTCTAATTATTCTCAACAGAGACATAACCCTGATGTTTCAACTGTTCTAATTATTCTCAACACAGACACAGACCTTTTTTATTCAACTGTTCAAATTATTATCAACAGAGCTACAACCTTGATGTTTCAACTAATCTAATTCTTCTCAACAGAGACACAGACTTTGCTGTTTTAACTTTTCAAATTATTATAAACAGAGACACAACCTTGATGCTTCAACTGTTCTAATTATTCTCAACCGAGACACATACCTTATTGTTACAGCTGTTCGACAATTCTCAACAGAGACACTACCTTGATGTTCCAACTGTTCTAATTATTCTCATCAGAGACAAATACCTTGGTGTTTCAAATTTACAGACATTCTCAATAGTGACACAACCTTGATGTTTCAACCGTTCTAATTATTGTCAACAGAGATACAGCCTTGCTGTTTCAGCTGTTCAAATTATTATCAACAGAGATACAGACCTTGTTGTTTCAAATGTTCAAATTGTTATCAACAGAGACTCATACTTTATTGTTTCAACTGTTCAAAAATTCTCAACAGAGACATTACCTTGATGTTGCAAATGTTCAAAATATTATCAGCAGAGACATATGCTTTGTTGTTTCAACTGTTCAAACAATTCTCAACAGAGACACAACTTTGATGTATCAACTGTCCAAATTATTATCAATAGAGAAACACCCTTAATGTATCAACTG
The DNA here is from genome assembly GCA_030762935.1 of Hymenopus coronatus. Lineage (NCBI taxonomy): Eukaryota > Metazoa > Arthropoda > Insecta > Mantodea > Hymenopodidae > Hymenopus > Hymenopus coronatus. The sequence continues at coordinate 1,244,587 of CM060888.1, read as the reverse complement.
TTCTAATTATTCTCAACAAAGACACATATCTTGTTGTTACATCTGTTTAAACAATTCTCAACAGAGACACTACTAAGATGTTCCAAATGTTCTAATTATTATCAGCAGAGACACAAACTTGATGTTTCAACTGTTCAAACAGTTCTCAAATGAGACACAAACTGGATGTTCCAACTGTTCAAACAGTTCTTAACTGGGGCTCAACCTTGATGTTTGAACTGTTCAAATTATTATCAACAGAGATATAAACCTTGTTGTTTCAACTGTTCAAAGTATTCTCAACAGAGACACAACTTTGTTGATTCAAATGCTTATACAACTCTCAACATAGACACAGATCTTGTTATTTAAAATTTATCAAACGGTTCACAAACCAGACGCAACTTTGATGTTACATTTGTTCTCACAGTTCTCAACTGAGACACAACATTGATGTTTCAACTGTTCAAACAATTCTTAACTGAGACTCAACTTTGATGTTTCAACTGTTCATACAGTTCTGAACTGAGGCACAACCTTGATGTTTAAACTGTTTAAATTATTACCAACAGGGACACAACTTTAATGTTTCTAGTGCTCAAACAGTTCTCAACAGAGACACAACCTTGATGTTTAAACGGTTCCAATTATTCTCAACAGAGACACAACCCTGATGCTTCAACTGTTCTAATTATTCTCAACCGAGACACATACCTTATTGTTACAGCTGTTCGACAATTCTCAACAGAGACACTACCTTGATGTTCCAACTGTTCTAATTATTCTCATCAGAGACAAATACCTTGGTGTTTCAAATTTACAGACATTCTCAATAGTGTCACAACCTTGATGTTTCAACCGTTCTAATTATTGTCAACAGAGATACAGCCTTGCTGTTTCAGCTGTTCAAATTATTATCAACAGAGACACAGACCTTGTTGTTTCAAATGTTCAAATTGTTATCAACAGAGACTCATACTTTGTTGTTTCAACTGTTCAAAAAATTCTCAACAGAGACATTACCTTGATGTTGCAAATGTTCAAAATATTATCAGCAGAGACATATGCTTTGTTGTTTCAACTGTTCAAACAATTCTCAACAGAGACACAACTTTGATGTATCAACTGTCCAAATAATTATCAATAGAGAAACACCCTTAATGTATCAACTGTTCTAATTATTCTCAACAAAGACACATATTTTGTTGTTACATCTGTTTAAACAATTCTCAACAGAGACACTACCAAGATGTTCCAAATGTTCTAATTATTTTCAACAGAGACACAAACATTGTTGTTTCAACTTTTCAAACAGTTCTCAACAGACTCTTAATTTTGATTATTCAGCTGTTTACATTATTATCAACAGAGACACAGACCTTGTTGTTTCAAAAGTTAAAACTATTATCAACAGTGGCGCATACCTGGTTGTTTCAACTGTACAAACAATTCTCAACAGAGATAATACCTTGATGTTTCAAATGTTCAAATTATTATCAATAGAGACACAGAGCTTGTAGTTTCAAATGTTCAAATTATTATCAACAGAGACATATGCTTTGTTGTTTTAACTGTTCAAAGAATCCTCAACAGAGACACAACCTTGATGTATCAAATGTCCAAATTATAATCAATAGAGGCACAGACCTTGTTTTTTCAAATGTTTAAATTATTATCAACAGAGACACATACGCTGTTGCTTCAACTCTACAAAAATTCTCAACAGAGACAAAACTTTGATGTTTCAACAGATCAAATTATTATCAACAGAGACACAGATCTTTTTGTTTCAACTGTTGAAACACTTCTCAACAGAGACACTACAGAGACACAGACTTGTTGTTTCAAACTTTCAAATTATTATCAACAGAGACACATACGTTGTCGTTCCAAATGTTCAAATTATTATCAACAGACAAATACTTTGTTGTTTCAAATGTTTAAACAATTCTCAATAGAGACGCAAATTTAATGTTTCTACTTTCAGGCAATCTCAACAGAGACACAGACCTTGATGTTGCAAATGTTCATAGAGTTCTCAACAGACAAACAACCTTGATGTTTCAGCTGTTCAAAAAATTCTTAACTGAGTCACAAACATATTGTTTCAAATGCTCAAACAGTTCGCAACAGAGATAAACAATCTTGATGTTTCAACTGTTCAAACTGTTCCCAACTGAGACAAAACCTTGATGTTTCAACTGTTCAAACAGTTCTCAAATGAGACACAACCTGGAAGTTTCAACTGTTCAAACCGTTCTTGACTTAGGCACAACCTTGGTGTTTCAACTGTTCAAATTATTATCAACATAGACACAACCTTGATATTTTAAATGTTCAACAGATCTCATATGAGACAAAACCTTGATTATTCTACTGTTCAAACAGTTCTTAACTCAGGCTTAACCTTGGTGTTCCAACTGTTTAAATCATTATCAACAGAGACACAACCTTGAAGTTTCAACTGTGCAAATTATTATCAACAGAGACACAAATATTGTTGTTTCAACTGTTAAAGCATTTCTCAACAGAGACACAACTCAAACAATTCTCAACATAGACACAGACCTTTTGTTTCAAATGTTCAAACAGTTCTCAACAGAGATGCAACTTTCATGTTTAACTGTTCAAACGGTTATCATCTGAGACACAACCTTGATGTTTCAACTGTTCAAACAGTTCTTCACTGAGACACAGCCTCGATGTTTTAACTGTTCAAATAGTATTGAACTGAGGCACAACCTTGATGTTTAAACTGTTCAAATTATTACCAACAGAGACAAAACCTTGATGTTTCAACTGCTCAAACAGTTCTCTACAAAGACACAACCTTGATGTTTAACTGTTCTAATTATTCTCAAAAGAGACACAAACCTTTTGATTCAACTTTTCAAACAATTCACAACAGTGAGACATTTTTGATGTTTCAACTGTTCTAATTATTGTAAACAGAGATACAGCCTTGTTGTTTCAGTTGTTCAAATTATTATCAAGAGAGACACAGTACTTGTTGTTTAAAATATTCAAATTATTATCAACAGAGACACATACTTTGTTGTTTCAACTGTTCAAACAACTCTCAACAGAGACACTACCTTGATGTTTCAAATGTTCAAATTATTATCAACAGAGACACAGACCTTGTTGATTCAACTGTTCCAATTATTATCAAAAGAGACACAACCTTCATGTTTCAACTTATCAAATTATTATCAACAGAGATACAGCTTCGATGTTTAAATTAATCTAATTATTCACAACAGAGACACAGACCTTATTGTTCCAACTGTTCAAATTATTATCAACAGAGACACAATCCTGATGTTTTAAACTGTTCCAATTATTCTCAACAGAGACAAAACTTTGAAGTTTCAACTGTTATAATTATTCTTAACAGGGACACAGACCTCATTGTTTCAAATGTTCAAATTATTATCAACAGAGACACATACCTTGTTGTTTCAACTGTTACAATTATTATTAACAGAGACATAACTTTGATGTCTGAACTGTTCAAATTATTATCAACAGAGAAACAGACATTGTTTTTTTCAAATGTTCAGATTATAATCAACCTTGACACAACCTTGATGTTTCAACTGTTCAAATTTTTATTAACAGAGACACAACCTTGATGTTTCTACTGTTCAAATTATTATCAACAGAGAAACAGACCTTGGTGTTTCAAATGTTCAAATTAGTTTTAACCGAGACAAAACCTTGATGTTTCAACTGTTCAAATTATTATCAACAGAGACACAACCTTGATGTTTCAAGTGTTCAAACAATGCTCAACAGAGACACAACCTTGATGTTTCATCTGTACAAATTATTATCAACAGAGACACAGATCTTGTAGTTTCAACTGTTCAAAATATTATCAAAAGAGACACCTACCTATATGTTTTAACTGCTTAAACAGTTCTCAACAGAGACACAACCTTGATGTTTCAACTGTTCAGATTATTGTCATCAGAGACACCACCTTGGATGTTTCAACTGTTCCAATTATTCTCAACTGAGTAACAACCTTGATGTTTCAACTGTTCTAATTATTCTCAGCAGAGACACAGACCTTGAGGTTTCAACTGTTCAAATTATTATCAACAGAGTCACAACGTTGGTGTTTCAACTATTCTAATTATTCTCAACTGAGACAACCTTGAAATTTCAACTGTTCTAATTATTCTCAACAGAGACAAAGACTTTGTTGTTTCAACTATTCAAATCATTATCAACAGAGACACAACCTAGATGTTTCAACTGTTCTAATTATTCTCAACAGAGACGTAACCCTGGTGTTTCAACTGTTCTAATTATTCTCAACACAGACACATACCTTTTTTATTCAACTGTTCAAATTATTATCAACAGAGCTACAACCTTGATGTTTCAACTAATCTAATTCTTCTCAACAGAGACACAGACTTTGTTGTTTCAACTTTTCAAATTATTATAAACAGAGACACAAGTTTGATGTTTCAACTGTTCTAATTATTCTCAGCAGAGACATAACCTCTATGTTTCAACTGTTCTAATTCTTTTCAACAGAGACACAGACCTTATTGTTTCAACTGTTCAAATGATTATAAACAGAGACACAACCTCGATGTTTCAACTATTCTAATTATTCTCAACAGAGACATAACCTTGATAATTCAACTGTTCTAATTATTCTCAACACAGACACAGACCTTTTTTATTCAACTGTTCAAATTATTATCAACAGAGCTACAACCTTGATGTTTCAACTAATCTAATGCCTCTCAACAGAGACACAGACTTTGTTGTTTCAACTTTTCTAATTATTATAAACAGAGACACAACTTTGATGTTTCAACTGTTCTAATTATTCTCAGCAGAGACACAACTTCTATGTTTCAACTGTTCTAATTATTCTCAACAGATACACAGACCTTATTGTTTCAACTGTTCAAATTATAATCAACAGAGACACAGACCTTGTTGTTTTAACTATTCAAATTATTATCAACGGAGACACAACCTTGATATCTATTTATATACACTTTAAATAACATACACCCAGACACACTCTCGTACACAAGCGCACATAAGCATACAAATACACTATTAAACACTCCAAGAACATCAATCCAGACACCTACACACAGGCACACATAAACATACACAAATGTTCTCTTACACACTCCAACACTTACACCCAGACACACACAAGTAGATATAAACTTACAGAGACTCATATTCAAACACACTGTAAAACTTATACACCCAGACACACGCAAGCACACTTAAACACACAAACGTATACAGACACACCATCACAACCACTCATACACACTCACCCAAGAAACCACAATCACACAAAGCGACACCCGTTCAAAAACTTACAAACACACTCACACACACTTACACCAAACCTACACACACCCTCACACAAAGTAACACCCGTTCAAAAACTTACAAACACACTCACACACACTCACACCAAACCTACACACACCCTCACACAAAGTAACACCCGTTAAAAAACTCACAAACACACTCACACACACTCACACCAAACCTACACACACCCTCACACAAAGTAACACCCGTTAAAAAACTCACACACACACTCACACACACGCTCACACAAACAATCACACACACTAAGTCATACACAATCAAATACACTCACATACAAATGCACACACACACACACTCATACACACAATCACACAAACACTGACACACACTCACACAGACATTCAAACACACACCCTCACGCACTCATACAAAAACTCACACAGCAATTCAAACTTGCACAAACATTCACACATAATGTCACACACATACTTATACACACACATTCACACAAGACACACAATCACAAATGCTCACTCCTAAAACGTATAAACACACAACATACATAAAAATATACAAACGCACACAAACATATAGAAACACACAAAGATATATAAACATATATACACAAACATACAAACAAACACAAAAATCTGCAAACACCCAAAAACGTATAAACACACAAAAATACGAACGCACAAAAATACGTAGAAACACACAAAGATATAAACATATATACACAAACATATGCAAACACATAAAGACGTATAAACAGACACACACAAACACCCTCAAACATATACAAACACAAGCAGGGACGAATAAATAGACACACACAAACATATACAAACACACAGACACACACAAATAAACACAAACAGACACACACAACACACACAAACATAAACAGACACACACAAACATATACAGACACACACACAGACACACAATTATATTCAAACACAAACAAAAACACAAACTGACACACACAAACATACACATACACAAACAGACGCACACAAACATATAAAAACATTATCAGATACACACAAATATATACAAACAGAAACAGACACACACAAAGATACACAAATACAAACAGACGCACACAACAAACACAAACACAAACATTTACACACAAACATATACAAACACAAACAGACACATTTAAACATATACAAACTCAAACAGATACACACAAACAAACACAACACAAACAGACACATACAAACATAAACAAACACAGACACAAACATATACAGACACACACAGACACACAAACATGTACAAACCCAAACAGACACACAAACACATACAAACACAAACAGACACACTCAAACATATAAAACACAAACTGACGCACTCAAACACAAACAAACACACACAGACACCCAAACATATACAAACACAAACAGACACAATCAAACATAAACAAACACACAGACACACACAACCATATACAAACACACACAGACACCCACAAACATATACAAACACACAGAGACACACACAAACATATACAAACACGGTCAGACACACACAAATATATACAAACACAGACAGACACACACAAACATATATAGACAGAGATACACACACATATATATACAAACACACACAAATATATACAAACACAGACAGAAACACAAACATATACAAACACACACAGACACACAAACATATATAAACACAAACAGACACAATCAAACATAAACAAACACACACAGTCACACACAACCATATACAAACACAAACAGACACACACAACCATATACAAACATAAACACATACACAAAACCATATTTAAACAAACACAGACACACAACCATATAGAAACTCAGACACACATTACCATATACAAACACAAATAGACACATAAACATATACAAACACAAACAGACACACTCAAACATAAACAAACACACACAGACACACACAACCATATACAAACACAAACAGACACACACAACCATATACAAACACACACAGACACACAAACATATACAAACACAAACAGACACACAAAAAATATACAAACATATACAAACACAACCGACACACACAAACATATACAAACACAAACACACACACAAACATATACAAACACAAACTTATACAACCACACAGACACACTCATACATAAACAAACACACACAGACACCCACAAATATATACAAACACACTCAAACACACACAAATATATACAAACAGAGACAGACACACACAAACATATATACATAGAATTTCAACAGTCGCACGGGTCCACAGACCGTACGTGCTTTTGTAATGCACATTACAAGCAATATTAAAACAACAACCACAACAAAGAATTAAAAGAGTAAACACAAAAATAAAAAGAGAAACATATATAAACACAGATACACACACATAATTATACAAACACACACACAAATATATACAAACACAGACAGAAACACAAACATATACAAACACACACAGACACACACAAACATCTACAAACACAAACTGGAACTTACAAACCGACACACACAACATACAAACATTCACGGACACACAGAAACATATACAAACACACAGACACAAACATATACAAACACAGACAGACACACACAATCATAAACAAACACACACACAAACATGTACAAACAAAGACATACACAAACATATACAAACACACACTGACAAAACGTTTACAAACACACACAGCCACAAGCATATACAAACACACACAAAAATATACAAAAACACACACACAAACATATACAAACATACACAGACATTATACAAACACACTCAGACACAAATATATGCAAACGCACACACAAACATATACAAACACACACACAATCATATAAAAAACATACAGACACAAACATATACAAACAGACACAGACACAAACATACAAACACTTACAAACACACAAAAACATATACATACATACACTGACATAACCATATACAAACAACCACACACACACAAAAACATATACAAACACACACGCACAAACGAATACAAACAGAGACAGACACACCAACATATACAAACACAGACACACACAAACATACACAAACATGGACAGACACACACAAACATATACAAACACAGCCACACCCAAATATATATAAACACAGACACACTCAAACATATACAAACACAGATACACACAAAGATATACAAACACAGACAGACACACAAACATATACAAACACAGACAGACACACAAACATATACAAACACAGACACATACAAACATATAGAAACACAGACAGACACACACACAAACATATGGAAACATGAATGAATGAATGAATGAATAAGTGTATTTATTGACATAGCAATATCATACATAGAATTTCAACAGTCGCACGGGTCCACAGACCGTAAGTGCTTTTGTAATACACATTACAAGCAATATTAAAACAACAACAACAAATAATTAAAAGAGTAAACACGAAAATAAAAAGACAAAGGAAATACACAATCCAAAGCATTATTAAACAACAATAAAGAATTAAGAGTGAACCCGAAAATAAAAAATACAAAGATATTCAAATATAGCAATTTAAATTTACAGCACAGAGTACACCTTCATAAATGTACCCTCTTATAATAGAAAATTTCACTTAAAAGACATATATACACATAATATATACAACATATATAAAACCATAGCACAACAGTGACCTAAGTATGACATAATACATATGTATGTAGAACAATGTAGTCATTTTTGTTTAGTTGATCTTATCCCCCCTTCTCTATTGGCAGCCTCCTCAGATCTCAGCTGTCTTGCCTTAAGTATAAATTTACCTAGCCCGTCCATGTTTTCCGTCCCTGCCAGTAGCGTCCAACATGCTTCTAGCCCTACATTCGCAGTGGTAAAAAATCGCGGCAAATATTTTTCCTGCCATTGCTCCGTACCCCTACATCTTGCTAAGATGTGAGTCCACGACTCTTCCTCCTCGCAAATGGGACAGATTCTCGTACCATTCTCGTCAGAAATTTTCGTGCTCCTCCATGCTCCTAGTCTAATCCACGCGAGCCCCTCTCTAATGAGTTTGGTACCTGTTTTGATGTATTGCTCCATACCCCACTCCGATTTCAACCCAGACTGTACTTCTAATGACACCTTCTCTGTGCATTGCGCAATTATTTGCTGTCTGTCAATATCACAGAGGCGGTTCTTAATTTTTCTCCAAATATTTCGCCTGTTTTCCTGCCCTGCCATCCAAATGTCTCCCATCCCAATGGTTTCCATCCCTTTCTTTAATTTTGATGCCCACGTCGAATTACCTTCCATTCGCAACAGTTCATGGTAGCAGACTGCCCTAATTAGAGATTGGTTTCCGTGAACGATTCTCAGCCAATATTTAACTGCTCTGATTTTGCACTCTATTGTTTCACTATGTGCCTCGAATTCCCTCATTATTCCGCAGTTTGCCGTACCCCTCCCTACACCCAGAATTCCTTTCAAAAATTGGGTCCTCACTTGATCCAGATTCCCTGTTTGTTCCCACCCCCATATTTCTCCTCCGTATGTCATCGTGGATATAACTGTCGCTCCGTATACAGTTTCCATTAAGGTTATGGATATATTCGGTATTCTGTAGCGTATCCGGAGAGCTTCCGTCGCTTTCACCCTTGCCTTGTGTTTCGTAATGTCAATGTGTTTTGTCCATTTTCCGTTCATTTTGAATGTGAGTCCTAAGTACACAAAAGATTTAACATTGTCCAGTATCTGTCCTGCATATGTCCAAGTCTCCTCCCTGCTATAAACACAACCCTTTTTGAAAGTCATTGCCTTAGTCTTATTCACATTAACTGAAAGTAGCCATTCATCGCAATAATTCTTAAGTTTGTCCAGTCCTGGTTGCAATCCGTTTACTGTCGTAGAGCACAATACTAAATCGTCTGCGTATAAAAGTGTTGGGATCTGCAAATCCGCTACTACTGGTGCTTGGATATTCTCTGCTATCATTGTATCAGTAATATTATCCATAAAGAGATTAAATAGCAAGGGAGATAAAATACAACCCTGCCTCACTCCCCTATAGCTTCGGCAGCTCTCGGACACTCTGTTTCTGTCGTACTTCACACAGAATTGGACATTTTGATACATTGCCCGCAATGCTCTAACCATTTTACTTGATAACCCCTTTCTGAATAGTTTGTACCATAATGCATTTCGATTGATAGAGTCAAATGTCTTCTTAAAGTCCACAAAAGCACAATGAAGCTTTCCCCGCTTAATTAACAGTTGCTTCGTCCTTAAAGTGTCTTATATAAAAGAGGAATCTATGGTACTGTGCCCTTCTCTGAAACCCATTTAAAATTTTGAAAGTTTGCCAAATTTAGATTCCCAGTCCTTTATCCGGTTATATAACATTCTACAATAAATGTTCTCCATAATTGGCAAAAGAATAACCCCCCTATAGTTATCCGGATTTCCAATAGTTCCCTTCCCTTTATAAATGGGATGAATAATGCCCTTTCCCCAACTTTATGTGTGTCTGTGTGTGTGAATTTGTATATGTTTATGTGTGTCTATGTTTCCATATCCTTCGAGATATGGAAACATAGACACACATAAACATATACAAATTCACACACACACAGACACACATAAAGTACGTATAAACACACACACAAGCTCACCAGAACACGCACAAATACGGACAGACACACACAAACACATATGAACACACAAAAATGCATATAGACAGACTCAAACACATACAGACACGTCGATTCACTCTTCAGCTGTGAACAGACAATAATATCGGCTAGAGAAATGTCCCACTCTCAGCCGGGAACCAAACCCGGGACAGACACACAGCTTAGTGGCTCGACTGAGTTACGTTCTCTACAAGCAAACTGACGGACATTTTGTTTGAAATTGCTGCGTCTGTGCATGCAAGATATGTTAGCACAAATTAATTGACAATTGTATTCATTATATTACTAAGATTGCAATAACATTTGAGGATCAGAAAAAGGAGAACTTGTTTTATAGTAAAATTTCTCAACTATTTATGTTAACTAGGGGTATATCGTTTTCTATAAGTTTACAGTTTTCTGAATCTGAAAAAAATGAAAAATGCTTCAGAAAGTGGTTATTGTGTGTATGTTTGTCGATGTGTCTCTGTTAGTGTCTGTGTGTGTCAGTGAAAGTCTCTGTGTGTGTAACTGTATGTGTCAGTGTGTGCATCTGTGTGTCTGTAACTGTATGTGTCAGTGACTGTTTCTGTGTGTTTGTAACTGTATGTGCCAGTGTGCGTTTCTGTGGGTCTGTGTGTGTGTCTGTAACTGTATGTGTCAGTGTGTGTTTCTGTGTGTCTGTAACTGTATGTGCCAGTGTGCGTTTCTGTGGGTCTGTGTGTGTGTCTGTAACTGTATGTGTCATGGTGTGTATGTCCGTGTGTGTTTCTGTGTGTCTGTAACTGTATGTGTCACTGTGTGTTTCTGTGTATCCGTGTGGTTATGTGTCAGTGTGTGTCAGTAACTGTATGTGTCAGTGTGTGTCAGAAACTGTATGTGTCAGTGTGTGTTTCTGTGTGTCTGTAACTGTATATGTCAGTGTGTGTGTCAGTGTGTGTTTCTGTGTATCTCTAACTGTATGTGTCAGTGTGTGTTTCTGTGTGTCAGTAACTGTTTGTGTCAGTGTGTGTTTCTGTGTGTCTGTATATGTATGTGTCTGTGTGTTTCTGTGTGTCTGTAACTGTATGTGTCAGTATGTGTCAGTCTGGGTGGGTTTGTCTCTATGTTGTTATAAATGTATGAGTCAGTATGTGTCAATGTGTGTCTGTAACTGTACGTGTCATTGTGTGTCTCTGTGTGTCCGTAACTGTATGTATCAGTGTGTGTCTCTTTGTGTCTGTAACTGTATGAGTCAGGGTGTGTCTGTGTGCCTGTGACTGTATGATTCAGTGTGTATCAGTGTGTGTCTCTGTGTGTCTTTAACTGTGTGTGTCAGGCTGTATTTCTGGGTGTTAGTAACTGTAAGTGTCAGTGTGTGTCTCTGTGTGTCTGTAGCTTTATGTGTCAGTGTGTGTCTCTGTGTGTCTGTAACTGTATGTGTCAGTGTGTCTCTCTGTGTCTGAAACTGTATATGTCAGTGTGTGTCTCTGTGTGACTGTAACTGTATGTTTCAGTTGTTCTGTGTGTGTCTGTAGCTGAATGTGTCAGTGTATTTTTCTGTGTGTCTGTAACTGTATGTGCAGTATGCGTCAGTGTGTTCTGTGTGTGTCTGTCACTGTATGTGTCAGTGTGTGTCTCTGTGTGTCTGTAACTGTATGTGACAATGTGTGTCTCTGTGTGTCTGTAACTGTATGCATTATTTTGTTTCTCTGTGTGTGTATGTGTATGTGTCAATTTGTGCCACTGTGTGTATGTAACTGCATGTGTAATTTTGTGTCTCTAAGTGTCCTTAACTGTATATGTCATTGTGCGTCTGTAACTGTATGTGTCATTGAATGTTTCTGTGTGTCTGTAACTGTATGTGTGAATATGTGTCTCTGTACGTCTGTAACTGTATGTCTCATTGTGTGTCTCTGTACGTCTGTAAATGTATGTGTCATTTTGTGTCTCTTTGTGTCATTAACTGAATGTGTCATTGTATTTCTCTACAGGTCTTTAAATGTATGTGTCTGTGGGTGTCAGTGTATGTCTCTGTGTGTCTGTGTGTGTCTATAACTGTATGTGTCTCTGTTTGTCTGTAACTGTATGTCTCATTGTGTGTCTCTGTACGTCTGTAACTGTATGTGTCATTTTGTGTCTCTTTGTGTCTTTAACTGAATGTGTCATTGTGTTTCTCTACACGTCTTTAAATGTATGTGTCTGTGTGTGTCAGTGTATGTCTCTATGTGTCTGTGTGTGTCTATAACCGTATGCGTCATTGTGTGTCTCTGTTTGTCTGTAACTGTATGTGTCATTGTGTTTCTCTGTGTGTGTCTGTAAGGGTATGTGTCATTGTGAGCCTCTGTCTGTCTGTAACTGTATGCATCATTGTGTGTCTGTAACTGCATTTGTCATTGTGTGTCTTTGTCTGACTGTAACTGTAGGTGTCATTGTGTTTCTCTGTGTGTGTCTGTAAGTGTATGTGTCATTGTGTGTCTCTGTCTGTCTGTAACTTTATGCGTCATTGTGTGTCTGTAAGTGTCTGTGTCATTGTGTGTCTCTGTCTGTAACTGTATGCGTCATTATGTGTCTGTAACTGTATGTGTCATTCTGTTTCACAGTGTGTGCCTGTAAAGGTATGTGTCATTGTGTTTCTCTGTGTGTGTCTGTAAGTGTATCTATCATTTTGTGTCTGTAACTGTATGTGTCATTGTGTGTCTGTAACTGTATGTGACATTGTGTGTCTGTAACTGTATGTGTCATTGTGTGTCTGTAACTGTATGTGTCATTTTGTGTCTGTAACTGTATATGTCATTGTGTGTCTGCAACTGTATGTGTCATTGTGTGTCTGTAACTGTATGTGTCATTTTGTGTCTGTAACTGTATGTGTCATTGTGTGTCTGTAACTGTATGTGTCATTGTGTGTCTGTAACTGTATGTGTCATTGTGTGTCTGTAACTGTATGTGTCATTGTGTGTCTGTAACCATATGTGTCATTGTGTATATGTAACTATATGTGTCCTTGTGTATATGTAACAGTATGTGTCATTGTGTGTCTGTAAATGAATGTGTCATTATGTGTCTGTAACTGTATGTGTCATTGTGTGTGTAACTATATGTGTCATTGTGTATATGTAACTATATGTGTCATTGCGTGTCTGTAACTGTATGTGTCATTGTGTGTCTGTAACTATATGTGTCATTGTGTGTCTGTAACTGTATGTGTCATTGTGTGTCTGTAACTATATGTGTCATTGTGTGTCTGTAACTATATGTGTCATTGTGTGTCTGTAACTATATGTGTCATTGTGTATATGTAACTATATGTGTCATTGTGTGTCTGTAACTATATGTGTCATTGTGTGTCTGTAACTATATGTGTCATTGTGTGTCTGTAACTGTATGTGTCATTGTGTGTCTGTAACTGTATGTGTCATTGTGTATATGTAACTATATGTGTCATTGTGTGTCTGTAACTGTATGTGTCATTGTGTGTCTGTAACTATATGTGTCATTGTGTGTCTGTAACTGTATGTGTCATTGTGTATATGTAACTATATGTGTCAATGTGTGTCTGTAACTGTATGTGTCATTGTGTGTCTGTAACTGTATGTGTCATTGTGTGTCTGTAACTATATGTGTCATTCTGTGTCTGTAACTGTATGTGTCATTGTGTGACTGTAACTGTATGTGTCATTGTGTGTCTGTATCTGTATGTGTCATTGTGTGTCTGTAACTGCATGTGTCATTGTGTGTCCCTTTGTGTCTGTAATCGTATGTGTCACTGTGCTTCTCTGTGTGTCTGTAATCGTATGTGTCACTGTGCTTCTCTGTGTGTCTGTAACTGTATGCGTCATTGTGTGTCTCTATGTGTCTGTAACTGTATGTGTCATTGTGTGACTGTAACTGTATGTGTCATTGTGTCTCTGTAACTGTATGTGTCATTGTGTGTCTGTAACTGCATGTGTCATTGTGTGTCTCTTTGTGTCTGTAATGGTATGGGTCATTGTGCTTCTCTGTGTGTGTATGTAACTGTATGTGTCATTGTGTGTCTCTTTGTGTCTGCAACAGTATGTGTCATTGTGTTTCTTTGTGTGTGTCTATAACTGTATGTGTCATTGAGTGTCTGTAACTGGGTGCGTCATAGTGTGTTTCTGTGTGTCTGTAACTGTATGTGTCATTGTGTGTTTCTGTGTGTCTGTAACTGCATGCGTCATTGTGTGTTTCTGTGTGTCTGTAACTGTATGTGTCATTGTGTGTTTCTGTGTGTCTGTAACTGCATGCGTCATTGTGTGTTTCTGTGTGTCTGTAACTGTATGTGTCATTGTGTGTTTCTGTGTGTCTGTAACTGCATGCGTCATAGTGTGTTTCTGCGTGTCTGTAACTGTATGTGTCATTGTGTGTTTCTGTGTGTCTGTAACTGCATGCGTCATTGTGTGTTTCTGTGTGTCTGTAACTGTATGTGTCATTGTGTGTTTCTGTGTGTCTGTAACTGCATGCGTCATAGTGTGTTTCTGTGTGTCTGTAACTGTATGTGTCATTGTGTGTTTCTGTGTGTCTGTAACTGCATGCGTCATTGTGTGTTTCTGTGTGTCTGTAACTGTATGTGTCATTGTGTGTTTCTTTGTGTCTGTAACCGTGTGTGTCATTGTGTGTTTCTGTGTGTCTGTAGCTGTGTGTGTCATTGTGTGTTTCTGTGTGTCTGTAACTGCATGTGTCATTGTGTGTTTCTATGTGTCTGTAACTGCATGTGTCATTGTGTGTTTCTGTGTGTCTGTAACTGCATGTGTCATTGTGTGTTTCTATGTGTCTGTAACTGTATGTGTCATTGTGGGTCTCTTTGTTTCTGTAACAGTATGTGTCATTGTGTTTCTCTGTGTGTGACTGTAACTGTAGGTATCATTGTGTGTTTCTCTGTGAGTTTCTGTAACTGTATGTGTCATTGTGTGTCGCTGTAAGTCTGTAGCTGAAAGTGTTATTGTGTGTATCTGTACATCTTTAACTGTATGTGTCGTTGTGAATCCCTGCAGGTCTGTAAATGTATGTGTCTGTGTGTGTCAGTGTATGTGTGTCTGTAAATATATGTGTTAGTGTGTGTTAGTGTATATTTCTGAGTGTCTCTAAATGTATGTGTATGTTATGTGTCAGTGTATGTCTCTGTGTGTCTGTAAATGTATGTTTCTGTGTGTCTTAGTGTGTCGGTTTGTGTCAGTGTATATCTCTGTTTGTCTGTAAATGTATGTGTCTGTTTGTGTCAGTGTATGTCTCTGTACGTCTGTAAATGTATGTGTCTGTGTGTGTCAGTGTGTATTTCTGTACGTTTGTAAATGTATTTGTCTCTGTGTGTGTGTAAGTGTATATATATGTACGTCTGTAAATATATGTGCCTGCGTGTGTCAGTTACATCGCTGTACGTCTGTAAATGTATGTGTCTCTGCGTGTCAGTGTATATATCTGTTTATCTGTAAATGTATGTGTCTGTATGTGTCAGTGTTTGTCTCTGTACGTCTGTAAATGTATGTGTCTGTATGTGTCAGTGTTTGTCTCTGTACGTCTGTAAGTTATGTGTCTGTGTGTGTCAGTGTATACTTCTGTACGTCTGTAAATGTATGTGTCTCTGTGTGTGTGTAGGTGTATATATCTGTACGTCAGTAAATCTATGTGTCTGTGTGTGTCAGTGTATATCTCTATGTGTCTGTAAATGTATGTGTCTGTGTGTGTCAGTGTATATCTCTGTACGTCTGTAAATGTATGTGTCTGTGTGTGTCAGTGTATATGTCTGTACGTCTGTAAATGTATGTGTCTCTGTGTGTCAGTGTATATCTCTGTAAGTCTGTAGGTGTATGTGTCTGTATGTGTCAGTGTATAACTCTGTACGTCTGTAAGTGTATGTGTCTGTATGTGTCAGTTTATATATCTGTACGTCTGTAAGTGTATGTGTCTGTATGTGTCAGGGTATATATCTGTACGTCTGTAAGTGTATGTGTCTGTATGTGTCAGTGAATGCCTCTGTATCTCTGTAAATGTATGTGTCTCTGTGTGTCACTGTATATCTCTGTACGTCTGTAAATGTATGTGTCTGTATGTGTCACTGTAATCTCTGTGTGTCTGTAAATGTATGTGTCTGTATGTGTCACTGTAATCTCAGTGTGCCTGTAAATGTATGTGTCTGTATGTGTCAGTGTATATATCTGTACGTCTGTAAGTGTACGTGTCTGTATGTGTCACTGTATATATCTGTACGTCTGTAAATGTATGTGTCTGTATGTGTCACTGTATATATCTGTACGTCTGTGAATATATGTGTCTGTATGTGTCAGTGTATATATCTGTACGTCTGTAAGTGTACGTGTCTGTATGTGTCAGTGTATGTATCTGTACGTCTGCAAATGTATGTGTCTGTATGTGTCAGTGTATATCTCTGTGTGTCTGTAAATGTATGTGTCTGTATGTGTCACTGTAATCTCTCTGTGCCTGTAAATGTATGTGTCTCTGTGTGTCAGTGTATATCCCTGCACGTCTGTAAAATATATGTGTCTGTGTGTGTCAGTGTATGCCTCTGTACGTCTGTAAATGTATGTGTCTGTGTGTGTCACAGTATATCTCTGTGTGTCTGTAAATGTATGTGTCTGTATGTGTCAGTGTATATCTCTGTGTGTCTGTAAATGTATGTGTCTGTATGTGTCACTGTATATCTATGTGTGTCTGTAAATGTATGTGTCTGTATGTGTCAGTGTATATCTCTGTGTGTCTGTAAATGTATGTGTCTCTGTGTGGCAGTGTATATCTCTGTGTGTCTGTAAATGTATGTGTCTGTATGTGTCAGTGTATATGTCTGTGTGTCTGTAAATGTATGTGTCTCTGTGTGTCACTGTATATCTCTGTGTGTCTGTAAATGTATGTGTCTGTATGTGTCACTGTATATCTCTGTGTGTTTGTAAATATATGTGCCTCTGTGTGTCACTGTATATCTCTGTACGTCTGTAAACTTATGTGTCTGTATGTGTCACTGTATATCTCTGTGTGCCTGTAAATGTATGTGTCTCTGTGTGTCACTGTATATCTCTGTAGGTGTAAATGTATGTGTCTCTGTGTGTCACTCTATATCTCTGTACGTCTGTAAATGTATGTGTCTGTATGTGTCAGTGTATATCTCTGTACATCTGTAAATGTATGTGTCTCTGTGTGTCAGTGTATATCTCTGTACGTCTGTAAGTGTATGTGTCTCTGTGTGTCATGTATATCTCTGTACGTCTGTAAATGTATGTGTCTGTATGTGTCAGTGTATCTCTCTGTACGTCTGTAAATGTATGTGTCTCTGTGTCACTGTATATCTCTGTGTGTCTGTAAATGTATGTGTCTCTGTATGTCACTGTATATCTCTGTTGGTCTGTAAATGTATATGTCTGTATGTGACAGTGTATATCTCTGTGTGTCTGTAAATGTATGTGTCTCTGTGTGTCAGTGTATATCTCTGTGTGTCTGTATGTGTCAGTGTATATCTCTGTGTGTCTGTAAATGTATGTGTCTGTATGTGTCAGTGTATCTCTCTGTACGGCTGTAAATATATGTGTCTCTGTGTGTCACTGTATATCTCTGTACGTCTGTAAATGTATTTGTCTGTATGTGTCACTCTATATCTCTGTGTGCCTGTAAATGTATGTCTCTCTGTGTGTCACTGTATATCTCTGTACGTCGCTAAATGTATGTGTCTCTGTGTGTCACTGTATATCTCTGTACGTCTGTAAATGTAAGTGTCTCTGTGTGTCACTGTATATCTCTGTACGTCTGTAAATGTATCTGTCTGTGTGTGTCAGTGTATATCTCTGTACGTCTGTAAATGTATGTGTGTCTGTGTGTCACTGTATATCTCTGTACGTCTGTAAATGTATCTCTTTCTGTGTGTCACTGTACATCTCTGTACGTCTGTAAATGTATGTGTCTGTATGTGTCAGTGTATATCTCTGTATGTCTGTAAATATATGTTTCTCTGTGTGTCAGAGTACATCTCTGTACGTCTGTAAGTGTATGTGTCTCTGTGTGTCACTGTATATGTCTGTACGTCTGTAAATGTATGTGTCTGTATGTGTCAGTGTATCTCTCTGTACGTCTGTAAATGTATGTGTCTCTGTGTGTCACTGTATATCTCTGTGTGTCTGTAAATGTATGTGTCTCTGTGTGTCACTGTATATCTCTGTGTGTCTTTAAATGTATGTGTCTGTATGTGTCAGTGTATCTCTCTGTACGTCTGGAAATGTATGTGTCTCTGTGTGTCACTGTATATCTCTGTGTGTCTGTAAATGTATGGGTCTCAGTGTGTCACTGTATATCTCTGTGTGTCTGTAAATGCATGTGTCTGTATGTGACAGTGTATACCTCTGTGTGTCTGTAAATGTATGTGTCTGTATGTGTCACTGTATATCTCTGTGTGTCTGTAAATGTATGTGTCTGTATGTGTCAGTGTATATCTCTGTGTGTCTGTAAATGTATGTGTCTCTGTGTGTCACTGTATATCTCTGTACGTCTTTAAATGTATGTGTCTGTATGTGTCACTGTAAATCTCTGTGTGCCTGTAAATGTATGTGTCTCTGTGTGTCACTGCATATCTCTGTACGTCTGTAAATGTATGTGTCTCTGTGTGTCACTGTATATCTCTGTACGTCTGTAAATGTATGTGTCTCTGTGTGTCTCTGTATATCTCTGTACGTCTGTAAATGTATGTGTCTGTATGTGTCAGTGTATACCTCTGTACGTCTGTAAATGTATGTGTCTCTGTGTGTCACTGTATATCTCTGTACGTCTGTAAATGTATGTGTCTATGTGTGTCACTGTATATCTCTGTACGTCTGTAAATGTATGTGTCTGTATGTGTCAGTGTATATCTCTGTACGTCTGTAAATGTATGTGTCTCTGTGTGTCACTGTATATCTCTGTACGTCTGTAAATGTATGTGTCTCTGTGTCACTGTATATCTCTGTACGTCTGTAAATGTATGTGTCTCTGTGTGTCACTGTATATCTCTGTACGTCTGTAAATGTATGTGTCTCTGTGTGTCACTGTATATCTCTGTACGTCTGTAAATGTATGTGTCTCTGTGTGTCAGTGTATATCTCTGTACATCTGTAAATGTATGTGTCTCTGTGTGTCAGTGTATATCTCTGTACGCCTGTAAATGTATGTGTCTCTGTGTGTCACTGTATATCTCTGTACGTCTGTAAATGTATGTGTCTGTATGTGTCACTGTAATCTCTGTGTGCCTGTAAATGTATGTGTCTCTGTGTGTCAGTGTATGTCTCTGTACGTCTGTAAATGTATGTGTCTGTGTGTGTCACTGTATATCTCTGTGTGTCTTTAAATGTATGTGTCTGTATGTGTCAGTGTATCTCTCTGTACGTCTGTAAATGTATGTGTCTCTGTGTGTCACTGTATATCTCTGTGTGTCTGTAAATGTATGGGTCTCAGTGTGTCACTGTATATCTCTGTGTGTCTGTAAATGCATGTGTCTGTATGTGACAGTGTATACCTCTGTGTGTCCGTAAATGTATGTGTCTGTATGTGTCACTGTATATCTCTGTGTGTCTGTAAATGTATGTGTCTGTATGTGTCACTGTATATCTCTGTGTGTCTATAAATGTTTGTGTCTGAATGTGTCACTGTATATCTCTGTGTGCCTTAAAATGTATGTGTCTGTATGTGTCACTGTATATCTCTGTGTGTCTGTAAATGTATGTGTCTGTATGTGTCACTGTAATCTCTGTGTGCCTGTAAATGTATGTGTCTCTGTGTGTCAGTGTATGTCTCTGTACGTCTGTAAATGTATGTGTCTGTGTGTGTCACTGTATATCTCTGTGTGTCTGTAAATGTATGTGTCTGTATGTGTCACTGCAGTCTCTGTGTGCCTGTAAATGTATGTGTCTCTGTGTGTCAGTGTATGCCTCTGTACGTCTGTAAATGTATGTGTCTGTGTGTGTCAGTGTATATCTCTGTACGTCTGTAAATGTATGTGCCTGTGTGTGGTAGTGTATGCCTCTGTACGTCTGTAAAATATATGTGTCTGTGTGTGTCAGTGTATGTCTCTGTACGTCTGTAAAATATATGTGTCTGTGTGTGTCAGTGTATGTCTCTGTACGTCTGTAAATGTATGTGTCTGTGTGTGTCAGTGTATATCTCTGTGTGTCTGTAAATGTATGTGTCTGTGTGTGTCAGTGTATATATCTGTGTGTCTGCAAATGTATGTGTCTGTATGTGTCACTGTAATCTCTGTGTGCCTGTAAATGTATGTGTCTCTGTGTGTCAGTGTATGTCTCTGTACGTCTGTAAATGTATGTGTCTGTGTGTGTCAGTGTATGTCACTATACGTCTGTAAAATATATGTGTCTGTGTGTGTCAGTGTATATCTCTGTACGTCTGTAAATGTATGTGTCTGTGTGTGTCAGTGTATGTCTCTGTACGTCTGTAAAATATATGTGTCTGTGTGTGTCAGTGTATGTCTCTGTACGTCTGTAAATATATGTGTCTGTGTGTGTCAGTGTATATCTCTGTGTGTCTGTAAATGTATGTGTCTGTGTGTGTCAGTGTATATATCTGTGTGTCTGCAAATGTATGTGTCTGTATGTGTCACTGTAATCTCTGTGTACCTGTAAATGTATGTGTCTCTGTGTGTCAGTGTATGTCTCTGTACGTCTGTAAATGTATGTGTCTGTGTGTGTCAGTGTATGTCACTATACGTCTGTAAAATATATGTGTCTGTGTGTGTTAGTGTATGCCTCTGTTTGTTCGTTAAATGTATGTGTCTGTGTGTGTCAGTGTTTCCTCTGTTTGTTCGTTAAATGTATGTGTCTTTGTGTGTCAGTTTATGTTTCTGTATATCTGTGAATGTGTGTGTCTGAGTTTGTCAGTGCATGTGTGACTTTTTGTGTGTGTGTATGTCTCTGTGTGTCTGAAAATATATGTGTCTGTGTATGTCCCTTTGTGTCCGTGTGTGTCCGTTTGTGTCCGTGTGTGAAAGTATATGTGTCTGTGTGTTTCTGTGTGTGTCAGTGTTTGTGTGTGTTAGTGTTTCTGTGTGTCAGTGTTTGTGTGTGTGTCAGTTAATGTGTGTCTGTCAGTGTCAATTTATGTGAGACTGTGTGTGTCAGTGTAAGTCTCTGTGTGTCTGTGTGTCTATGTAAGTATATGTATGGTTGTGTTTATGTATATGTCTGTGAATTTCTATGTTCGTTTGTGTGTCTGTGTGCCTGTGTGCATGTGTGTGCCTGTGTGTATGTATGTGTTTGTGTCTGTCTGTGAATGTCTATTTGCGTATGTGTGGATTTGTGTGCCTGTGTGCATGTGTGTGTCTGTGTCTATGTGTCTGTGCGTGGGTGTGTGTCTTTGTTTGGATGTGTGTCTGTGCGTGGGTGTGTGCCTGTGTGTATGTGTGTGTCTGTGTTTATGTATGTTTTTGTATCAGTCTGTGAGTGTATACGTGTGTATGTGTGTTTGTGTGCTTATGTAGTTGTGTGTGCCTGTGTATATGTGTGGGTGTGGGTCTGTGTGTATGTGTGTCTGTGTGTATGTGTGTGTCCGTGTGTGGGTGAGTGTCTGTGTGTATGTATCTGTCTGTGTGTGGATGTGTGACTGTGTGTATGTGTATGTCTGTGTGTGGGTGTGTGTCTGTGTGTGTTTGTTTATGTGCTTGTGTGCGGGTGTGTGTGTCTGTGTGTGGATGTGTGTCTGTGTGTGAATGTGTGACTGTGTGTATGTGTATGCCTGTGTGTGGGTGTGTGTCTGTGTGTGTTTGTTTATGTGCCTGTGTGCGGGTGTGTGTCTGTGTGTGGTTGTGTCTGTTCTGTCTATCTGTGGGTGTCTGTGTCTTTTTGTGTCTGTGTGTGTTTGTTTATGTGCCTGTGTGCGGGTGTGTGTCTGTGTGTGGTTGTGTCTGTTCTGTCTATCTGTGGGTGTCTGTGTCTTGTTGTGTCTGTGTGTGTTTGTTTATGTGTCTGTGAGTCCGTGAACGGCGCAACTCAAAAACGAAAGGTCAGTTAAATACCAAACTTGATATTTGAGCTCAGCTTCTTCTAGTTTGCGACACGAATTAAATTTCCAACGCATTTTATTTCTTTCTCAAGACTGTTTCTACATCATCTGTTTGTGTATGGCATACACAAGTCTGACTTGAGCTTTCTGGGATTGCGTCTCAAGACTGTTTCTACATCATATGTTTGTGTATGGCATACACAAGTCTGACCTGAGCTTTCTGGGATTGCGTCTCAAGACTGTTTCTACATCATCTGTTTGTGTATGGCATACACAAGTCTGACTTGAGCTTTCTGGGATTGCGTCTCAAGAATTCTTCATTTTGTAAAACATACCACGCAAAAATGTAAACTTTCTGAAAATCAAGGAAGTCTTCGTCAACCATTACAGTCACTTATAAAACATTTGACTACTACTTAGAAGGAAGCAAGTAATTGAGAGAGCTGTGTGTTTCTCTGTTCCAGGAAGTGGTTTGCTTCTTTATTATCGGGTCAGAATCATTGAAGAGAAACAAAAAAGTGTTGATTTATGACATGGCTGCCGCAATTAGTCACTGCCAATTAGAGCAGTGGCGGCCAGGAATCGAACAGCGCCCGCTACGGGTCAGGGCTGCTGTAGGGCCGTGAAATGAGATCAGCGTCTATCAATAACGAGCACCAGGCGCCGTCTCACCAAGAACTGTTTCTTTTCTTAATTTACTTCATTTCACGGTTGATTAACGTGCAGGGCTAGTGCAGGAGTGGTGTTGCAGCTTGCGGTATTCCGGTGTTTCCCTGAGAACTACCTTGTCTCATAACGTGCAGGGCTAGTGCAGGAGTGGTGTTGCAGCTGGCGGTGTTCCGGTGTTTCTCTAAGAACTAGCTTGTTACATAACATGTCGGGCTGGTGTTGCAGCTGGCGGTGTTCCGGTGTTTCTCTGAGAACTAGCTTGTAACATAACATGTCGGGCTGGTGTTGCAGCTGGCGGTGTTCCGGTGTTTCTCTGAGAACTAGCTTGTCACATAACGTGCCGGGCTGATGATGCAGCTGGCGGTGTTCCGGTGTTTCCCTGAGAACAAGCTTGTCTCATAACATGTCGGGCTGGTGTTGCAGCTGGCGCTGTTTCGGTGTTTCCCTGAGAGCAAGCTTGTCACATAACGTGCCGGGCTAGTGCTGCAGCTGGCGGTGTTCCGGTGTTTCTCTAAGAACAAGCTTGTTACATAACATGTCGGGCTGGTGTTGCAGCTGGCGGTGTTCCGGTGTTTCTCTGAGAACTAGCTTGTAACATAACATGTCGGGCTGGTGTTGCAGCTGGCGGTGTTCCGGTGTTTCTCTAAGAACTAGCTTGTTACATAACATGTCGGGCTGGTGTTGCAGCTGGCGGTGTTCCGGTGTTTCTCTAAGAACTAGCTTGTTACATAACATGTCGGGCTGGTGTTGCAGCTGGCGGTGTTCCGGTGTTTCCATGAGAACTAGCTTGTCACATAACATGTCGGGCTGGTGTTGCAGCTGGCGGTGTTCCGGTGTTTCTCTAAGAACTAGCTTGTTACATAACATGTCGGGCTGGTGTTGCAGCTGGCGGTGTTCCGGTGTTTCCATGAGAACTAGCTTGTCACATGACATGTCGGGCTGGTGTTGCAGCTGGCGGTGTTCCGGTGTTTCTCTAAGAACTAGCTTGTTACATAACATGTCGGGCTGGTGTTGCAGCTGGCGGTGTTCCGGTGTTTCTCTGAGAACTAGCTTGTAACATAACATGTCGGGCTGGTGTTGCAGCTGGCGGTGTTCCGGTGTTTCTCTAAGAACTAGCTTGTTACATAACATGTCGGGCTGGTGTTGCAGCTGGCGGTGTTCCGGTGTTTCTCTAAGAACTAGCTTGTTACATAACATGTCGGGCTGGTGTTGCAGCTGGCGGTGTTCCGGTGTTTCCATGAGAACTAGCTTGTCACATAACATGTCGGGCTGGTGTTGCAGCTGGCGGTGTTCCGGTGTTTCTCTAAGAACTAGCTTGTCACATAACATGTCGGGCTGGTGTTGCAGCTGGCGGTGTTCCGGTGTTTCCATGAGAACTAGCTTGTCACATGACATGTCGGGCTGGTGTTGCAGCTGGCGGTGTTCCGGTGTTTCTCTAAGAACTAGCTTGTTACATAACATGTCGGGCTGGTGTTGCAGCTGGCGGTGTTCCGGTGTTTCCATGAGAACTAGCTTGTCACATAACATGTCGGGCTGGTGTTGCAGCTGGCGGTGTTCCGGTGTTTCCATGAGAACTAGCTTGTCACATGACATGTCGGGCTGGTGTTGCAGCTGGCGGTGTTCCGGTGTTTCTCTAAGAACTAGCTTGTTACATAACATGTCGGGCTGGTGTTGCAGCTGGCGGTGTTCCGGTGTTTCCCTGAGAACAGGCTTGCCGCATAACCGGCTCCTGCATTAGAATGTTCCACTAATTGCAAAGTGACCGCCGCTTCTTCAGAGCCAGAACGAAACAACCGTGTTTCCGGGACGTGCACCACGGTGACAGTTCCTTCATACTACACAAGCGTAGTCATTATGTCAGCAATATGTCGCGGCTGACTTTGGTTCCTTCATACTGCACAAGGTGCTCATTGTATCAGCAGTATGTCGATGCTCACTTGAGATCCTTCGTACTGCACAAGATGGTCATTATGTCAGCAATATGTCCATGCTGACAGTTTCTGCATACTGCACAAGCGAACTCATTTTGTCAGGAATATGTCCGTGCTGACAGTTCTTGCATTCTGCTCAAGCCTAGTCATTATGTAAGCAATATGTCCAAGCTGACTTTGGTTCCTTCATACTACACAAGCGTAGTCATTATGTCAGCAATATGTCTGTGATGACTTCCTTCATACTACACAGGCGTAGTCATTATGTCAGCAATATTCCGTGTTGACAATCCTTCATACTGCAGAGGGTAGTCGTTACATCCGAAATATGTCCATGCTGACAGTTTCTGCATACTGCACAAGCGAAGTCATTTTGTCAGCAATATGTCCGTGCTGGCAGTCCTTGCATTCTGCTCAAGCCTAGTCATTATGTAAGAAATATGTCCATGCCGACAATGGTTCCTTTATACTGCACAAGCGTTGTTATTATGTCAGGAATATGATCGTGCTGACAATCGTTGCTTCATAATAAAAAAGTGAATTTATTATGTCAGCAATATATCCGTGCTGAATTTCATTCCCTTATACTGCACAAGGTGGTCTTTATGTCAGCAATATGTAAGTGCTGACATTGGTTGCGCATGCTGCATAAGCGTGGTCATGATATCAGCAATATATTCATGCTGACATTGTTGCTTTAGTTATCACGAACAAGTTTGTGCTATGATTCGTACTGTTGTTATCAGAAACATGTTTGTGCTGACATTGGTGCTGTAGTTATCAGGTTATGAATTTGATGACATTGGTGCTGTAGTTTTCAGGATCATGTTCATTCTGACATAGATGCTGTAGTTATCAGGAACATAACCATTCTGACATTGATGCTGTAGCTATTAGGGATATGCTCATGCTGACATTGGTGCTGTATTATCAGGAATATGTTCCGGCTGACTTTGGTGTTGTAATTATTAGGAACTTGTCTTGTAGACATTAATGCAGTAGTTATCAGGAATATGTATTGCTGACATTGGTGCTGTATTATCAGGAATATGTTCCGGCTGACTTTGGTGTTGTAGTTATTAGGAACTTGTCTTGTAGACATTAATGCAGTAGTTATCAGGAATATGTACTGCTGACATTGGTGTTGTAGTTATCAGAAATATGTTCCGGCTGACATTGGTGTTGTAGTTATCAGGAATATGTTCCGGCTGACTTTGGTGTTGTAGCTATCAGGAATATGTTCTGGCTGACATTGGTGTTGTAGTTATCAGGAATATATA
This sequence comes from Hymenopus coronatus, assembly GCA_030762935.1. Lineage (NCBI taxonomy): Eukaryota > Metazoa > Arthropoda > Insecta > Mantodea > Hymenopodidae > Hymenopus > Hymenopus coronatus. The sequence continues at coordinate 1,217,786 of CM060888.1, read as the reverse complement.
TTGCTGACATTGGTGTTGTAGTTATCAGGAATATGTTCTGTCTGACATTGGTGTTGTAGTTATCAGGAATATGTTCTGTCTGACATTGGTGTTGTAGTTATCAGGAATATGTTCTGTCTGACATTGGTGCTGTAGTTATCAGGAATATGTTCTGTCTGACATTGGTGCTGTAGTTATCAGGAATATGTTCTGTCTGACATTGGTGTTGTAGCTATCAGGAATATGTTCTGTCTGACATTGGTGCTGTAGTTATCAGGAATATGTTCTGTCTGACATTGGTGTTGTAGTTATCAGGGATATGTCTTGTTGACATTGGTGCTGTAGTTAACAGAAATATGTTCTGGCTGACATTGGTGTTGTAGTTATCAGGAATATGTTCTATCTGACATCGGTGTTGTAGTTATCAGAAATATGTTCTGGCTGACATTGGTGTTGTAGTTATCAGGAATATGTTCTGTCTGACATTGGTGTTGTAGTTATCAGGAATATGTTCTGTCTGATATTGGTGTTGTAGTTATCAGGAATATATATTGCTGACATTGGTGTTGTAGTAATTAGGAATATGTTCTGTCTGACATTAGTGTTGTAGTTATCAGGAATATGTTCTGTCTGATATTGGTGTTGTAGTTATCAGGAATATGTATTGCTGACATTGGTGTTGTAGTTATCAGGAATATGTATTGCTGACATTGGTGTTGTAGTTATCAGGAATATGTATTGCTGACATTGGTGTTGTAGTTATCAGGAATATGTTCTCTCTGACTTTGGTGTTGTAGTTATCAGGAATATGTATTGCTGACCTTGGTGTTGTAGTTATCAGGAATATGTTCTGTCTGACATTGGTGTTGTAGTTATCAGGAATATGTTCTGTCTGACATTGGTGTTGTAGTTATCAGGAATATGTTCTGTCTGACATTGGTGTTGTAGTTATCAGGGATATGTCTTGTTGACATTGGTGCTGTAGTTATCAGAAATATGTTCTGGCTGACATTGGTGTTCTAGTTAACAGGAATATGTTCTGTCTGACATCGGTGTTGTAGTTATCAGAAATATGTTCTGGCTGACATTGGTGTTGTAGTTATCAGGAATATGTTCTGTCTGATATTGGTGTTGTAGTTATCAGGAATATGTATTGCTGACATTGGTGTTGTAGTAATTAGGAATATGTTCTGTCTGACATTGGTGTTGTAGTTATCAGGAATATGTTCTGTCTGATATTGGTGTTGTAGTTATCAGGAATATGTTCTGTCTGACATTGGTGTTGTAGTTATCAGGAATATGTATTGCTGACATTGGTGTTGTAGTTATCAGGAAAATGTATTGCTGACATTGGTGTTGTAGTTATCAGGAATATGTTCTCTCTGACATTACTGTTGTAGTTATAAGGAATATGTATTGCTGACATTTGTGTTGTAGTTATCAGGAATATGTTCTGTCTGACATTGGTGTTGTAGTTATCAGGAATATGTTCTGTCTGACATTGGTGTTGTAGTTATCAGGAATATGTTCTGTCTGACATTGGTGTTGTAGTTATCAGGAATATGTCTTGTTGACATTGGTGTTGTAGTTATCAGGAATATGTTCTGTCTGACATTGGTGTTGTAGTTATCAGGAATATGTTCTGTCTGTCATTGGTGTTGAAGTTATCAGGAATATGTTCTGTCTGACATTGGTGTTGTAGTTATCAGGAATATGTATTGCTGACATTGGTGTTGTAGTTATCAGGAATATGTTCTGTCTGACATTGGTGTTGTAGTTATCAGGAATATGTTCTGTCGGACATTGGTGTTGTAGTTATCAGGAATATGTTCTGTCTGACATTGGTGTTGTAGTTATCAGAAATATGTTCTGTCTGACATTGGTGTTGTAGTTATCAGGAATATGTTCTGTCTGACATTGGTGTTGTAGTTATCAGGAATATGTTCTGTCTGACATTGGTGTTGTAGTGATCAGGAATATGTTCTGTCTGACATTAGTGTTGTAGTTATCAGGAGTATGTTCTGTCTGACATTGTTTCTGTAGTTATCAGGAATATGTTCTGTCTGACATTGTTGCTGTAGTTATCAGGAATATGTTCTGTCTGACATTGTTGCTGTAGTTATCAGGAATATGTTCTGTCTGACATTGGTGCTGTAGTTATCAGGAATATGTTCTGTCTGACATTGGTGTTGTAGTTATCAGACATATGTTCTGGCTGACATTGGTGTTGTAGTTATCAGGAATAAGTTCTGTCTGACATCGGTGTTGTAGTTATCAGAAATATGTTCTGGCTGACATTGGTGTTGTAGTTATCAGAAATATGTTCTGGCTGACATTGGTGTTGTAGTTATCAGGAATATGTTCTGTCTGATATTGGTGTTGTAGTTATCAGGAATATATATTGCTGACATTGGTGTTGTAGTAATTAGGAATATGTTCTCTCTGACATTGGTGTTGTAGTTATCAGGAATATGTTCTGTCTGATATTGGTGTTGTAGTTATCAGGAATATGTATTGCTGACATTGGTGTTGTAGTTATCAGGAATATGTTTTGTCTGACATTGGTGTTGTAGTTATCAGGAATATGTTCTCTCTGACATTGGTGTTGTAGTTATCAGGAATATGTTCTGTCTGACATTGGTGTTGTAGTTATCAGGAATATGTTCTGTCTGACATTAGTGTTGTAGTTATCAGGAGTATGTTCTGTCTGACATTGTTTCTGTAGTTATCAGGAATATTTTCTGTCTGACATTGTTGCTGTAGTTATCAGGAATATGTTCTGTCTGACATTGTTGCTGTAGTTATCAGGAATATGTTCTGTCTGACATTGGTGCTGTAGTTATCAGGAATATGTTCTGTCTGACATTGGTGTTGTAGTTATCAGAAATATGTTCTGGCTGACATTGGTGTTGTAGTTATCAGAAATATGTTCTGGCTGACATTGGTGTTGTAGTTATCAGGAATATGTTCTGTCTGATATTGGTGTTGTAGTTATCAGGAATATATATTGCTGACATTGGTGTTGTAGTAATTAGGAATATGTTCTCTCTGACATTGGTGTTGTAGTTATCAGGAATATGTTCTGTCTGATATTGGTGTTGTAGTTATCAGGAATATGTTCTGTCTGACATTGGTGTTGTAGTTATCAGGAATATGTATTGCTGACATTGGTGTTGTAGTTATCAGGAATATGTATTGCTGACATTGGTGTTGTAGTTATCAGGAATATGTTCTCTCTGACATTGGTGTTGTAGTTATCAGGAATATGTATTGCTGACATTGGTGTTGTAGTTATCAGGAATATGTTCTGTCTGACATTGGTGTTGTAGTTATCAGGAATATGTTCTGTCGGACATTGGTGTTGTAGTTATCAGGAATATGTTCTGTCTGACATTGGTGTTGTAGTTATCAGGAATATGTCTTGTTGACATTGGTGTTGTAGTTATCAGGAATATGTTCCATCTGACATTGGTGTTGTAGTTATCAGGAATATTTATTGCTGACATTGGTGTTGTAGTTATTAGGAGTATGTTCCGTCTGACATTGTTTCTGTAGTTATCAGGAATATGTTCTGTCTGACATTGTTGCTGTAGTTATCAGGAATATGTTCTGTCTGGCATTGTTGCTGTAGTTATCAGGAATATGTTCTGTCTGACATTGGTGCTGTAGTTATCAGGAATATGTTCTGTCTGATATTCGTGTTGTAGTTATCAGGAATATGTTTTGGCTGATATTGGTGTTGTAGTTATCAGGAATATGTTCTGTCTGACATCGGTGTTGTAGTTATCAGAAATATGTTCTGGCTGACATTGGTGTTGTAGTTATCAGGAATATGTTCTGTCTGATATTCGTGTTGTAGTTATCAGGAATATGTATTGCTGACATTGGTGTTGTAGTAATTAGGAATATGTTCTGTCTGACATTAGTGTTGTAGTTATCAGGAATATGTTCTGTCTGACATTGGTGTTGTAGTTATCAGGAATATGAATTGCTGACATTGGTGTTGTAGTTATCAGGAATATGTTCTGTCTGACATTGGTGTTGTAGTTATCAGGAATATGTTCTGTCTGACATTGGTGTTGTAGTTATCAGGAATATGTTCTGTCTGACATTGGTGTTGTAGTTATCAGGAATATGCTGACATTGGTGCTGTAGTTATGAGGAACATGATCATGCTGACATTGGTGCTTTAGTTATCAGGAACAGACCATGCTGACATTGTAGCTTTAGTTATCAGGAACATGACCATGCTGACATTGGTGCTTTAGTTATCACGAGCATGACCATGCTGCCATTGTAGCTTTAGTTATTAGGAACATGACCAGTCTGACATTGGTGCTTTAGTTATGAGGAACATGATCATGCTGACATTGGTGCTCTAGTTATCAGGAGCATGACCATGCTGACATTGGTGCTTTAGTTATCAGGAACACGACCATGCTGACATTGGTGCTCTACTTATCAGGAACATAACCATGCTGACATCGGTGCTCTAGTTATCAGGAACATGACCATGCTGACATTGGTGCTCTAGATATCTGGAACATGACCATGCTGACATTGGTGCTCTAATTATCAGGAACATGACAATGCTGACATTGGTGCTCTACTTATCAGGAACATGACCATGCTGACATCGGTGCTCTAGTTATCAGGAACATTACCATGCTGACATTGGTGCTCTAGTTATCGGGAACATGACCATGCTGAAATTGGTGCTGTAGTTATCAGGAACATGACCATGCTGACATTGTAGCTTTAGTTATCAGGAACATGACCATGCTGACATTGGTGCTCCAGTTTTCAGGAACATGTTTATGTTTAAATTAGAGCCATAGTTTAACTTGAGCAGTATTTTGACTATATCAGTATCAGTGACATTTAGATAATGAATGAATCGGTTCTGCCCAGAACGTCAGATAATATAAAAGACAAGTGTTTCCGGATATGGTAATTTGATATTTTAAACGTAAAAAGCCTTGCTGTCGATGACACTTAAGGCGGCAGAGGAGCTGCTGATATAGATAGGTTACTGCTGATACAAGACACTGCCGATATGGATAGATAACTGTTGATACAAGACATTGCCGATATGGATAGGTTACTGCTGATACAAGACACTGCCGATATGGATAGGTTACTGCTGATACAAGACACTGCCGATATGGATAGGTTACTGCTGATACAAGACATTGCCGATATGGATAGGTTACTGCTGATACAAGACACTGCCGATATGGATAGGTTACTGCTGATACAAGACACTGCCGATATGGATAGGTTACTGCTGATACAAGACACTGGCGATATGGATAGCTTCATTCTAATACAACACACCGCTGATATGAATAGGTTACTGCTGATACAAGACACTGCTGATATGGATAGATAACTGTTGATACAAGACACTGCCGTTATGGATAGGTTACTGCTGATACAAGACACTGCCGATATGGATAGATAACTGTTGATACAAGACACTGCCGTTATGGATAGGTTACTGCTGATACAAGACACTGTCGATATGGATAGATAACTGTTGATAAAAGACATTGCCGATATGGATAGATAACTGTTGATACAAGACATTGCCGATATGAATAGGTTACTGCTGATACAAGACACTGCCGATATGGATAGATAACTGTTGATACAAGACATTGCTGATATGGATAGGTTACTGCTGATACAAGACACTGCCGATATGGATAGGTTACTGCTGATACAAGACACTGCCGATATGGATAGGTTACTGCTGATACAAGACACTGCCGTTATGGATAGATAACTGTTGATACAAGACATTGCTGATATAAATAGGTTACTGCTGATACAAGACACCGCCGATATGGATAGATAACTGTTGATACAAGACATTGCCGATATGGATAGGTTACTGCTGATACAAGACACTGCCGATATGGATAGGTTACTGCTGATACAAGACACTGCCGATATGGATAGGTAACTGCTGATACAAGACACTGCCGTTATGGATAGGTTACTGCTGATACAAGACATTGCCGATATGGATAGGTAACTGCTGATACAAGACACTGGCGATATGGATAGGTTACTGCTGATACAAGACACTGCCGTTATGGATAGGTTACTGCTGATACAAGACACTGCCGATATGGATAGATAACTGTTGATACAAGACATTGCCGATATGGATAGGTTACTGCTGATACAAGCCACTGACGATATGGATAGGTTACTGCTGATACAAGACATTGCCGATATGGATAGGTAACTGCTGATACAAGACACTGTCGATATGGATAGATAACTGTTGATACAAGACATTGCCGATATGGATAGGTTACTGCTGATACAAGACATTGCCGATATGGATAGGTTACTGCTGATACAAGACACTGCCGATATGGATAGGTTACTGCTGATACAAGACACTGCCGATATGGATAGGTTACTGCTGATACAAGACACTCCCGATATGGATAGGTTACTGCTGATACAAGACACTGCCGATATGGATAGGTTACTGCTGAGCAGACCTCAACACTGTCACAGGTAATTTCTAATAACGAACATGAACAGAGTCTCTCTTTGTCACACAGCCTACTGCTCCTTGGTAATTGTAATTGGACGTATAGTGACAAAGACTGAGTCTAACTTGGCGAAAACTAAACTCATATTCCGTCACTTTCTGGCAATAAGATTGCTGCTAGACTTGCTTTCTGTTCCCGACATTCGCTACAAGATCTGAGACAATCTCTACTGAGGCACAAACTTAATAGACGCTGAGATTGAAGTCCGCAAAACAAAATTGCTTTTTTATACAAAATATTTTTTGGAATCTTTGGCCATCAATGGATTATCCATATTTATTTGTGCAGTCTTTACTTTGGACTATACAAACAATAAACAGTTTGTACAATATATCTGTTTCCTAGGATACTGTTTTATTAAACAGTGCTTTTATCAAAACTACTTTTTCATAGTTCACCCACGCATCTCTTCCCCAATCAGTCACAGTTCGGAGAAAGAACACGACCCCTGCGTCGCTCTTCCCAAACAGTCTCAGTTCAGAGACACGAACACCGTCCATTGCGTCGTTCTACTCAAACAGTCACTGCTCAGAGCCACGAAAACCGTCCCTTGCGTCGCTCTTCCCCAAACAGTCACAGCTCAGAGACACGAAAACCGTCCCTTGCGCCGCTCTTCCCAAACAATCACTGCTCAGAGACACGAACACCGTCCGTTGCGTCGCTCTTCCCCAAACCGTCTGGGTTCAGAGATACGAACACCGTCCCTTGCGTCGCTCTTCCCCAAAGAGTCACTGCTCAGAGACACGAAAACCATCCCTTGCGCCGCACTTCCCCTAACAGTCACTGCTCAGAGACGCGAACACCGTCCCTTGCGTCGCTCTTCCCAAACAGTCTCAGTTCAGAGACACGAACACCGACCCTTGCGCCGCTCTTCCCAAAACCGTCTCAGTTCAGAGACACAAACACCGTCCCTTGCGCCGCTCTTCCCAAACAGTCTCAGTTCATAGACGCGAACACCGTCCCTTGCGCCGCTCTTCCCCAAACAGTCCTAGATCAGAGACACGAACACCGTCCCTTGCGCCGCTCTTCCCAAACAGTCTCAGTTAAGAGGCACGAACACCGTCCCTTGCGCCGCTCTTCCCAAACAGTCTCAGTCAGAGAGACGAACGCCTTCCCATGTGCCGCTCTTCCCAAAATAGTCACTGCTCAGAGACACGAAGAACGTCCATTGCGCCACTCTTCCCCAAACAGTCTCAGTCAGAGACACAAACACTGTCCCTTACGCCACTCTTCGCCAAACAGTCTCAGTCAGAGACACTAACACCGTCCCTTGCGCCACTGTTATCCACACAGTCCCAGCTCAGAGTCACGAACACCGTCCCTTGCGCCACTGTTCCCCAAACAGTCACAGCTCAGAGACACGAACACCGTCCGTTGCGCCACTGTTCCCCACACAGTCACAGTTCAGAAACACGAACACCGTCGCTTGCGCCGCTCTTCCCCAAACAGTCAATGCCCAGAGACACGAACACCGTCCCTTGCTCCGCTCTTCCCAAACAGTCACAGCTCAGAGACACGAACACCGTCCCTTGCACCGCTCTTCCCCAAACAATCTCAGTCAGAGAAACGAACACCGTCGCTTACGCCACTCTTCCCCAAACAGTCTCAGTCAGAGACACGAACACCGTCCCTTGCGCCACTGTTCTCCACACAGTCCCAGCACAGAGACACGAACACCGTCCCTTGCGCCACTGTTCCTCAAACAGTCACAGCTCAGAGACACGAACACCGTCCGTTGCGCCACTGTTCCCCACACAGTCACAGCTCAGAAACACGAACACCGTCCCTTGCGCCACTGTTCCCCAAACAGTCTCAGTCAGAGAGACAAATACCATGCTTGCGCCGCTCTTCCCCAAACAGTCAGAGCTCAGAGACACGAACACCGTCCCTTGTACCGCTCTTCCCTAAACAGTCAGAGAGACACGAACACCGTACCTTGTGCCACTGTTCCGTAAACAGTCACTGTCCAGAAACATAAACACCGTCCCTTACGCCACTATTCCCCAAACAAGTCTCAGTCAGAGAGACGAAGACCGTCGCTTGCGCCGCTCTTCCCCAAACAATCACAGCTCTGAGACAAGAACTCCGTCCCCTGGACCGCTCTTCCCTAAACAATCTCAGTCAGAGACACGAGCACCGTCCCTTACGCCACTCTTCCCCAAACAGTCTCATAAAGAGACACGAACACCGTCCCTTGTACGGCTCTTCCCTAAAAAGTCTCAGTCAGAGACACGAACACCGTCCCTTACGCCATGTTCCCCAAACAGTCTCAGTCGGAGACACGAACAATGTCCTTTGCGCTACTGTACCCCAAACAGTCTCAGTCAGAGACGCGAACAACGTCCCTTGCGCCACTGTTCCCCAAACAGTCTCAGTCAGAAACACGAACACCGTCCCTTGCGCCACTGTTTCCTAAACAGTCTCAGTCAGAGACAAGAACACCGTCCCTTGCGCCACTGTTCCCCAAACAGTCACAGCTCAGAGTCACGAACACAGTCACTTGCGCCACTCTTCCCCAAACAGCCACAGCTCAGAGACACGAACACCGTCCCTTGCGCCACTGTTCCCCAAACAGTCTCAGTCAGAGACACGAACACCGTCCCTTGCGCCACTGTGCCCCAAACAGTCTCAGTCAGAGAGACGAACACCGTCCCTTGCGCCACTGTTTCCTAAACAGTCTCAGTCAGAGACAAGAACACCGTCCCTTGCGCCACTGTTCCCCAAACAGTCACAGCTCAGAGTCACGAACACAGTCACTTGCGCCACTCTTCCCCAAACAGCCACAGCTCAGAGACACGAACACCGTCCCTTACGCCACTCTTCCCCAAACGGTCTCAGTCAGAGACACGAACACCGTCCCTTGCCCCGCTCTTCCATATACAGTCACAGCTGAGAAACAGGAACACCGTCCCTTACGCCACTGTTCCCCAAACAGTCACAGCTCAGAAACACGAACACAGTCCCTTGCGCCACTCTTCCCCAAACAGTCACAGCTCAGATTTGAACACCGTCCCTTGGTCCACCCTTCCCCAATTAGTCTCAGTCAGAGACACGAACACCGTCCCTTGCGCCACTGTTCCCCAAACCGTCACAGCTCAGAGATACGAACACCGTCCCTTGTGCCACTGTTCCCCAAATGGTCACAGCTCCGAGACACGAACACCGTCCCTTGCGTCATTCTTCCCCAATCAGTCTCAGTCAGAGACACGAACACCGTCCCTTGCGCCACTGTTCTCCACACAGTCCCAGCACAGAGACACGAACACCGTCCCTTGCGCCACTGTTCCTCAAACAGTCACAGCTCAGAGACACGAACAACGTCCCTTACGCCACTGTTCCCCAAACAGTCACAGCTCAGAGACCCGAACACAGTCCCTTGCGCCACTCTTCCCCAAACAGTCTCATTCAGAGATACAAACACCGTCCCTTGCGCCACTGTTCCCCAAACAGTCTGAGTCATTGACAGGAACACCGTCCCTTGCACCACTGTTCCCAAAACAGTCACTGCTCAGAAAAACGAACACCGTGCCTTACGCCACTCTTCCCCAAACAGTCTCAGTCAGAGACACGAACGCCGTCCCTAACGCCACTGTTCCCCAAACAGTCTCATTCAGAAACACGAACACCGTCCCTTGCGCCTTCATTCCCCAAACAGTCACAGCCTTGAGACATGAACACCGTCCCTTGGTCCACTCTTCCCCAATCAGTCTCAGTCAGAGACACGAACACCGT